>JAWMAG010000005.1:3237500-3635000 GCA_037013455.1 Ceratitis rosa | reverse complement strand
AGTAATGAATTTTCGTTCAAAAAATAAATTATGGTTATACAACTATCTGCATTTAATCGGACATTCTATTTACAATCAATTGTGCGTTATGTTAAATGTTGATGTTGCTTGTCTATATTTTCTCTCCATTTTATTTATCATTGTTTGCGTTTGATTACTTATAAAAACAGAAAACATTACTTGTTTAATAGCGTCTCTAATAACCCAAACATTTTCCACGCTAATTCAATATTCATACGCACTTATTGTCCACATATCAAGTTTGTTACTTAAGTCTTCTGTTTTGTGTCCGATTTTGGAAAGTTACACGCATGACATGCGGCATTTCCTTAAAAGAGCGCGCACACACATACACATACTTACTTGCATAACATAATAATACTAATGGATTACTTAATTGTCCACCTGCACTGTGCAAATATTTATGCGCTGCTGGCTGACAGCTGCTAACGACTACATAAAAGTGCTCATACTACAATATGTAGTAATACTACAATATGTAGTAATAAACAAGCAGACTCCTGGCTATGCCATTTACGTGCTGGCCGTTAGGAAAACGATTTTTTTTTACTACATTGCCTTTTGTTAGCCAACACTTTCTGTGCTGCCGTCGTCGCATCTCTTGTTTTGGCAAGCGTTTGTCATGCGGCAGCAGCGTCTGACGGCGGCACCTCTTCATGTGCAGGAAGAGCCATCACAAGCGGCTGGCAGTGCTGCGTACGCAAAGACAAAATGTTGTACTTTTTATTTTTTCAAGTTTGTGCAACACCAAATGTATATACCAGCATTTTTTTGGGTGCCATTTCTACATGCCTGCGCATTCAAAATAAAATTTATTGACGATTGAGTCATTTGTTGTTGCAAATATATATATGAAGATGATACCTGCTTTGTGGCATCTGGTGTTGGCGTATAATGACATGGTGACATACGAATATGTAGGCAACATACATTGATTCACTTGCACATATGTATATACTGTTCGTTTGGACGCGCTGGCGTATGAGCAACATTTCACTTTCATTTACCTATTAAATACATAATTATTTCCTGCATTTCTATTGCGCACATAAACACACACGCTCATATGCAATTGGTCATTGAGCACTCGTCAAGTATCTGTGCGCTTAAATATTTACTCATTTGTGGTTTGCACTGTTATGTAATGACGTGTGCAGAAAGTGATTGATAACGCTGTACGGACATGCGTTTGAGTTGTTCATAGAGTTGTGCGATATAAGTTGTAAATTACGAGCAAAAAAAAAAACATAAAAATTTAGGTACATATGTGTACGTACTTGTATTTGCATTTAATTTTTTGTGATATATATATTTTGAACATTTATGTTGAAACTTTTAGGGAAGCCTACGTAGAAAGTGGGAAGTACTTTTCTTAAATATTGCATGTACAGAGACCATGTAGTTTTGGAAAATAAAATCTTTTACCTTTTAATTTTAATTTTAATTTTATTTTTAATTTTGATTTTGATTTTGATTTTGATTTTATTAAATTTTAACTGTATGATTGTAGGTGCAAAATGGATAGCTGGCTAATGGATGGATATTTAATATTTTATTTTCTGTTTTTATACTTTATAATTTAATATTTATTGTCTTTTTTTTTATTTGTTGTCTTTTTATTTCATTACCACGTTTATTATATAATAAATTTTTGACAAAGCTGTTTGACTTATGCTCAGCTGTTTGAAATTCTACTTCTTCGTGACCGTTGACAACCGGCCCGAGCCAAAAGCTCAAAAGAAACCAAGCAAAAATGATTGCGCAATCTTTGCCACCATTGTCGCTGCCAAAATATTATATTAAAATGATCAACAGCTAATCTCTTGGCTCAAGATCGCGCATATTAACTGCACATATACCTATATAAATACAAGAGCTTTTATTTGATTGCATTTGTCAATTTAAAATTCTCTACGCTGAATTTTTTATAATTTTTTTCACGCTGCGAAATTTTTTTATTTCCACGAAATTCTTGTTGGCACTTTGAATTATTAATTTTCATATCTTTTTTGTGCTGCAGCGTTGAAATATTTTGACATTTCAACATTTTGCAGACATTTTTAAGCTATTCTAAGCGAATGTTTTAACGGCTTTCATGCAGCTTTTCAGCGATTTCATATGATTATGAATAAAGCCACATACACACCTTTGAAAATAAATAATTTTTTCTTGTATTTAAGCGCTTGGAAATGTAGATATGTATGCCTGTAGTTATGCGCAGAAGAAATAACTAAGTTAATCGGTCAGTCAGTCATCCGGTTGTTTGTTGGTCAGTCTTTATGGTGCTGCCACACACATGCGCATACGCGCCACTCACAGGAAAGGCAATTAACCATTAATTTATCGTTGCAAATCGAGCGCAAAACGCATGCGCATGCGTAATACCTCACAAATCCGTACTTATTAGTGTTGTAATTATTTTTTACCGTTTTTTTCTCACAAATAATTTAATGGCGTTTCTCTCGCCCGCGTTTACATACATATCTGCATATACATATATATAGATACAAACATACTTGCCTGTCTTTGGGGTGATTTTGTAACATTTTCACTAAAATCGCTTGTCGTTTGCTTAATCGCCTATATTCATTCAATGTCGCACAAAATGCTCCCGATACCAACGCATAAGGCGTGGCTAACAACAAGTATGTATGTATCTGTTTAATGTACATATTTTGTGTTACTGGCTGTTAGCCAGCTTTGGGTGTTGGACTTAAGTGGCCACCAGCGTCTCACGACGACAAGTCGTTAAAGTGATTTGAGGCATTTAACAGTATTTGATTTGATGTGATTTGGATTACTCTTTTTCGGTCACAACAAATGCGTTGACAGACCTGCCTGGTGCTTTACTGATTGAAAAACATTTTTTTAAACGCTATATATTTTAACTGGTTAGGAAAAGTATAGATATATAAATAAAGAGGCTTGCCAATTGGTAGCAAAAAATATGTTACGTTGCACCATAAACATATTACGTTTAGTAAGCAACGCATTTACTCACCCAGAAAGCAATTGTGTGTTGAAAAGTATTTTTAAATATGACGTTTTGTAACTTATTTTTTGTAGATTATAAACATTGCAGATTAAAGGGTATAGAAATTAAGAGAGATAGCAGTTTTTGCCTACATTCAGGCGCAGCATTAAATCCTGCCTACATTCAAGCGGATTTAAAAATGTTAGTGAAGTTGCACACCTTATGAAAGAGGAAAATCTCACATAAATGATTACGAATATTAATAAAAGCTCGTATTTAATTTTCAATGCGTTCGAAGAGCACTACATCTGAAAATTTTTTTACACATTCTTTAGCAGATTTAGAATATCTGGTTTTCATTGAAATGTAATTCAAATGATAATAATTGTTGCCCACATTTAGGCGAAATAATCAGTATTAGCGAAGTCATACACCTAAATATGGAGAAAACTCACAAGAGCATGCATGTTAGTTGCTCTGATATAAAAAATTAAATATGTAAAATATCATATTAATTGCGAATAATAGTTTTGAGCTATGTGAAACTATTTTTACAACAAATTGGCAAGATATTTAGACTTCAGCTTTTTCTTTTATATTTTATATTTTATATTTCATATTTTATATTTTATATTTTATATTTTATATTTTATATTTTATATTTTATATTTTATATTTTATATTTTATATTTTATATTTTATATTTTATATTTTATATTTTATATTTTATATTTTATATTTTATATTTTATATTTTATATTTTATATTTTATATTTTATATTTTATATTTTAAATTTTATATTTTATATTTTATATTTTATATTTTATATTTTATATTTTATATTTTATATTTTATATTTTATATTTTATATTTTATATTTTATATTTTATATTTTATATTTTATATTTTATATTTTATATTTTATATTTTATATTTTATATTTTATATTTATATTTATATTTTATATTTTATATTTTATATTTTATATTTTATATTTTATATTTTATATTTTATATTTTATATTTTATATTTTATATTTTATATTTTATATTTTATATTTTATATTTTATATTTTATATTTTATATTTATATTTTATATTTTATATTTATATTTTATATTTTATATTTTATATTTTATATTTTATATTTTATATTTTATATTTTATATTTTATATTTTATATTTTATATTTTATATTTTATATTTTATATTTTATATTTTATATTTTATATTTTATATTTTATATTTTATATTTTATATTTTATATTTTATATTTTATATTTTATATTTTATATTTTATATTTTATATTTTATATTTTATATTTTATATTTTATATTTTATATTTTATATTTTATATTTTATATTTTATATTTTATATTTTATATTTTATATTTTATATTTTATATTTTATATTTTATATTTTATATTTTATATTTTATATTTTATATTTTATATTTTATATTTTATATTTTATATTTTATATTTTATATTTTATATTTTATATTTTATATTTTATATTTTATATTTTATATTTTATATTTTATATTTTATATTTTATATTTTATATTTTATATTTTATATTTTATATTTTATATTTTATATTTTATATTTTATATTTTATATTTATATTTTATATTTTATATTTTATATTTTATATTTTATATTTTATATTTTATATTTATATTTTATATTTTATATTTTATATTTTATATTTTATATTTTATATTTTATATTTTATATTTTATATTTTATATTTTATATTTTATATTTTATATTTTATATTTTATATTTTATATTTTATATTTTATATTTTATATTTTATATTTTATATTTTATATTTTATATTTTATATTTTATATTTTATATTTTATATTTTATATTTTATATTTTATATTTTATATTTTATATTTTATATTTTATATTTTATATTTTATATTTATATTTTATATTTTATATTTTATATTTTATATTTTATATTTTATATTTTATATTTTATAT
Source organism: Ceratitis rosa (assembly GCA_037013455.1). Lineage (NCBI taxonomy): Eukaryota > Metazoa > Arthropoda > Insecta > Diptera > Tephritidae > Ceratitis > Ceratitis rosa. The sequence goes on along the minus strand of JAWMAG010000005.1, from coordinate 3,630,006 downwards.
TTTATATTTTATATTTTATATTTTATATTTTATATTTTATATTTTATATTTTATATTTTATATTTTATATTTTATATTTTATATTTTATATTTTATATTTATATTTATATTTTATATTTTATATTTTATATTTTATATTTTATATTTTATATTTTATATTTTATATTTTATATTTATATTTTATATTTTATATTTTATATTTTATATTTTATATTTTATATTTTATATTTTATATTTTATATTTTATATTTTATATTTTATATTTTATATTTTATATTTATATTTTATATTTTATATTTTATATTTTATATTTATATTTTATATTTTATATTTTATATTTTATATTTTATATTTTATATTTTATATTTTATATTTTATATTTTATATTTTATATTTTATATTTTATATTTTATATTTTATATTTTATATTTTATATTTTATATTTTATATTTTATATTTTATATTTTATATTTTATATTTTATATTTTATATTTTATATTTTATATTTTATATTTTATATTTTATATTTTATATTTTATATTTTATATTTTATATTTTATATTTTATATTTTATATTTTATATTTTATATTTTATATTTTATATTTTATATTTTATATTTTATATTTTATATTTTATATTTTATATTTTATATTTTAAATTTTATATTTTATATTTTATATTTTATATTTTATATTTTATATTTTATATTTTATATTTTATATTTTATATTTTATATTTTATATTTTATATTTTATATTTTATATTTTATATTTTATATTTTATATTTTATATTTTATATTTTATATTTTATATTTTATATTTTATATTTTATATTTTATATTTTATATTTTATATTTTATATTTTATATTTTATATTTTATATTTTATATTTTATATTTTATATTTTATATTTTATATTTTATATTTTATATTTTATATTTTATATTTTATATTTGGTATTTTATATTTTATATTTTATAACTATTAAAAAATAAAATATTCGTCATTTTAAATAAAAATTTTAGCATCCGTTAAAAAGTTTATTTTATGTAAATGGGTTTATTGGTATATTTCTTTGCGAATTTAAGCCAATTACACGTATACAATGCTCTATTTACCTCATCCACAACCAACGGCTACTGGCAGTTAACAGTATCTAAAGGCCTTAACTGCAAATTGCCTGATCGATTGTTTGTGTTGCACTTCAGCCAGCAGCTAAGTGCCTACATGTATCTAATTGAAAGCTTTCAGTTTTTCTTAAAAATGAAAAATGTTTTTTTTTTTATTTTTTTTTTGTTTTATTCGATTTTCGCAATTTTAATTTTTTTGGAATTTTTTATTCATCCAATTTTATGCGTTACTCTTTCGCTTGTTAACATGTATAAAATGTACACGTACATACAAACATTCAATTATTCTCCTGAGTGCGTTTGTCGAACAAAACTGTGCGTACATAGTTCGGCGTCCGAGTTAATTGCCTGCGCATGTTCTGCAGCTGTGCACTGGCTACTGCTTGAGGGTGATTGGTGGTGGCGTTGGCGTTGGTGTTGATGTTGGTGTTGGTTGCAGTTACACCTTTTACTGCAGGCTTTTATGGCCTTAACAACCTGCGTTTGCTTTCCTTTTCGGTTGGGTTTGTTCTTGTTTATTGTTTATTTCTTGCCTTAATCGCAGATTTGCAGCCTTACCCGCAATGTGGTCAACGCAATTTGCCCATTAATGTGACTTTTCGGGTCACATATCATTTCGCAATTATTGTTGTCTGGTTTGGTTGACAAAAAGGTTTGGACAAGAATATTGACAGAAATTTTTAATGTTTGTCAGGCGGCTAGTGGTGCCTGATTTTTTTCCATTTTTTCACCAAAATTAATTGAAATTCTACACGCGTTCGTTGGCGGTTAGATTTTATGTCACCAACTGCGCTAAATTAGTTCGATTTTAAATACCTTTTTGAAAGTTGATTTCAATAAAATTTAGCTTAGTTCAAATTATGTTTATTTAGCAACAAAAAAATTTAATTTTTTGTCTATCCAAAGTTCGGTACGTTTTCGGTACGTTTAATTTGATTAGGGTGATTGAAGTAGCACCATAAAAAGCGGAATGCTGATAAGTTTAAAGTCATTAAAAGTTGCCAAATGGCGTTGGGAGTACAAAATTATTATTTTTAATTTGCAGAAAAAATTTTGTGCCACATAAAATTGCCTTATTGATTTTTTAGTATTGAAATTGAATTCACTAATTTTTTTCTTAAACCAAGTTGACCTACTCCTATTTATTTTTATTTTTTTGAGTGCAAGTATTTTTTTTTAAGTCAGAAATTCGCATAGAAACTAGACTCGTTGCTATGATTAGATTTTCGCCTTAACACTCGTAACTAAGTCATTATGGACATTAAAAAGAATGGTAATCCATAAAATTTTAGATTATTGTATTCAAAATTCACAAACCTTATAACTCATAAATATATATATTTATCACTGTGACTTACTAATTTGTGCAATGAACTCACGCCAACCTACTTTTTGGTCATTTATTCAAACGCAAAATTGTTAAAAAATCTGTCTGGACGTCATTTTAAGAAAATTCAAAATTGAAATTAAAATTTTATAAATATATTTATTTCTAACCTTCAACCATTTTCAATACACTTCACTCTAACTATTTTTATTTATTTAAATTAATAATATGAATTTCCTGCCTTACATCCATATGTACATATGTATGTACATTTATTTATTAACGTTTTATTTTGTTCTCTTTCCGTTTCTTTATACATTTTTCTTCGCGTGCATTAACGAAAATTTCAATTGCAGTTTCGTGTGCTAAATTAGTTTTGCGCACGCTTTTAACACGCTACATCCATACATACATACAAACTCTTTGAATGCCGTAGGTTATAATAAGTCAACATTTGAAATGACTCGTTCAAATCGATTCAAGGTTCAACTATTTGTTTCTTTAATAAAAATAATTACGCCCCTAAAACGAATTTAATCGATTAAATCTAAGATATGAAGAAAACGTGAAACAAAACATAAACGAGAACAATAATTGACAAAAAAAAAAATTATTACTTTATTTTAATTTTTTTTATTTCATCTCTTTTTATTTTATTTTAAATTGCTTTGTATGATTTAATTGTGTTGTATTTTCTTTTATTTTCTTATTTTTATTTACTTTGACTTATTTTATTCATCTTATCATCATGTTTATTTTATTTTATTTTATTTAATTTTATTTTATTTTAACTAACTAAATTTAGTATAATTTAACATAGCTTAATTTAATTTAAAAAATGCGAAGGACGGAAGTATGGTTGTCTGCAGCACTAGATTCCAGCACAAGAAAATTCACCAAGCTACTTGGCTGTCTCCAGATCGAAAAAATTACAACCATATTCATTGACGAACGACTTGTTTCTAATGGTCTAGATGTATATTACGTCCCGAGGACCTAATATCGATTCAGATTACTATCTTGCAGCCGTTAAGCAGCGAAGAACGTTCACCAACAAACATAAGGAAGTTTCGATGTCGAAAAGCTGCAATCACATTACATAGCCGGACGGATTTATACTCTTCAGCAACTCGATATAAATGATCTGTGGAACGGCAACACTAGTAGTACTTCCTATGTACTACCGCGACGAAAGCAATTGATTTTCGGCAGTGCCAGAAAAAACAGCTGGTACGATGAGGAATGTCGAGCTGCAGTGGAGAGAAAACCGACAGCATACTTCGCAAGCTTGCGATCGACAGCAACACTTTATTTTACTATAATTTTTACATTACTATAATTTTAAAAAATCATATTATTTAATTTTATTTTGGTTAACCCGATTTTATTTGCATTTTTTTATTCCTTTTTGTTTATTTAATTTAATTTTGTTTTAATTCAATTTACTCTATTTTATTTGATATTTGTACAGGGTCCGCCATCTAACATTTTTTTTTTGAACTAGTGTTTATTTTGAGTGTGGTAACACTGATGTTACATCTGATTTGACAGAAAGTTAGTTTTATCCTTCCGCTGAACGAAAATGGTTGTGTATACGATTGAGGAACGCTTGGCCGAAGACCCGGAATTTTACCAAAAAATCATCTTTTCCGACGAAGCTCATTTCCATCTTGGCGGCTACGTCAATAAACAAAATTGTCGTATTTGGGGGACGGAAAACCCGCACGTGATCGAAGAGAAGCCAATGCATCCTCAGAGATCCTGGTGCGGATTTTGGGCCGGCGGCATCATTGGCCCATTTTTCTTCGAAAATGCGGCAGGAGCCGCCGTTACGGTCAATGGCGAACGCTACCGCGCAATGTTAACGGATTGGTTCTTCCCGGAAATCGAAGAGGAGGACTTGGACAACATTTGGTTCCAGCAAGACGGCGCTCCGTGCCACACAGCCAACGTTACGAGCGATCTTGTGCGCACTGTTTTAAAAAAAAAAAAGTTGCGTGGCGGACCCTGTATTATATTAATTAATATTTATTTAATTTTTATTAATATTTTTTAGTTTTTTATATATTATTAGTTTTATTTCATTTGATTTTTTAAATAATCTTATTTTATTTATTATTTTATTTTTTAAATTTTGTAATAGCTTAAATATTTTTCTAAAATTATTTTAATCAATTTTATTTCATTTTATTTTAATTCACTTAATTTATTTAATTTTACTTTATTTACTATAATTTTTACAGATTTATGATATTTTAATTATTTTATTTTGGCTAGCCCGATTTTATTTATTTTATTTTATTTCTTTATTTTATTTGACATTTTAGATGTTTTGTTTATATTTTTTAATTTCTTTTTATTATAAATTTTATTTTATTTTATATTTTAAATTTTCTAACGATTTAAGGGGTTATGCCACTCTAGGATTTTCAAAAAATCGCTTTTTTTTTTCTTTAAATAGTTCCTTAGGGTCTCAGAAATAACATATTGCAGGATTATGGCTCGGAAAAATCTCTAAATAATTTATTTTCGAAGTTCCTTGCAAGGCTGCACGGTACGCACACGGTACAACTTAAAACTTTAAATGCGTTTATCTCCAAACTACATTTTTCGTGTTGGCCGAACCAACAACTCGTACAATTTCCAACCGATTAGGTTCAAATTTGACACACATCTTTAAAAATACATTTTTTAAGGTATCACGTAGGATTTTTTTTATTCTATATAGTTCATTTGTTATTAACAATTAACTGATGATTTTTTAGTCGAAATTAGAAAGTTTAACTTTAGAAGTGCGCCATTTGATCATGAATCAATATATCGAAAAAATCCTGCGTGTTACTTTAGCTATTGTAATATATAATAAAAAAAATTTAGATACTCAAGATATTTCAAAATTTACAGGAGCAGTTAGTTCGGCCACGTACCCCTTGAACCATAGAGGAGTCGAAGGACGACCGCTACAGCGCCACCATTCTTCAAGAAATATTTATAAGAAATTATTTTTTTACACCTAAAAAGATGTATAATAAACTTCTTATATTATATTTTTAATTGACTCTATAGTTTTTCTAAAAAAAATGCACATAAAACACCTATTTTTTCGGTCTCTAGAGTGGCATAACCCCTTAAATAATTTTATTTTATTTATTTCTGTTATTTTTAAAATTTTGTAATAGTTTACATAATTTTTCAAAAATTCTTTTAATCAATTTTATTTCATTTTATTTTGTTTCATTTAATTTATACAATTTTATTTTATTTTACTATAGTTTTTAGAGATTTATGATATTTTAATTAATTTTATTTTGGTTAACCTGATTTTATTTTAATTTATTTTATTCCTTTATTTTTATTAATTTAATTATTTTTATATATTTTATTTATATTTTTTAGTTTTTCTTATTAATTTTATTTTATTTCTTAAATTTTGTAATAGCTTAATTTTTTTTTTAAATTTATTTTATTACATTTTATTTTATTTTAGATCAGTACATATATGTTAATTTGTTTAAATATTTAAATTTAATTTAATTTTATTTCTTAATTATTATTGTGTTTACTTGATTTTGGTTTTCCTTATTATTTCTTTAATGCTGATAGGTTTATTTTTCTTAGTTTTATATTTTGATTTAATTTTTATATTATTATTTTATATAATATTATGATAAATATGTTTCATTTGGAGTTTATAATTTTTTAGCAATAAAACTGTTGTGGTTATACTCTTAGTTATTTAATTTATATTAATTTAGGTATATTTTAATTTACTTTAAAATTCCATGTTTTATTTTTCTTTAATCTAGTTTATTTTCTTTTTTAATTTATTTGATTTTAATATACGTTATTTTAATGTAGTTTTATTTTCTTTTTTTTAAGTTATTTATTTTTGTTTAAAATAAATTTTATTTTTTGCGCTACTCTGGTTGTTGTGTCTTTTCAAAAAACGTGCTAAAATTTTTTCAAACAGCAATTATTTACGGTCATTGCACCAACAATTTAACCGAGTTTCCTAAATACTTCTTTTATTGCCGAATGTCTGAATGATTACTTTGCTAAGCGAAAATTCTCACCGACATAAAGGCAAATATTCCCGGCCAATCGGTTGTACCTATGTAAATGATAAACGAGTGTGCAAGCCGCATGCAAAATCCATTGTGTTTGTTTTTTTTCTACGTCTTTTTCCAACATTTTGTCTCTAATGTTTTTCCGCAGTTTTCTCAGCTTTTATTTATTTCCATTGTATAATTTTGTGTTTTAGTTTTTTTTTGCCATTTTTTTTAGGTTATGCAATATTTGACCGTCGCCAAGACTCTGTGTGCTGGCAGCCGTCGCTTTGGTTGTGGTATTTGTGGTGTTTTATGCGGATTTCCGACAAATAAAGCAGATACAAAATTACAACACTCTGGCGTCGCCTCGTGGATATAAAACTTCTTTTTGCCCCTTTTTTCTTTTCCACTTTTGTTGTTATGCATTTCTTGGCCATTGGCAAATTATTGCCTGTTGATTGTAGTATGTCATGACAATTTATTTTATATTTTCATTGCTTGTTGTTGTGATTGTTTGTCATTTGGATATGTTGCGCGATAAATAATTACAAAACTTGTGAAATTTTACGTAAAGCAAAAATGTTGGGAATTTAGGTTTAAAGAAATCTAGGGGAAAGAAAGAATTCGGGAATTTTGTGTGAGACAAGAAGTTAACGGTAATTTATTTCTTAAAATAACTTCAAGAACTTACTAGTTTTGTTAAGGATAACAGAGGGGAAGGAATTGAAATGAGAGCACATTCCTAACATATATTTGATCTAGTCTTGTAAGCTTCCTGAGCCACATTCAAACTAAAAACTCTCTACTTTAGTAACTACTGCAAAGTGGGATACCTTCTTCATTCCAAAAACAACAACTCTGGACATTTTTATTTGGATGTTACTGTAGAAGCCCCACCATCATCATTTCATAATTCTCCTCGGGGTTTTAATATAATCCGACTTTCTTGTGTTTGTGTGTGGCTATTTCGATTCTCCAACCAAAGTGGATGAAAGGTGCTCCCCCAATCAATTGAGCTCATCCCCAAATAGACAATTTTTCGGCAACTCCAAGATATTTGGTGAACAACTTAAGCAGAAGCTTGAGCATTCTAAACCATGTGCGAAGGAATAAAGTTCAATAAGAAGTAACTAGTACAATCTATAGAAATGCTTGTAACATAAATTTCCTTGGGAATCCACAAATTCCTTATCAAATCGAGTTGATCAATAAGTTCATTAAGTAATCCACTTAATTTACACCACTCACAAGCCTATTATCGCCTCGCCTCGCCTTGCGTTGAGTGGCGTTTAGGCATACTTTTGCCTCTTAAGGCAACCGTGCCTATCTGCGCCAACTAAGATATATTGCTGGCAGTAAATCTTTCGCATAAATCGCCCACTCTCCACTCTCCACGCGCCATACTGACCATATTTCATTCAACTCTACTTTGCTTTTCGCATTTTCATGCATAAATCAATAAAAAGTAATTGATAAATATCGCTACGAACAGGCGATCGGAAAGACCAAAGCGAATATCATTTTGTTAGATAGGCCGTAAATGAAATGCAACGACCCCCGCGGCAGGCGGCGCCTTGGTGAAAAGGAGGCGGATCACGAAAGTTTATCGCATCCTTCAAACAATTTGAATGAATTTGCATAACATAAATCACCTTTTACCACAGCAGACGGCCAGAGTTTGGGTGTGAGAGTGAAAGAAGGAGAAGAAAAGAGACAAAGCTGGAGATACTCATGATAGAGCGTAGAAAACTAAAGCATAGCACACTAACGCCTAAGCTTGACCGCTGCAAGTGCGAGTGCCAATGCGTCTGCGCGTGGATTGGCGCGCATTTATGTGTTGCCTCAGCGATTTTATCGCATTTGAGATAACAGTTAGTGCATACACACACGCTCAACTGCCTTGCGGCGGTGAATATCAAAGCAGCAAGCCTCTGAGATGGCCTGCAGAAATTTCTGTCTTGCTAGGCCGAACCATTTATATTCGTAATGCTGGAGCCACACCACACCGAGCCGCAGCCAATAACCACTTCACTCGCAGCTCAGCCTCTAATATAGTTCAAGCTCTGCTGCTGCTACACCAGCATTGGCACTCTACCGACTTTACTTGTAACCAGCAACCAACTCGTCTTCGTCTTCTGTGTTTTTTAGTTCGCGAAGTTTTGTGCGTGGTGCTTACCAGCGGCGAGTGGAGTTTATGGCGCACGCTTATTTGCATAATCACAGCGCAATGGTGATAAATCAAATTTAAAGCAGTTTTTCATTTACACCTTCTGCTACGCACAAACGCATTCACAAATACTCAACCGCAAGTTGACTTTGCTATACTTTACTCCAGTCTACTTCACCCGACTTTCCTTCGTACACACTAAGCTCTTCTCTCTGCGAGCCGCACTCGCTCTTTCTGAATATTAATGCGCGCCGTTGGCACACAAATCAAATCGCGCCAACATCGCGATAAGGCGATAACGCGATAAGCGATAAGCGCATTTGCTCATTTGCGCATCGTCCAAGTGAAAAATGAAATAAATAAATGAAGGAATTTGCATAAGTTGCAGTTTTCTTTTAATTTTTTTCCTCTTTTATACATCTTTTGATGCCGCAGAGTGTGTCTTGGTATATACATACATATGCGGTTGTGGTCTGCTTTATTTTGATATATTAATCAATTGCGTTAATGCGTCGAAATATGCATCTATTTAGTTATTTTTAGCGACAGCTCATGGCAGCGTGACGAGCTCGTTAGTGGTGGCGGTGGTGTGACTTAATTAGATTAGATTAGATAAGTGATAGAAATATTATGTAAGGAATAGAATACGAAATTAAAGCAAAATATTCGATCAAAATTTCCTTAAATTATAGATAAATATCTAGCTTTTCTCAACAATGTGCAGCCGCAGACATTTTTTGAGTTAGTTCGCTTGTAGTTTCTTGCGAATCATTTTGTAAAAAAATAACAAGAAAAAAAAACATTTCTATAATTCTTGCGAATCATAAAATTATTTAATATACGACACTAAATAAAACAGCTCCTCATAAAAATACATCGGGCGTCTATAGGACCAAAGAGCGCGACAGACAGTAAGTTTTTTTTTGGGTGTATTGATCTCTCCTCGAAAAATCGCCGACCACGGTACCCAATCGACATGTGTATGGTGTTGTGAATGTGTGTGTGTGGCTGTCAGTTGTTGTGTAAGCTGGATCTTATATGATATTAGGTCAGGTAAAAAGTTCATTCGGTTTTTTATTTATTGATTTTTCAAAATATGCGCCGTTGGGCTTGGCCACCGTTTCCGCCGGCTCACCGCGTTTCGACCACGACCGATTTCGCTTGACGCTGTCGTAAGTGATCCACTTTTCATAGCCAGTCACCAAACGCTTCAGAAATGGGTCGATTTAGTTGTGATTCAGCAGCGATTCGCAGATGGAAATTCGGTCCATCTTGTTTTTTTGCGTTAGTTCGTATGGCACCCAAAGATCGAGCTTCTTTTTAAATCCAAGATTATGCAAATGGTTCCAAACGGTTTTCTGGCTTATCTCTAGTTTCTCAGCAATTAAATAAGTGCTCACGTGACGGTCTGTTTCCACTATTTCCATGATGTTATCGCAACGGGCCTCCCGACGCGTGGTGCATCTTTGACATCGAAATTACCGGAACGGAACCTAGCAAACCACTTTTGTGCTACACGTTCGTTTACAGTATCGGGCCCATAAACTAAATTAATTTTTTCAGCCACTTTGGCTGCTTTTTCGCTTTCATCGAAGAAAAATTGTAAAATATAGCGAATTTTCTATTTGTTGGTGACCATCTTTGACGAGCGCTCACAACGTACTGAGTCAATCAATCGAAAAACTGTCAAAAACAAACTTTTAGCGCGAATAAACACGTTTTCAGCGCCGTATAGTATGACATGGTGACAGGTAACACTAGTACTATGGATAATAACGCCATCTCTTAGATAAAAACCGAACGAACTTTTTACCTAATATTATCCTCTTATCCTGTTATCTATATATATCTAAAGGCTTTACCTTGAATGACTGTCTGATCAACCCACAGCCTAAACTGTTGATCGTAAAGACCTGCAACTTAGAGGGTGTCTTCTACGTTTGATAATGAAATTTGGTATTTTTCCCTGAATTAACATGGGAAACATATTTTCTTCCGGGAAGGTGACTTGGAACCGATATTTTTGAATTTTTTTATTTATCTTTTGACTTACATACCTACAATTTGGTACAGAGGTAGTTTTGATCCTAAATTAATATCGGGAACACTCTTTTTTCAGTCTAAAAATGTACTATTCTCAACATTCGCAGACGACGACACGGTTATTTTATGTCGGCGAAAGCGCTCAATCAAAGCCACAAATTCACTAGAAAATCATTTAAAACTCTTTCGAAGTTAGTCACATTTACTCTAAAGACAGAAACATACCCAACACTAAAAGTAAACAACGTAAGGATCCCCCAAGCAAATGAAGTTAAATACCTTAGACTCCATCAAGATAGGCGACTAACCTGGAAGAGCTCAAATTCAGCAATTCAAATGTAAAACCGCCAGCTTTCTTTCTTTCCACCACGCCTTCAACGAAGTGATCTGCCAAATTTTTGAAGAACAACGTTTTACCTGATGTCCATTACTAGTAATGAGAATGTGAATAGTGTTTGTGGCCCTGATACTGTTACAGTCAATCATGCACAATTTGGTTTCGTCGATTTCGTTCCGGTGGTTTTGATGTAAAAAATTCTCTAGAGTATGGAAGCCCAATTCTGGAAACTGTCGATAAAATAATGGAAATCATCGAACCTGACCATTATGTGGCCACTGTGTCGATAGCCCAAGAGCTAAACATTGCACAAGAAACAGTTTGGGACCATTTGGCACACAAGAAGGGTCGATGTACATGAGTTAAGGGGAAAAAACCTCATGAACCGATTTTACAGCTGCAAATCGCTGCAAATTTGATAACACACTCGACCCATTTCTGAAGCGCTTGGTTTGATTGGTGATGAAAAGTGGATCACTTACAGCAACGTTAAATGAAAACGGTCGTGGTCGAAGAGCAGTGAGCCGGCACAAACGATTTCGAAGCCAGGACGGACAGTAAAGCTTTGTTGTGTGCTTGGTGGGATTGGCAAAGGATCATTCATCATCAGTTGTTCCCTTTTGGCGAGACTCTTAACTCGGACATGTAATATCAGCAATTTGACCGTCTGAAGGAATCGCACAGAAGCGCTGAGCTTTTGCCAACAGGAAGGGAAATGGATTTCATCAGAACAACGTCAGACCACACACATCGCTAGTGACTTGCCAGAAGTTTCGAAACTTGATTGTGACGTTGTTATGCACTTATAGTCCGAACGTCACATCAAGTGATTACTATCTGTTCCTGTCTATGGGCTGGCAAAGAATTGGCCTTAAGAGAAGCCTGTGAAAATCGATTGTCCCAGTTTTTTGCCATAGAATCAAGGGTTTCCATAAGAGAGGCGTAATGACGTTACCCTCAAAATAGCAACTAACTATGGTAAATAAAGACATCAATTTAAGCCAAAAATAATGGATAAATTAAATTTATTTGTTATAAAAAAATATAACTACGTTCTTCCAATCACATGTTATGCAAGCGTATTCTGCCTCACCTCTACCTGCCATTAATCATATTGTACTAAAAAAAAAAATTAAAAAAAAAATCGCAAAATAAGCGAAGCATAAAAAATCGTATTTACCAAACGACAACACGTGGCCGATAAAAGCGCCGAAAAAACATCCTTACATCAAGTATACAATTCACCAAATAACATATGCTACGGTGCCTTGCCACAGCTTTAGCTGCAGCAATCATTTACCACTGCAAAACTTATGTACTCACTGTCAAGGTCGGAGGGTTAATAATTCACACCTGTGCGCGGTGGTGTACAATTTCCGCCGCAAAAAATAAAAAAAAATCTAAAAAAAAATAAAAAAATTAAATAAATGTCTACAATGCGCAGGCGTCGTAAAATAAATTTGCAGCAACAACAACAGCAGCCAGCAAGTGAGCGAGTGCCGATGACAGTCATTCGCAACCGAAGCCATGACAGCAAAGTGCAGAAGACCATAAAAGAAGCGAAAAATGCAAGACATTTTTTTGTTTTTTGGGTAATTCCAAAATTTCATTTGATATTGCTGTTGTTGGCTACTTTTGAGGGGAATGTCCGTATGTAGACACGAATGTTAGGCAATTTTTTAATATTATTTTTAGACTTTTGTCTTTTGACTCTGTTGTTTTAGTTGATTTTTGCTTTTTATTATTATTTTTTTTGTTATTTAAAATTTTTTTTTAATTAAATTTCCATTGCATCGTATTTTTTTTCTACGAATACGTTGTTGTTGGTTTATAAAAACAATTTGTTATCTCGCTGAAAAATTTTCACAAGGAAATGCGATTATCACGCCGAATTTTTTTTGGTTTAATTTTAATTTTTATGAGTTTTCTTCCGAATAACGCCATCAATTTTGTTTTGGTTTATTTGTAATATATTTATGAATTAATGCGGAAAACATGAGGCAGGAATTTGCCTTTATGGATTTTGCTTTGTGTTGACTTTTATTACTGTATATTTTTTCGTTATTTTGCATAAAATGGTAAGTGGATTTTTTGAATTCCCAACATTGTTGAATTTCCTTAAAATGTTCAAAGTGAAAACACAATACAACAATAAGTGCATAAATCATCTTTGTTTGTTGGTCATATCTTGTTTTCTGTTGTTGTACAATGATGATGAAGTACATTGAATTTGTGAGGCGTGAAAAATTTTTTTTTCTATTTGCATTTGATTTGAATTGCAGAAAATATTGTGTTGAAATTTGGTGGCATTCAATTTGTATTTAAAAGCAATTATCAAGCTTCCGCTTTGGATCTTTGTAATCTAAATTTTCGATGTCACAAATGCATTTCTATGTTTTAGATATTTCTATTTTACGACTTCAGTTGTAGAGGATTATGCTGCAGATCTGGTCGTTGATTAAATTTTAAGATTGTACTTCAGCCAAATTATTTCAAAGGGAAATGGAATTTACTGTGATCTTCATATACCCGTTAAAATACATAATCAAGGTGGTTTGCTAAAAAATGTGAACCAACAACCAACACAACTGGAGAGAGCATTAAGCTCACTTCAATACAACGATACCAAGCCCCCGCTCTGATAGATTTCTATGAACAGTCTTGCTTATTCACAGCTCTTGAGATAAAACAAAAAAAGGTTACTAACCTCATGTAAGGCCATCGACATGCTGGCCGAAACCTAAAAACAACCTACAGACTTTTATTAACAATACCAGCTCTTTTACCCTAGTTCTTGTGAATTAATCATCGAGAAGAAACAAAATAGAAGAAAATCCTTAGTTGTGTTTTGGCTCGATATTGCCAGGTCTGGCTATTGTAGGACGTTATACTCTCATTTATTCTAAGCAAACTCTTACTTCTCGAATTATTTACATCTCAAATGAATTTGTTGCGAAACCACGTACGATTTGCAAGTTGCTGTAAGACACAAAAGTTCTGGATTATTGTATTTCAGAGCTTGCGCCCAGCGGTTCCTTCTCTTTCAAAACCCCCTCACGGGAGGGCTGGAGAGCATATTGTTACTGGAGGAAAGAAGCACTTATCACCTTTATGAATGAGTCGAAGCGAGACAGAAAGGTCGTCACGGGAGTTTAATAAATTACCGGAACCTTACAGGTATGCATACGATCGCTTCGTTAATGTCGAATAGAGCACGAATGAGTGCAGTCGTTTTCTGGATGTCGGGAGATTTTTCACTCAAAGGCAAACCACGTTCAGATCGGCCAAGTGAAGTTGTTGATGACGATATCAGGGCTTTAATCCAAACTTTTACTTCGGATGTCTACTGTGAACAACTGGACAAATTGAATACATCCATCAATGATAAGCGGTCAGAATTGGTCAATCGTGAAGGTGTCCTATTTCGCCAGAACAATGCTAGACCGCACCGATCTTTGGTTACCCGCCGAAAACTAAGAGAGCTTGGTTGGGAACTATTGATGCATCCACTATATACAAGTAGCCCTGACCTTGGACCGTCAGACTACCATTTGCTTCGATCTTTACAGAACTCATTAAATGGTGGCTACAAAATTGCACTTGGTTCAGTTCAGTTTCTGCAGATAAAGGCCGGAAGTTTTATAAGCTTGGAATAATGACGTTGCCGGAAAGATGGCGAAAGATCATCCAACAAAATGAAAATTACATAATTGATAAAAGTTCATTATGAAATTTAAAAAAATATATTTACTTTCTTTTAAAACCCAATATTTTTACTCTTTGCGGCATCACAACGGACGTATCTTATGTGTTTATACGTGTATGTCCCTTATTTTTATTTGACCTAACCTAACCTAAGACTCTTCAAAACTACTTTTCGATCAAAATATTTTTTTCCTTCTTTTCCTCCCGGCAGATTATACTGAAAATTTGTTAGTTTGGTTCTATGGTTCCTGGAAAGATTGGTATGAATAATGTTTTTCAGGTAGTGCACCAGGGACTGAACTATGGTGGATAAGTGCCTCTTTATTTAGAATAGCACAGTGGTCACTATTCTCACCGAGAAGATGAACAGTGACTGAACTATTTGAACATATAGTGGACCGATATGGTTTTGTTTGGTGAAATTTTTGAATGATATCCCTAAATGGAATACTTTCGTTACCTGGAGAATTACCAGTTATCTGGAAATAAGTTCGATTTCCGAGAGGTCAAAAATATAATAATAAAACTTAAAGTTTTGACTTAGGTGATGCCTAATTTAGGTTGTTTTTATTGTTCTTTGCAAAAACAATTGGTACAAAAATTAGAAAAAATACAAAAGGAATAGCAACGTGTGGCCGGGTCAGCTAGTGTTTGATATGTTTATTTTAATAAAAAAATAAAAAAAGTGACTTATTATTTACCTTTCACTTGCGTGCATAAGCGCCATTGTTATTCACGGCATGTTGCAATTTTTTTTTGTTTTTTTTTTTTATTTTATTGGTTGCTTAGTTTTTTTAATTGCCACAAAACGCCACCACCACTTAAGGCCGTGGGCCTGCTGAGGTAGGTAGGTTTGAGTTGAGTTTTAAGCAAAAATAAAAACAAAAACAGACGAAAACAAATTTGTTGCTAAACAAATATTTGACTTAACAAGTTTACCAGCTGCGAGCAATGGGCCAAGTGCTTGACCTTTCTGTCTCTCGCCTGCCACACACACTTTGCAAACTCTTTGTTGGGCATACTCTATAGAAGAAATATAACAATAACAAAAGTAAAAACAAATAAACCACCCAAAAATAAAATAAATCTGTGAAATATGCATGCACTCAAGTGCGTGTGCCTGAGTGTGTGTCTGTAGTGGACCAGTTTTTGACACTTACAACCACTACAAGGTATCCAACATTATTGTCAGCTAAACAATGGCGTGGTAATAATAATGCAAAAAATGTTAAATAATTTTTTTTATGATTATTTTTTTATTTAATTTTTTTATTTTAACTGCTGTTGCTGTTAGGTTTCCAACGGTTGCGCAAAACAAAACAAAGAAAAAAATTGATTTTGACGCCACAAATGACATTTGACAGTTGAAATTTGACACAATTGATCAAATGGAAAACTAACAAGTGTGTGTGTGTGTATGTGTGTATGTATGGTTTTATAGCGTTGTGAACTCGTTTAAGTGCTTTAATAAAAGTAGACAAATTCATGTTCATACGAGTAAATATATATATTTATACACAGATATGTGTAACTGTTTAAGTGCATTAAAAAAATTTATATTGCTCGGCATGTTCATTTGTTTATTGGACTGTCAAGTTTGCGTTTGCGTTTATGGCACAACTTTATTTCAATTCTGTCGCAAAAGTCGCGTAAATCTCAACTAAACTGACGCATATTACAAAAGAGCTCATTGCCGTTGACAAGTTGGAAAATTTCAATGATATACTTGTGAAATTGTAAATAGGTATATACAATCGCATGTAAATATGTATGTACAGCTGTGCAACTAGAATTTTCAGCAGAATAGTCGGGATGAGAGTATCTGTGTCGTAGGTTGACTTCTTCAAGTTCAATATCCATGTGTTCCTTCAGATTCACCAATCGCACTATCTACGGTGTTTTCCAATGAGAGGTGTTATTTTGATATTCAACGAAAATTGGCATTTTTTGGCATAACTGATTGGATATAATGCAAAACAATATAAGTCAAATGGTCGCCATGGCTACGCTTACAGAATTGTATCCTTTTAATGAAATTTTTCATTACCAAATCACAAAGTGTCTGCTTTATGCCTTGAATAGCTTCACGAATTCCATATTTGAGGTCTTGAATCGACATCGACCTATTGTCGTAGACCTTATCTTTCACGTGGCTCCAAAGAAAGAAGTCATAAAGTATTAAGTCAAAAGATCTTGGAGGCCAATTGCGATGACCTCTTCGAAAGATAACACGGTCCGGAAACTTTTCCCTTAAAAGATCGTTAGTTTTGCTGCTTGTGAGGCACGTAGTACCGTCTTGTTCAAATTAAATGTTGTCCAGATCAATACCATCCAATTCAGGACATCAAAAATCATTGATTATCTCTCGATAGTAATTCCGGATAATTTTCATGCATTTTAAGCACCTAATCAGCAAAGACACGTCGTTGTTGATGATCCGGCAGCTTGAGTTCTTCTTTTAACTGAACTTTATAAGCCTTCAAAGACCAAAATACGGTGGTATAATGACGTTTGTGGAATGCCCAATTCCAAAGAACGACGAAGAATGGACGAACCGGAGTTTTCTTCAACACTTTCGGCTGCAGGAGCAATATGCTCAGTTGTTCCTGAGTGCCGTTCAGGTGTTTTATTCTTCACATAACTAACTCATCCCGACAACTTCATTTTTGCCACCAACTTTTGTATTGCGGTCCGACAGGTTGCCTCACGGCAACCGAAAACTGTTTTGGTCTCTGCCTTTTTTATAGTGAATTTTAATATTTTCAAGGCATTGTTGAAGCGTGTTATGTTCCATTTTTATAACTGGCGTAGTTTTTACTTGTCAAATGCCAAAAAATTACAGCTTCAAAGGAGGCTATTCTTTTGTCTTTACATCCCTGCTTTTGTGAAGTTAAAGCTGAAGCACCTTAGACCCTTCAAAAATACAAGCATCATAACGGCTTTTATTATTACCCCAATAGAGAATATCAATGTAAAATAAGAAACTGGGTAGGATAGTGAGGAATGGAACGTTTTTCAAAAGGTTTTGAAATCAACGAAGTGATTTTTCTCATATGCATTAGGTTATTCGGCAGACACGATTAGAAGCTACTATAAGTCCGAAGCTCAATTGACACCAAAAAATGTATGCCGAGAGAGCACTTGTTGGTGTAGGTAGCAGATAAAAAGAGAGGGCTATACTCTGTTACTAGTAACATATGAGATAGAGAGAGATAGCACTTGTTTTTATAAAATCGAATAATCGGTAAATAAAAACAGTTAGTAGCGCCTTGGAGAATAAGGAATAAAATAATGAAAAATAATAAGAAGAAAAAGAAGTTTCAGAAAAATAATAATAATAATTAAAAAATAATAAGAAGAAAACAGAGACAAAACGTAAAAGAAAGCAGTAAAAAAAATATTATATATTAATCTAAACTTACAACATTTTTTTCTTAAAATCGTATACTTATTTTATTGAAAAAAAAAAAATAATGTCCATAACAATTTTCAAAATTTTTTTTCTTTTATTTCCTTTTTAAATTTATGTATGTAGATTATCAAAAATTTTGAAATTTGTGTTAATTTCAATTATCTGATTCAAGCAAAACCAACTAACTTTTTTATGCAAATTGATTTTATCTTCACTTTAACCCCATTCCGCTTGCATAACCGATCGATCGATTCTACATTCTAACACAAACCAAAGAACCACAATCGCAAAGAAATCAGAGTAAAAACAAACGGTCTATGCATACATATAAATATGTATTTACTATATGTATGTATACATATGCAATGGTCTCGGCTGTTATATTATAGTTTTTTAATGATTTCTTAATTAAGAGTTATATTACCTTTCAATTCACTTTTCGCAGCAATAGATGCAAAGCAAATTTCAGAACGTTATTGGCAACATGTACACGAATATATGCACATAAATAATATTTGATTTATTTTCTATGACAAGTGGTTGTTTGGAAGAGAAATTCGGAAACCACATTAATCGCACCGCCGAAAAGGCGATCAATGATCAACCGGTTGCTTAAGCCATGACAAACAGCTTAGAAAGAAGTTTAGGTATTGGTATGAGTATTGAAAAATACTATAAATTTAAAAATTGTCTCACAAAAATTTATTTTGGTTTGTCAAATTTTTAAATGTTACACAATTTTTATGACTTAAAAATTAAATTTTTTTTCACAAAATAATACAATACAAGGCAAATATGTAAACATATTCATTGGAGGTAATACAGAGGTTTTTTAGCACTCTACAAAATAATTATTTATATGAATCCAAAAAATATTTCTTGAATTTAATTTTATTATTTTGTTTTATTTTATTGCATTTTATTTAACTCCATTTTTTTATTATGTTCTATTTAATATTTGATTATTTTATTTTACTTTACTTTTTCATTTATTTTCATTTAGTTTTATTTGTTTTATTTTATTTTACTTGATCTATTTTTTATTTTATTTTATTTTGTTTTATTTAATTTTATTTTTTTAATTTTATTTACTTAATTTTTTTATTCAAATTAATTTTATTTTATTTCTTTTACTTTATATTATTTATTTTAGCTTACCTAATTTTTGTTTATTTTATTTTATTTGTATTATTTGATTTTTCTTAATTTTATTTTGTTTTATTTTTTAATTTTTATTATTTTTTATTTTGTTTTATTTTATATGATTTATTTTTTGTTTTATTATATTTTGTTTTATTTTATTTTAATTTATAAATTTAATTTTTCATTTAATTTTATTTTATTTCTTTTACTTTAATTTATTTTATATTATATGTTTTATTTTACTTAATTTTGTTTTTTTTTTATTTTACTTATTTTATTTTATTTTACTTAACTTTATTTCAATTTACTTTATTTTTTTATTTTACTTAATTTTGTTTTGTTTTATTTGAATTAATTTTATATAATTTTTTCATTTTATTCTGTTATTTTACTATGTTTTATTTTATTTTTTATTTATTTTATAACACATCATTTTATTATGTAATTCATTTTATTGTATTATATTTAATAAAACTTAAATTACTATACATTTTTAAAAATTTTTTATTTTATTTAATTTTGGCTTATTTTATCATAATTTACGTAATTTTATTTCATTTTTTAAATAACTGTTTTTGTTTTATTTTATTTTTGTTTATTTCGGTTAATGTAAATTTAGTACAGTTTTATTTTCTTTCTAATTGTTTTAATTAATTTAATTGTGTTTGATTCAGGTTTATTTTATTTTGGCTATTTGGTTTAATTAAATTTTATTTTGTTAAATTTATTTTATTTTATTTATTTCTTTTTAATTTTATTAATTTTTTTGCCTTTATTTTATATTAAGTTACTTTATTTTTTTATTTTATTTTAATATACATTATTTATTTAAGTTTACTTAATTTTTTTAATTTTGGTACTTAATTTAATTTTGGTATTTTTTTTTAAATAATTTGATTGTTTTAATTTAATTTTATTTTATATTTTTGCTTTGTTGTATTTATTTTGTTTTATATTTATTTTTTCTTATATATTAGTCAATTTTAATTTATTTTCTTTGATTTCCTTCAATGGGATTTAATTTTATTTTATCCATTTTGATTGTTTAAGTTATTTAATTTTTTAAATATAGTTTAGTTTAATATTTGATACATTTTTTCATTTAATTTAAATTTATGTAAATTTATTTTAAGTTGTTTTGTTTTTTATTTTATTTTATTTTATTGTTTTATTTAATATAATTTAATTTTATTTCCTTTTATTTTATCATATTTTATTTAATATTATTTTATTTTATTTAAGTTATTTTTTTATTTTATGTTATTTTATTTTACTTTACTTTAATTTATTTTATTTTAATCGGATTTAGTTTTATTTCATATATTTTGTTTATTAATTTTTTTAAATATTAGCTTTATATTTGATACATTTTTTAAATTTTATTGTATTTAGATTTATTTTAATTAGTTTTATTTTATTTTATTTTATTTTATTTCATTTTATTTAATTTTTCTTCATTTTATTTTATTTTACTTAACATAATTTAATTTATTTTAATTTAATTTAATTTAATTTAATGTTGTTTTATTTTATTGTATTTGATTTCATTTTATTTTGTGTTATGTTATTTTATTTTATTTTATTTTATTTTATTTTATTTTATTTTATTTTATTTTATTTTATTTTATTTTACTTTATTTTATTTTATTTTATTTTATTTTATTTTATTTTATATTATTTTATTTTATTTTAATTTATTTTATTTTATTTTATTTTATTTTATTTTATTTTATTTTATTTTATTTTATTTTATTTTATTTTATTTTATATTATTTTATTTTAATTTATTTTATTTTATGTTATTTTATTTTATTTTATTTTATTTTATTTTATTTTATTTTATTTTATTTTATTTTATTTTATTTTATTTTATTTTATTTTATTTTATTTTATTTTATTTTATTTTATTTTATTTTATTTTATTTATTTTATTTTATTTTATTTTATTTTATTTTATTCTAATTTATTTCATTTTTTTTTTATTTTATTTTATTTCATTTTATTTAAATTTATTTTATTTTAATTTAATATATTTAATTTTGCTTAATTTAATTTAATGTATTTGTTAAATTTTTTTGTTTTAATTTTATTTTACTTTTACTTATTTTATTTGAATTATTTTAATTGATTTCATATTATTTTTTCTTCAAGCCAAATTTCCTTATTTTTTTCACATTTAACATATTAATGTAAAATTGTGTTTTCGTTATTTTTAGTATTTGATATTTGGTTTCTACTCGTTTATATTTAATATGCTGTGTATACATATATTATATGTTTGTTTTACGAGTTTGCTTTCCGCTTGTAAGGATTACACACCTCCTGCTGTTGTTGCTGTTGTCACATCCTCTCTAACAAACATTGCATGGTAATAATGAGTTATATTGTGCAACATGGAGAAAAAAAGTCGCCGACTTGAACAAGATACTTTAGGTGTCTGCAACATGTACCGTGGCAATAGCAACAACAACAACAGCAACAACCTCTGTGACATTTGCAGCGGATAGACATCAAACGATTCACTTGCCGCTGTGCGACATATAGCGGACGCTATAACTCACGTGTAGCTATAAAAACATGCATATATACTCGTACATATGTACATATGTACTTAAGTATTTATCACACAGTTATACGCATCAACACATTTGATGCAAAAAGTCAACAACATTCACTGCAATAACATAAATCAACTTGGACAAAATAAACAACAACAAAAATATTTATTACGAGTTGTTTGAAAAACATAAATAAATAACATATATCTCAGTTATAAGTACGGTATATAAAATGTACCGAGAATATTGTTTTACATGTCCGAAATGGATTAAAATTTTCATATTAAATGTACTAAAAATTGTCCTGCTAAGAAGAAGCCGATTAAGTGGTGCTGTTGACTATACCGACCGCATAACCCAGCCAGCCTAGCAGCTGTCTATTAATTCGCTGAACTTTGCAAATATCGCTACACCTTTTCAGCGTATGCGGTATCCACATCTACCAAAGCGCAAATCACCACACCATTTAACAGGATGGCAGAGATAGGCTAAATGTAGAGTTATGTTAAGAGACGACTTTACTTTTCAAATATCTCTAGCGTCGTAAGGGATAGTATGTATTGATTCTTTGTCAACTCTGAAGCCACAATGATAATTAGTTTATTGAAGGGGTAGGTATTCCTTAAAATATGGCTTACATGGGAAGACTGATTGCGGTTACATCATGTTAGATTGAACTGATTGACTGTAGCGAATCTCTCATAGATGATGCCACGTCCGCAAAGTTACCACATACGCTATATATGACCAAAGCTTTACCTCTACACTCTTTGTTGTGTATCTAGTATGTAGAACGAACTGAAGTAAAGCCCAAAAGTCAGTCCCGGTTCAGACCGGACTTGAAGGTGGGCGACGCCAAAAGGCAAAGTACCGTTAATAGCATTACTAACAGCCCGAAGTTAGACCTTTTTCGCTTTGGTAAGATTCGCTTAGTGAGCGATTCTGCAGGACTTTGCTGACTGCTTGTCATACGAAACCAGATCGTTTCTTGCTAAGTCCATAGTTACGTCTTGTTTTAAAAAGACATTTTCTTTAGTTAATTAAGCTAATAAAAGACAAGATTATTTCCTTCCGCGCACTCAGTAAATGCGAACCCTTCCTTTCTCAGTTAGTTCTTTGATTGCCTAAAAGTGAAACCATCGCATCGAAGATCCATTTCGAAATGGCAGTCGAATGATCCCATTCGCAACTCAACATCCTTTTACGTGTACATAGGGCCACTGATGCTATCTTCACTCGCTCCTAGGTGATGGTACGTCTCTACCATCGCTTTCGATTGGAGGTCGGGTCTCGCCATCTCCTGTGTTTTCTTACCTACTGCAATTAAGCAGGCTGAAGAAGTGTTGCCAGTATGTTCAAGGCATCGTACTCAGGACTATCCCTTTGGTTATACTCCTTACAGAAAGTGCTTATTCTATGAAAGATTCAAAAACTGGTGGTATCTAGGTAGGTGCTCTAGTGACTGATGCTTGGAGTATACTGAAATTATGGAGTGACAAGTCCTCTAGCCTGCTGAATAGCAGGGACAGTGGAACATTAGGGGATGGTGAACATGATTCCCCAAACGATGTCGAAAAACGACAAAGCGGTGGGAGCCGATGTTATGCCGGCCGAGCTATACAAATACAGCAGCGAATAAGGTGCCTCCTTTAAAAATTTGGTCGCCTCATGTTGTCTGCCCAATTCATAAAAGGGAAACCCCACAGTCTGGACCAATTACCGTGGGATAAGTCTCGTCAATATATCATATAAATTCTAAACGAGCGTGCTGCGAGCAGGACTAAAGCCCACGGCAAACAACCTAATTGGACCTTAACAGCGTGGCTTTAGACCTGGTATGTCAACCATTGACCAGATATTCACCATGAGCACAAAATCTCGGAAACACCCTTGAAGAGGACGGACAATTCCCATAAGCAGGCTTCAATATAACGAAAAGTAGCTGTCTATGCCAGGGTTAGGCATCCCAGTAAAACTTATACGGATTAATAACTGACCTTAAGCAACACCAAAAGTTACGTCAGGATCGGGAAGGACCTCTCGAAGCCGTTACATATCAAGCGAAGTTTCTGTCAGAACAAAATATCTCCTGTCATCAAACAAATTCTCCCCCACATCACTGTTGAGAGTTATAACTTTCGTCGAGCTTTAAACCAGCATTAACAGCAATAGCAATCTCTTAACATCCAATGCAGAAACATTCTTGCCAACAGGTCCTTCTTTGGACTGAATAGACATTTGAAAAGTAAAGTCATCTCTCGACGTACAAAGGCTAGGAGGTCATGTGGTCCGTATGAATTAGAATACACTGGACTTGAAGGTTTTCGATGCAGTTCACGCCGGTGGAAACAGAGAAAGAGGAAGACGTAAACTCCGTTGAAAAGACCAGGAGGCGAAGGGTCTGATTGAACTTTGGTATTTCCAATTGGCGCCAAATAGCGAAAGGAAGGCATAAATGGTGTGTTATTGTTAACTTGGCTATAATCTCGTAAGTTTACGTCAATAAATAAGAAGAAGAAGATATATGTAGTTATTTGCTTTCACTTAATAAATTTGATTAGCCCAATAAGGCAACACAAAGTAAACAAATCTCTTTGGCCTCATTTCTTGTGTTTCGTTTGCAGGCCTAAAAATTCCTTTTTTGGGCCGCCACTTCACATAAACACTCAACTAAGCGTACGTATGCACGAGTGCTTGGCGATTGCCGGTGCATTGCGCATATCTAATTTGCGATCAGCGATAGACGAAACGAGATAAGCGTTAAAATGTGAAAAATGCCTAAATGACAATGTGGCAATATGGCAATTTCGCCGTTTAACAGCGTTCAAAGTAAGTAAGCGCTATGTGCTGCACGCACTGCGCACGCACACGCCCCCCGTTGTTGGTCGCTGTGCTTGCTTGCTTTCATTTGCTGGGGTGTGCGCATGCGCAATGAGATTGCCACATTTTGATATATATTTTTACACAATTGCAAATGTTGTTTTAATACCTTACTAAATGTACACTTTTATGGGCGCTTAAATATGTATGAATGTAGGTTGTGTGTGTGTGCATGTGTGTGTGTTCAAAATCGTAAAATCCTTTTAAGTCGCCACACAAGCGCACAGTGAAACGCATGAATGAAGTAGAAATAAGAAAGAAAATGTGTTTGTTATTTAGTTAAAAACAAAAACAAGTTACATAAATAGCAACGCCTTGCCAACATCAGCGTTAAACAAATAAAAACAATAACAACAAAAATACTTAAATGTAGCACATATGCTTGCAATAAATGTCGCAATTGTTGCTTTAATGGCTATTTATGACTATATATATTATTATATATATAGTGTGTGTACATATGTATGCTTGTATGCATTGTGTTAAAATGAGAGCGAGTGAATTTCTTTGCATTTCTATCTATTAAAGGAGATTTTTATTTACTAGTTTCAGTCATGTGTGTATGTATGTATGTCAATACAGTGCACTCCTTGCGGCATTTACATACAGTTTATATATGTATTTTGAATTATTTTAAAATACATTTCTAACGAACATTAGGGCAAATGGCACAAGGAAATTGTTATTGTATTAATTTTGTTTTATACATATGTTTCATCATAGATATGATATACTTAGATTAAGTAAAAAGTAATCTATTATTTTTGCCACAAACTGAATGCTACGAGTATATTTACTTAGAATTATCTGATTTATGTCTGTTCAATAATTATTTGACATTTTGAAGGTAATATCATGCCTCTCTCATAGAAACCCTTCTCCCTCGTGACAGAAAATTGGGACAACCGTTTTTCACAAACTTCTTTTGAGACCAATTTTTCACCAGCCAAATAATTCGCCTCAGACAGTAATAGATGGTGAAACACTATTATTCTCTTGTTGACTAAAGGTAGACGCTTCTCGGCGATTGCTCCTTCAGGAGGTTCAATTGTTGACAGTACAGCTCCGCAGGGAAAGAGCTCATAGTGGATGATTCCTTGCCAATTCCACCAAACATGCAATAAAACTTTCATTATCGTTAATCCGGGCGTGGAAACCATTTGTGACGGCTCCTGGACAATCGAAACAGTGCTGACATAATGATCAGACTCCATGATTTACATCATTTTATCGATATTTTCGATAAATGGCCTTTAACACCGATGAGCATTTTTCACCTCAATTTTACCGCAACGAAATTGATGAAACCAAATTTGACCACTTTGACTGTTACGGTATTAGGACCATACCCACTATTTAGCTGACTGACTTTTGATTTCGCCTTTAGCGAAAAAAAGTTTTTAGAACGCTAGATACAGATCCGTAAAGCCATTTATTGAAAAAATAAATGGATTTGGTTAGCGGCCGCAATAGTCGAGTGCTTAACATTAAGTACTGCCATTCTGAAGACCTGAGTTCGAGACCTGGTTCAACCAACATCCAAAATTAAAGAAAATTAATTTTTCTTTTTGCGGTCACCCCTCGGCAGGGAAAGTAAAGCCCTCCGAGTGTATCTCTGATACGAAATAAAAGGTTCTCATGAAAATCTATCGGCCCTTCGGAGGTGGCTTTGAATAAATTATATATTCCTCCATTTGCAAAGCGATTTTTTAATAAGAAATGTGATAAATGGAATGGAATAGAATTCGTCGAAAATTCTAATCTATCTCAATTTGAGTGACCATTCGCTCTCGTCGAAAAAAAATATCGAAGCTTGAAATGGTAAGTTTCAACTAGTGCTTTCAGTGCCGCTTGGAAAGTAAGTGCGATATGTGGGAAAAAGACATATTGAAAAGTCAATATTATAACCTCGTTTCTTTAATTTGGATGGCATTATCCTATTATCCTGGCGGTGTATTTAGCGCAAGGGTAATGCACGCTCGTCAAATTAATCATTTGATTTAGTATCGTATATCTATTTCTTTGAATGTTTCTGTCCAATGCTGCCTAGTATAAGTCAATAAAAACAGTGACGAAACTACATGACTTGAACTTCGAATTGAAGAGACAGCGTTTTCTTTGTTAGACCCGGATATTTTCAGTCAATGTGTTATTTACTGGATTTAGTGAGCTCAGATAGCAGCACAAGCCAACTTACCGATGAATTGAAGCTACCTGAAAGCGTAATTTGTGGAGCTCTTTCAAGAAACCCAATTTTTAAGCCCTGTTTTAGGCTATCATCTCATTGAAATATTTTTGAAGGTGGTTTTTTTTTAAGTAAAAGAGACTGCCGATTTCAGGGGAAAGATACTTTGCCACATACAGTATGCTACGCAAAGAATTTTCATATAAGCAAAGGCATTAAGATGAACTCAATCTGCACTTGCAAAAAAGGGCTCGGAATAGGTTATTTCGCATACTTTATTAGCAGAGAACATATCTATAGAGCAGCAGAAGTGACAGGGAGAACATTGCTTATTAGGACGATAGGCAAAAGGTTAGGGGTTTATTTTAGGGACGCTTTCAAAGTTGTGTTTTTATGTTATGGCGCTGCATACTCCTCCAAGTTTCAAGTTTTCCTACTGCAAATGACATTTTATGGCATGCTTCGTCTCCCGGTTTAATAGAAGTTTGGCATAAAAAGATTTTCTTTCCTTTGAGCACATTATCCTAGTCATATTTCACCATTAACAATTTTCCATCTTAAGTTAGCTTCTGTAATGGACAAATCTCTTATAGTGAGCTTACGAGTGGAAAACGACATGGACAAACTTTTCCATGATGGCAACAGAAAAAGAAATGTGTGTCCTTCCTTGCAAGCTTATCCGCAAGCTCTTTACACGGTTCTTTACAGTGTCAAGGCATTCACACTAGGTTCGCAGAGAGCTGCTTAGTGTTCTGCGGCAATTCTTTATTGTTACCCATTTTATTATTACAATTCCACAGTTGCCTGAATTCTGACTGGCTATTAGAAAAGATATGAATACAATTTCAAGATAAAACATCTAAGAAATTCGATAAGACAATCGGCCCCTTCGATGCCTCCCTATACTTATGCGTAAATTTTGTGGTGGAGCTGAAGCTTTAACCCGCAGCTTCGCTCGCGTTGAATCCATCAAATAAGTATCAGAAATTATTATAGTAGAAAAGGATCAATAGAAAGAATTTATATTTCATTGCTTGGATGGGATTATCTATTTGTTTCATTTTTCCATTTAAAGGTATCACAATACCGGTATTTTTGATCCATTGAGCCAATAACAATTAAGAGATGATTAAAATACTCAACTGAGGGATCATATTGAAACCCAGTACCATTAATACAGACCAATTCTTTGCCATGACATTTCGACGACGCGTGGTCCTTACGTCTGCCTGCAGTTGTTCTGACGTTTCCATCGCTCTTCTAGCTGCTCGCTGTATAGATTGTCTTTATAAACGAACCCGTCTCTGAACTGACATAAAAATCCACTGATAGATTTTGGGATTTTTGCTTTATTTTTAGATAAGCGGCCGCAATAGCTGGGTAGTTAGCAGTACGTACTACCATTCGGAAAGCCAAATTTCGAGTCCTCGTCCGACCAAAATCAAAAAATAAATTAAGAAAATTAATTTTTATACCTACCAGAAGACGAAGAGATAGACTCATTAAAATTTATATCAATCGAGTCAGAATGATGAGTTGATAGTTAACCGTCTGTTTAGTTAGTCCGCCTGTTTGTAGTCACACTGACACTCCAATTTTTTAAATATTTTAAACAAGCTTTGTACATAGTGCATTTAAACGATCATTTGTCGGAACCGCTCAAATCGGACCAATGTCGTATATACGTGTATACGAAAAATTTGTCTGATTTGAGATATTGGGACATAAATTCGTCCCATCTACGACTGGCGGCTGATAAGCTCAAGACCTTAGGTACTTAATGTAAGTTTATGTTTTTTTATTTTTCAACATAGTCTCCCTCAAATGAAATACACTCTTCACATCATGAATAGTACAATGCCTTTATACCACTGAAAAAATATTATTTAGATTTCTTTTCAAAATTTTACAAAAAATTTAATCACAGCGGAGCGCTTCAAATTGTGAGAATTTCCAGTTTCCTTCGACATGGTGTTGTGGTTTCTTGTTCCAGGAACGAAATGTTAATGAACCTAATAAATAAAAAATTGTATTATTTATACTAATAATGAGTCCCGCCATAAGTATTATCGGTAACAAGATGATGTGCCATCTCTAACTACCTTCGGTTAACGAGCTTTTCTTCCGCCCCTCGTATAAAGAATAACACATTGGTGCTGAAAGTTATCGAAATCGGAGGACGGTGAAATTCGAAAAGAAAGTGTTTAGAATTTATGCTTTTAGAATAACCATAAAATAGGAAAAAAAACATATTTTTTAATCTCACAGCTGCAAAAATTGATCTGCAACAGCGGTATGCGTGCAACCTGACGTTGATTTACTTCATTTTATTAGCCAATTGACTTAAATATGTCAAATTATGCATTTTTAAATAACTATTTAAACGAAAAATAAAACAACAACAAATAAATAAATTATAGTGACATGTAATGCATACCCACGTTATAAACATACCTAAACGCTTGTTAAAAATTAGCAATTTTAATTGTGCTGCAAATTGAACAATACGGCAAAGCAACAAAAATTTGAAAAAAAACAATAAAAACTAAATACCAAAATGGTCAAACTGACAAAAGCCGACAGGCACTACAAGCAAAGCAATGATGCTGGGGAAAAAAATTATTATTTATTTGCGTCAAATTGACTAACGCACGGACTAGTCGTGGAATGAATGGACACTACCAGCAATGGTTGGAAAAAATGTAGGTGCGTATTTTACGCACGTAAATTGTGTTTTTTTTTTCCTCCTTTTTGATTAACAAAAAGTGTACTTAATAACAATAAAACAAAAAAAATTAAAAACAATAAAATTTAAACTGACTGCGACAACAAAATGATTTATGCTTACGCAGCAATTAAAAAAGTGCTTGCAAGTTAGAAAAACAACAACAAAATGGTGGCAAATATAATAAAAAAAAAGAATGAAAAAAAGGAAAAATAAATAAATAAGAAAACAAAAAATAAAAAACAGAAGCAAAAAGTGCATACAAAAAAAAGTATGAAATAATTTTTTTTTTAAATACAAATGTAAAAATTATAAAATAATTAAAAAAGAAAACAAAAATCCCATAAATAATTGCATAAAATGCGCATTAGCGACAAATAAATTAGATTTAAATTGAAAACCGCTTCTAATTGATCAGCAGCGCTGGCGTACGGTGAAGGCAGCTAAAATTAACTTAAAAAAAGTGAAAAAAAAATTATCGTAAGAAAATCGCACTGCCACGCATGCGCACACATACCTACACGCACAATTAAAGCTGTCACCATAAGCGCTGCCTTCTAACGCCTTTTAGCGCAACCGCCACAGACTCAGACTCAGGCTCAGGCTCAGCCTCAGCTGTCACCTGATATCACGTGGTGTTGTCGTCGTTGGCTTTGTCGTTCTCCCTGCTGCCTGCTGTCTGCTGTCTACCCCAACACAAACTTTACGCCGACTCCGACTGATCTCTAAAACTGATCTGATTTCGTTGTTTAGCAACATTTGGCAGTACAGCTGCTGTTGTTGTTATTGTTGTTGTTGTTATTACCAAACGACAAACATAATGTGGCAGTAGAACATTGTCTGCCACAGATTTTGCCCCCAAGTGTCAAGCCAAATGTGCGTACAACTTTATTTCGCAGCAGTTGTTCTATTTGGTGTCACCTATGTACACATATATGTATATACATATGTATGTTTGTATGTATTTCTCATGTGCTTGATGTTGTAAGCCTGTATGTAAGACTTTATGTAATCGCTTGTGATTTAGATAGGCCTCGTATGTATTGAATGTGTACGTGTAGATAACATATTTATTCAAGTTGTTGTTGGATAGACAAGTCAAGATAGATAGATCGATAGACAGCGAGACACAATGTTCAAGTGACACTGACATTTGTTTAGATTTTAGACAACTGACTTGTTTTGTTGTTGTCACAGTGTACTTAATTTTTTTCTCCTAAAAACACAACAAATCTAATCGAGATCGCCTTTAGCTAAACAAGCGCAGTTGAAGAATTACATAGAAATATACGTGTATATGGGAAGAATGACATCATAAAGAGGCAGCTTATGTCATAGCTGATTTCGGGTGTATTCAATAAAATGAGTTGTAGTCCTGTTGTTTTGCAGTTGCAGTTTCAAGGCTATACCTAATTCCTAACCTTGAGTCTTCTTCCCACACCGTAGAAATGTGAGAAAACCATACCCGGGAAGTCTTAATCAATCCTTCTGGAGTCTTGGGTCACGATCATGAAAGAGGGAGCTTTGCCGGAGGCACTCTAATACATAGGTCGGTTTAAGAGTTCACTGAAGTCAGTGGAGATGCGGCTGCGAGCGGGCGTCGGTTTTAAGGTAATCAGCTCGCTACATAGAAGAGTTTAACAAATTATACTTCCTCCCGCAGCGAGGCTGTCCGCTGAGTTTGGTACCCGTAACGTAGTAACCAGTTCTAATGCAAAAGGGATAACAGCCTCGAATGAGGTTTTAAGGTTTAGGATTTGTGGATATCCACCTGAATGCCCGCACCTTTAATTGGGAAGGCGCTGTTGTCAAGCTGCTTAATGTGCTTGAAAGACTAAAGACTGACTTAACCGCCGACCAAGAAATGCTCAAATTTGGTCTTGGGTTTTGTGGTGGGGAGAAGATCTCGCTATAACCCGCATCAATGCAATATTCCTCAACTTATTGCATATTTTTGACCATGCTCCGATGGAAGTGATACGTAAATGAGCAAAGCTTTTTCTATCGAGCTTGGCATTTTTAACGCCACGCTGAGCCAGAAGATATCTTCGGAACAATAGTCAATAACTTCAGTCTCCGTGATACTACTTCCCGTTCTGAGGCTGAACCACTTCGCTGTGGTCCAAAATGTACACTGCAGTATAGCTCTAGATTCATATGAGCAGCCCAATCGATGAATGTTTTAAACGGAAGACTTGTTTCTCAGCGAAGATACGCAATCGCCCCTATGCAATGAAACAATAACCACATAGAAAGTTCTGAGAACACTCCTTAGCAACTCGTTATAAGAGAACTATGGAGAGCATTTCAAGCTCCCTACGTACCACCAGCAAAGAAACATTTGGTTTTGTTGTTGTTGTTGTAGCGGCTTATTTACCCCGCTTAGGGCAGGCTTTGTCAATCTAAGTCGCCGAGGTCATCTAAAGGGATGTCCAGGAAGCGTGCTGTTTCGACGGGATTGGACCAAAGGGAGAGGGGGTTAGATGAGTTTGGTTTTCGACAATGTTGATTGAAGATCTGGTACGATGAGGGTTGCCACATCGCAGTGAGCTGCCTACCTTGCACCGTTACGAACGGGCGTTGTGCGGGAAAGATACCGAGATTTGAAAAGGGAAGGGAGACGCATTTCCAGATGGAAAAGTCAAGAGTCCGAAGTGCGTAAGTGCGTAGAACTTGAAGAAGTGACTGAAAATGCAAATGCTCGAGAATACTAATAAAAAAATGCAGTGATTTTAATGCAACGTCCTTGACATATTGAGTTTATGGAAAGCAACCTTCTTCTGCCGCTTAACAAGGAGAAAACACTAAATATGGTGAACCCGAGCTCACCGAATTAATAACAATGGTATGGCCTTAATTTCATCCGATTGTGGTTAAGTTCGGAAGCGATTGTTCGCTTGAAGAATAACAAAGTGGCGGTAGGCGATAGTTTATCGGCTTAGCTATTCAAGAACTAATATATCTTGGAAAAGTTCTTTGAAAAAAGAATCAAAACATACCATCTCTTCGAAAGTAACCTTCCTAACTGATATTGGCATCCGCGCAAAATATATACAACTGTGTTGGGAAGGATCTATCCTAGTCGGTCGGCACCAAAACTGATTGCCGACAGGATTACTCTCTATCGTGTGGCTTCTTTAACTGAGGAACTAAATAGACACCGGACAGCAAGGGGTACCGGTACAGACATCAATGTTTCTAATCAGATTCTACGTACTCATCATTCCCTCCTGTTTAATGACTCTCTAGGTGATGGCAAGTGCCTCAGCCGATGTAGTACTGAGCTGTCTGAGATATATAGTCCATGTAATGATGTTCGTTTCGACTTTGACAGTAAGTGGCATCAGCCGGT
Organism: Ceratitis rosa; assembly: GCA_037013455.1. Taxonomy (NCBI): domain Eukaryota; kingdom Metazoa; phylum Arthropoda; class Insecta; order Diptera; family Tephritidae; genus Ceratitis; species Ceratitis rosa. The sequence continues at coordinate 3,596,992 of JAWMAG010000005.1, read as the reverse complement.
GGATGCCGAGATAGGGGAAAAATTTAACATAGTTTGAAAATATAAGGTAGAAAGTGTGTTGGATTAGAGAAGAAACGCGGTATTGTTAACTTGGCTATAATGGATTAAGCGGTGGCAACGTCAATTATGAAAAGGCTTGTCCTGTTCGGCGTTACTAGGAGTATACTATATATGAATGAGCTGTAAACCTTTTACTATCTAGAGAGAGTACTGACAGCAATGCACTCAAAGATAACCGCCAGACTTCACCCCAGTGACATATAAAATTGAATTTAATTTTATTTTAAAATTACTGGAGTATTCGTAATACCCCAGTGTTTAGCATTGTGTATTGTCATGCGGAAAGCCAGGGTTCGAGTCCTGGTCCGACCAACATAAAAAAATTATAGTAAATGGAGAGGCTGGAATTGAGATAAACACCCTTAAGACCAACTAAGGGCAAAATAAATAATTTTTAACCATGGTTTTTTGTAAGAAAGACTTAAAACACCATAATAGGATAAGCTTCCCGGTTGCGGCGTCTCAACAACGCAATAATGGAAGCCGTGTATGTGAAGCTTATTATTAAAACAGGGGCATATCGATGGGTCCAATTTTTTTAGCACCAATATATCTTTCCTTTATAACATTGTCCGCTTTTGTGGTGATCAGAAGCTCATTTATTTATTCCCATAATTTTAATTTTAATATTTGCTTTTAGTTGATTTATTTTCTCACTCAAATTGACTTGAAAATAAAAATAATTTTCATTCACTAAAATATACGAGGGCTGTTTGATAAGTCAGTGATCTTTTGAATTTATTTGAATTTTGAATTTAAATGCAACGCTGCTGCCGTCATCAATTGTTATCGATTAATATAGAGACGACTTCGTGAATTTTAAAGAATATGAAAAAACTGAATTTCGTGTGACCAAGGAAAGTCTTGGTGAATAGTTAAGAAGTGCTTTACTGAGTTTCATTGTGGTCGATGCCAGAAATCGGCAATAAAATCAGTGAAATGATATTGAATGACCGGAGAATAAACAACGCATGAGATGGCTGAGATTGTAGGCATCTCAACTCATCTCAACTGAGTGGGAGAGCATCTTTTTTTTTTGAATATGCGTTCCGGGCGGTGAGTGTCGCGTGACCACTTTGATAGAATGTTTGGCGATGTTTTAACCACAATCCAAACTAATTTTTGTACCGTTTCGTTACCGCAAACAAAACATTGATCCACTACACCGCACGAGAGACCAAAGAACAATGAAGACAGTGGATTCTTCCGGGTAAACGTGCAACAAAGAAGGCTAAAGTGAGTCTGTCGGCTAACAAGGTTATGTCCACAGTTTAATGGGCAGCAAGAGATCACATCGATAATTTTGGAAAGCGATCACCGGGGAATATTATTCAGGACTTTTCACCATGACAAACATCCATAAATTGGGCTATCACATCCAGCAAATTCTCCAGATTTAGCTTCCTGTGATTTTTCTTGTTTCCAAACCAGCTCTCCCGGGCGGTAAGAGTCGAATGATTCACGACGACCAAACGCCTATTTTAAGGGCCTTGAAAAAACGTATATTTTGGAAGGCTTTCAAAAGTTGGAAAAACGCTACATTAAATGTAGAGAACCGGACCAGTAAAGCCCTTTCAATTTGGGATACCTTCAAAAGAGCTATTGCGCCAAAAAAGGAGACTACAACTCCATATGATGCATTGGCTTTACATAAATGTCATAAGACTAACATATGGAGCACTAGTTGATGGTTGACATTAAAGAAGTAGTGCCGTATCGAATCCTTGGAACAAGTGCAACGTAGCTGCCTACTTGGTATAGCAGGCGCAATGAGGACTACCGTAACAAAGGCCATAGAAGTAATCCGTGACATTAGACCAAGTAACATAAAAGTGATATATGAACAGCTACACAGTTGGGTCCAGTCTTCAAATTGTCCTGTGATAACCAAGTTAGCTTCAAACTCAATACCTACAACTTTGTATTACAATCATAGATTGTGGATATTACTGAAGGTGCCAAAAGGGGCAAACGCTTTAACGGAGAAATCTATTAGGTTTCTGAGAGACAGTCAATTAAAGCAATTAAGTGCCTCAGCACAAAATACAGATGTGTGAGAAAAAGCAAAGAGAGAATTAACAGACTATCGTGGGAGAATACAGTGAATATCACTTTCTTCCCTGGTCAAATGGTTGTAGAAAGCAATGAGAAGGTGGACGAGCTAGCTTGCGCTGTCGTCCAGACTACCCAGGCACTTTAGCGCCTTCGAATGTTTTTTAAAACAGTGGATCATAGCGACAGACTTAGGACTTGGAACTCTTCCAACGTGGGACATACTACTAAATTATTGTGGATCAGCATGCTAAGTAGACAGATCAAACTGTTACTTGCATTAAGCAAAAGAGAACTAAACAGTTTTATGAGTGTATTAATGGGGCATCTACCTCTGAGATATCATCTCTATAAGCTAGGTAAAGCGTAATCGGCGGTGTGCAGAGCATGCATAGAGGATGACAAAACGCTACAGCCTAACCACTGCGAGAGTCCGGCTCTCAGCCGATTGAAATGTCATATCATAAATAATGCTTCCGACTTCGACCTCACGAAGGCGGGCACGTCTAGTTGTGATACACGGGGGAAGCGCAATGAGCCCGTTCAGTGACTTTGGTGCGGTGACTTGCGGTAAGGTATAAGGAGGTTCTCCTTCTTTCAAAACAAGTGAGGAGAGCAAAAAGGAAACTATGTTGAGAAATTAAATGCTTATTTGCGGAAACAAAAAATATATTTTATTCAAAAAATTCGCTGATTTATCAAATCACCCTCGTAGCTTAAATAATATTTATGAATCAGCCACATCAGCGCATAGGAAAAAAAAATCAACTAAATAATTTATGTTAATAAAAGCGAAAAGTCATCATCATCAGTCAACGATTGAAGATCACGACAAACGTTTATCTATTAACCACGAGGAAAAAATGAACAAAAAAAAAAAAACAAGAAATAAGTTCTTCCAGCAATTAAGTATTGCTGCCTCCGCAGTTGCAGCTGCACGATAAATTGCAACAACCGAACAATTCAAATTGATTTGAGATAAAATGAAAAATTTTCCTTGCTGATATGGCGGATTAAAATGAAAACTCAACACGATTATCACAAAAAACATAAAATAAAAATAACCCACAACAATTCAAGACGCTTGCGGCGTCCAATATTTCGTAATCGCTCATTAAGTGATTGAGACTGAAAGGAAGCACTCGGCTTAAGCGTGGGCGGTCAGTTGGCGGTGGTGGAAGGAAGAGCTGTTGTTGGCACATTAAGTACTGGCAGCTGCAGGCAGACAGAGACACGCCGAGAAGAGTTTCGTGTATCGCAGAAGGCGTACGGACTGTTACTACTTCTACTGCTGCTGCGATTGTTTTCAGCTCCGCAATTAAGCTTTCAATTAAAATGTTTTTCGAAATAAATCCCAAACAAATCTATTGCTTTGATAAGTTTAAGACAAACGTTATTTTTTTTCTTCATAGACAAAATTACATTCACACGACCTGTGCAGCGCCAGCTGGTCTATGCTTTGCGCTCAGAAAGTTGATTGCACCGTGACATTGAATTTTGATGCATTTGATGCATGGATTCATTGATTTATTGAGGGGTTACAGCATCGTTTAAAAACATAAATAAATACATGTGTTCATTTAATGACTCAGCGTTTATGCAGGGTTTTTTTTCCTACGTGTAATTCAATGTCATGTTTTGAATATACAAATTATTTTGAATCAGCTGAAAGGTGTTAATGGCTAATGTCAGAAATAAAAAAAAAATATTGATTAACCAAGAAAAAGTGTTTGAACATTTTTCCTCAAATTAATATTTATATTTCACAGAAATTATTTTAAGTGAAATATTACTGCTTTTGAGGATATAATTTTTTTTTTGTTGTGTAATTTTCAATGAGACAAAACTATTTTCATTGTTGATCTTTTTGGCTGCTCTTACTTAATTTACACTCAACATGGTTCGTCAATTCATAATAAACAGATGTACCCCGGAACAACGTTAGCAAATCATGAAAATTTATTACCAAAAATTATAGTTCGGGCTTCGCGGCGCATAGCACGTCATATCCAATATTCGGTTGGTATAATCACCCATAAGAATCCGAGCAATTCGAGCAACCATGAATTGGTTAACACGCAATCTCAGAGATGTCGTACAATGCGCATCGAACACGCTATTGTTACTAAGGAAGAAGACCCGAATTATTCCAACCGCCATCTCGCGCAACAATTGAAGCCAGCCACTTTATTGAAAATTTTGCGGTTGGTTCTTGGTTCGGGGGCTTACAAAAGCCAACTCGTGCAAGAACTAAAGCTGAACTTTATGGTCGCGTGGCGCACGTTCGGTGAATCGGGTCAAACGAGTATCCCCTTTTTCTCAAAAAAAAAAAAAAAAAAAATTTGTTCATTGATAAAGCTTACTTTTAGTTAAATGAGCACGGTAAAGGACAAACATTTTTGCAATTAAAGTGATTATTATCCACAAGCCATCCTTAAAAAATCACTGTTTGGTGGGCAGAGGGATTCATGGGCTCATATTTCTTCAAAACCTAAGCTGAATGACTGAATGTTACATTCAATGTGGAAGCTACTGATCCATGATTAATGATTTTTTCGTGCGTGAATTGGAGGATGTTGAACGACCTTTGTTTCTAACAAGACGGCGGCTAAATGCCATCCACCCAACGAAACAATCTATTTATTAAAGGAAACTTTTGGTCAGCGCATTATCTCTCTTGTCGAGGGCCTGTAGCGTAGTTTCTAAGATCGTGCGATCCGCTGGACTACTTTTAGTTGAGGGCCTGTAGCGTAGTTTCTAAGAATTTATTCGAGTCAGTTAGAAATCATACTAATGTGGTATAAAATTTCAGACCAAGTACCTCACCAACATTTTAGACACCAAGTTGACGTAGAACATCAATGAGGAGGAGGAAGGTTGACTAAATATTATACCTCACTTATATTTCGTACATAAAGTTGATGTAGAACCTCAATGTGGAGGAGGAAGGAAAGCACCTACAGTCATGAGTCTTATGCAATTAAGAAAAAGCTAGGCGTGACGTGGACCATGGCCAGAAAGATCTCATAAAGAAAACCATTGGAGAGAATACAGCGTATCGCTGTACCATTGAAGAACTTATGCAACGGTTACACTTGAAAGGCCACTCGACCAATCACAAATTTCAGTTAGAATATTTGAGCATAGCTGACTAAATATTGTAGCTCACATACGCCCACGCTTTTTCTGGGTATTACTCGTCAGCAGAAAACATCTACAGGGACGTATAATAACTGGCTGATAGAGTGACTGCCGGAAGCTTTCGAGCTGAGCTCTCACACTGGCAATCCTTCAAGTTTCCCTATTTATAGGATTTTTTACCAGGCGCTATGGTCTTCGCTTTGTTTTAAAAATTTATTAGAAATAGAAAAGTATTGAAAAAGACGGCGAAAGGGAAGCAATTGCATATCTATAATGGAGCACGAATTATCTGATGAGTTTGCCCAAAGTGCCATCCATTTGGCTACCGAATTCGAAATTCGAATTTTGTTAAGGAGAATTCCCGAATTTAGCTTAAGATCTTAAGATCAAGGCTACAACGTAACGATAAATTTCACGTTAAACAAAAAATTTTTGTCGTTTCGGTTGAAACATTTGAAAATACTAAGGCTAAAGCTGTGATCAAAATAAATTTCCTTATAATTTTTATCCGAAACGAAAAGCTGTCGTTAATGTCAAACTGTTAACAGTTAACATGTTAAACGTTAAAATTGAAGTGTACCGTTAAATCATAGCAAGCAGCCATTTTAAAATTAACGTTAACAATTTCATTTCGTTTTGAAAATATGGCGCCGAAACGAAACGATTTCATTTCGTTGCGTTAGTTTTTCTTGTTAGCGAAACGGAATGATATCGTTGCGTTTGCTGAGCATTAAGTTCAATAATTCACGGCGAGTATTTAGAAAACTTTTTTCTGATATTAATATTACTTATTATATAGTGAAATGGATTAAAATCGAGAAAAACTATTAATTTAAATGAATTAGACCAACTTCTTAGATGCTTTAGACGTTGCAGCGCAGCTCCTTCTCCAATTTGTAGTGAACATTTTAATTCAATATCAATAACAGTTAGCTTATGGCTAAAGTTGTCGGCTTTTTGACTTTCCTTTCTTAAATTGTTTTGAGATAGATAGTTTTTGGCACCAACTTACCTGTAAAGAGAGAAAGAAAGAAAACAATTTATTAGCTAAGGAAGTTTACCAAATTCAGGCTAAATAAAAAAATCAAGGAAAATGTATAACTATTTATTTCAAATGAAAAATTTATTTGTTTTGTTATAAATTTATTTCTCCTCCCAACCCACATTGTTCTGATAATGATCTAATTTGTAATTATAATAAATGCGAAGCGAGAACAATGCGCACAGAAAATAAATAAAAAACAGAAATAATCCGGTTGGGTTAACAGATTACTTATAAGCACAACATTACCTTGTGTACATATTATATATACATCATAAATATGCTTAAGAAACTATTTAGCTATTTAAGTAAGGTTTTGGTGTGACCGCTGCTGTGGATAAGTTAGTAATGCAGTAAGCAATTACCATATGAAGTGATTTGTTTACATACATATTTTGAAAGTCGCTTTTTTTAGTAAATTTCTGGTCTGTATGAGTTCTTATAATATACAAAGAACTTTTTTAACGACGATTATAGCCCTACCCGCCTCCCGCCCAAAAAAATCCAACAGGGCAGTGACCGAAAGAAAGCCAGTGAAAGTCCGGACTGCCCAGTATCAGAGATCGACCTCTTACATTAAAGGATTATAGATTAGCTCATTAGATGCTATAAATTATATGAAAAAAGGAGAAGGAAATTATTTAATTATTTATAACTCTCAGTAAGTGAGTTTTGTTAGAGAAAAGAGAATGAGAGATTTTTTGATACTTGAACAAAGATATAGGGTTCTCCATATAGTAAGGGTTGTATTTTGAGTTAACTGTCAAACCATACATGTATTGTTTAGACCCGAATCTCTTCACTTCTCGGAGCTGAGAGATTATTGCGGTACATTATGACGTATTTTGCTCATACAACAGCTAACCATTCACAACGCCGTCCTTACGTCGGTTGCGTGCTTGAATTACAAACAGTGGACGGCGAATTTTCGAGAAAGATTTTCTTCAGGGACGAGGCATATTTCTCACTCGGGGGATACGTATATAAGCAAAATCGTCGCATTTGAAACTCCGAGAATCCTCAAATTGAAATTGAGGCCATTATGCCCAAAAAACTTATTGCCTTATGCGATTTGAGTTTGAATCTAACTTCTTTGGAAACAACAACGCCTAGATTGTCACTGTCAATTCGGCGCATTGTGGTCGTATGATAACCGACTTTTTGTGGCCTGTAGTTCAAGAACACGACTTTTACAATATGTGGTTTCAACAAGATGGTGAAAATTTAAGCTTTGACGATGTCAATTGTCCACCGCGATCGTGCGACTTAATACTGTTGTACTTTTTTTGTGGTTCTACGCGAAAGACTGTTTTTATGTGGATAAATATTTAACACTTGAGCACTTAAAAACTAATATTTGTCAAATAATAGCGTAGGTACTGCCCAGTTTGTGTCAAAAAGTGGTCGAAAATGGATCGAAGTTTGCAATAATTCGCTCAAATTTATTTAAAAAGAAATTTCATAAAAAAATGTATATGCATTTTTTCACGTTTATTTTTGGAACCGCAAAATGGATAATCATGTGTTTTGAAAGAGTATAGATAACCACCTTAATTTAAATCACTAAAGTGACGCTAACAATTTGAATTGAAATAATAAATGGTTCGCACATTTCCATTCACATATACATATTGTAATGACAAAATGAATTCCACGTCAAACCAAAGTTTTCCCATTTCAATGGAATAAAAAGAAAAATTGAGTCACAATTTCACATCAAAGAGTTAATGGACGTGTAGGTGTCAAAATAATAGTGATTTTTATAATACAAAAGGAGACAAGTATTTAAAATAAATGAAATTACAGTTATACCTACCTCATTCCCAAATCGAACTGCTTGCCATTCATCATTATAATTGGAAGCAGCTTAGTTATACATATATACACGTATTTACGTTTACAAATTGTTTAGTGTGTGACACACTGCGCTTGATTTAAATAAGTTCACATGGACAAACAACAGTTGGTGAGGCAAGTGGTTTGCTTATTGCAACAACACCTTCATTCAAACAATAACGGCTAACATTAAAGCGCACCCACCAACACTATTGGCGATTATTACTAATTGTTACTAACCTACATACAGGTACATACATAAATATGTACATACACATACGTACCTACCAACCACATTTTGTGGCTGGCACATGTTAGTGGGCGTGTTAAGAAACCATTCCTGGGGCAATTGTATATTTTTGTATAATAAAAGCTTAAGAGTTGACTAAATGAAATGAGGGCAACAACTATTTATTATTTCTAAATGTAAAGCAAAATATACATTTTTTATGAAAATGTAGCATGTGCTGATGCAATCAGTACTTTTTACAAGTAAAAATTTAAATATAATTAAATAAAATTATAAGAAAAGAAACGAACAATAAAATATTCAAAGAAATTAAATTAAAATGAAAAATAAACTATTCTTTAAAAAAAAAATTTAAAAAATTAAGAAATAAAGAAATACCAAAAAAAAAAGTGATAATAATATAAAATAAATAAAAATTGAGTAAAAATGGAAATGGAAATAAAAATATAAAAGAAATGAAAATGAAAACATAAATAAAAATATATAGAAAAATATAAATAAAAATATAAATCAAAATATTAATAAAAGTATATATAAAAATAAAAATTAAAATAGAAATAAAAACATAAATCAAAATGCATATAAAAATAAAAATTTAAACAAAAATTAAAATTAAAATAGAAATAAAATGATAAATTAACATAAATATAAAAATGAAAAAAAATTAATAAAAATATATATATAAATAAAAATCTAAATAGAAATAAATAATAAATACATATAAATATAAAAAGTTAAATAAAAATGAAAATACAAATAAATAAAAATAAAAAATAAAAATAAATATAAAAATATGAACAATAATATATTTAAAAATAAAAATCGAAGTAGAAATAAACACATAACTCAAAACATATATAAACATAAACATTAAAATAAAAATTTAAATAGAAATAAAAACGTAAATTAAAATACATATAGAAATAAAAATTTGAATAAAAATAAAAAATTAATAAAAAAAAAATATATAAATAAAAATTAAAATAGAAATAAAAATAAAAATAAAAATAAAAACATAAATCAAAATACATATGAAAATAAAAATAAAAAATAGAAGACAAATAAAAATTAAAATAGAAATAAAACCATTAATCAAAATACATATAAAAATGAAAATACAAATAAATAAAAATAAACAATAAAAATAAATATAAAAATATAAATAATAATATATATATAAAAATAAAACTTAAAATAGAAATAAACACATAAAACAAAATACATATAAAAAAATAAAAATAAAAATTTAAATAGAAATTAAAAAATAAATCAAAATACATATAAAAATTTGAATAAAAGTAAAAATAGAAATAAAAATGAAAATACAAATAAAAATAAAAATAGAAATAAATATAAATATAAAAATATAAATATAAATAAAAATATGTAAGAAAATAAAACTTAACATAAAAGCTAAAATAGAAATAAAAACATAAATCATAAAAATAAAAATTCAATTAAAAATAAAAATGGAAATACAAATAAAAATTAAAATGGAATTAAAAATTAAAATATAAATAAAAAGATAAATAAAAACATACATATAAAAAAATATATAAATAAAAATAAAAATTAAAACTCAAAACTAAAATAGAAATAAAAGCATAATCACAATACATATAAAAATAAAAATTTAAACAAAAATAAAAAAACATATAAAAATAAAAATATATATAAGAATTAAAATTTAAATAAAAATAAAAATAAGAATGTGAATAAAAATTAAAATAAAAAGAAAAATAGAAATGAAAATATATATAAAAATAAGAATTAAAATAAAAGTGAATATAAAAATAGAAACACAAATAAAAATTAAAATCGCAATTTTGTTATGCACTCTGTGTAAGACTACTGCTTTGGTGATTTTTCCAAGACTTGTAGACCAGATAGTTGTTTAATTGTGTTTATTTTTCTTCTTTCTGCTACGATTGAAGCACCAGTTGAAGGAAGCACTCCACTAGTTTCGACACAAGACGTTACCCACGCGGCTCTTTAATTTTACATAAGAATAATACAGGGTTATACATTTTATATAAAGTTGGTATTAAATATGAATCGAATGACCGCTTCGTGAGTTTTTGAAAACTTCGATCCGTTTGAGATAGTTTCCTCTTGCAAAACGGTGATGCACATATGTTACCGAACCAGTTCTTTAAAATTTAAGCAATTGTTTGAGTTGATCGTGCGTTCATAACCTGCTCCTAATACCTTTTTACAATTTTAAAACTCATGCCGTGGTTAACCGATTGATTTTAATAAATACCTCAGTTATATTTAAAGCAAAACATGTTTGATATCAAAATACACGACACTGCACTTTGAAAACCACGAAATAGATAACGGTACATGTATAATTTTGTAAAAAAGAGAATATTTTTTTGCGTTTAAAACAATTTTCCTCTTCCGTATAACATAAAAACATTTTGCTGTCTTTCAAAATTTCTAATTTTATCATGAATACATCTCATATTTTTTCGATATGCGCGGTTTGGTTGTAGTTGTGAACGATTTTAAGACCAAAAACACGTTCAAAACCATCGATCAACCACCATATTTAACGGATTTGACCCATGCGCCCTTTTTCTGCTGCCAAAACTCAAGTTACCACTCCGTCAATCCGTGGAACTCGTTTCTATTCGATTGAGGCTGTAAAAGAAAATTCGCAGAAAAAACTTCAACAAAATTTGGAATTTACCAATTTCTTCAGTATTTTTTTAGTTCATATAGAAGAGACACTCATAAAACTTTGAAACAAAATTTAGTTCGGTCGCTCGACTCCCATCACCGACATCGCTTCACGAGTTTAGTCTGCAGCCGCTTCAGAAAACTCATCACAACATTGGAAAATTACAATATTTTTTGATACTAAACATTTTTTTAATATATTTTATGTCTTTGAAAATTTCTTTTACCGCAATAATTTCCTTCTTTTTCAAAAAAGTTGCTGAAGAAACGTTTTTTTTCGGGTTGGAGACTTTAATCGTTTGATTTATGTATATGGGCAGATAACTCTTTGTTTAAATTGACATCGGTAATATTGTATTTTTTCTTCCGGAAATTAGCCCTGGGGCCGATTCGATGCCTCGGTTCTGTTTAATTTAATTTGTGGAAGATATGTAGGTGGCCTTTTGCAAAGATAATATGTGGAGATCTGTTCGGAAAAATAGTATTAATAGTTCGACTTGCTTAATATCTGGAACATATTTGCTTATATTAATATGTGGAAAACCTTTCTTTCTTCTTCGTATATTTTTTTTTGAAAGTAGTTTACAAGTTATAATAAAAAAAAAAACCTAATAAAAATCTTATTAGAACCTTCTTAGAGTTCCATGCGGGGATGAAGTCGCGAGCAACCTCTAGTATAAAATAAAATTAACTATAAAATAATGCTCAGAAACACTTTGTTCCTGCTCAAAAGAGACTCAAGAAACAAAAACTAGAACAAGTTAGTGCAAAAATATTGGCATCATTAGTTTTGTTAGAGTTTAATTGTAAATGAACCTTAAAATGAATTCTGTTCAAAAATTTATTTAATTATTTAAAACAGTTTTTTCCCTTCATGAATCGTTTGTTTTTATTTCAGCTCCAACATTACATGCATAAGGGTTTATAATATAATATTAATGCAAGAGAATGCCTGTGAAGTGATATATAAATAATGGAATTAATTAGAGACAATTATCTCAGTACTTTTCTCTGTTACGCTCTGTTAGATCGTGTAATATCAACGTGTTCACTAAAATACGATGAAAAATATTTTCACAAAAAGGTAAGTACACATTTGAATAATTAATATCTAAATAAATTTGCATTTCAGTGAAAAATAAATAAACCCATCTTAGTCATGGAGAACTAAGTCATTTGAAAACTATACACAAAATTAAAAAGTAATACTTCGTAAAATATTTTTTGTTATTTACTATAAATTACTAACATAATAGAAATAAAAATGATAAAAAAATATTTACATAAACTATTAAATATGTAAATAGAACAATGACTCATCGAAAAATCTACATAAAATAGATTTTGGAAAACTCAAGGTATGAAGGTGAACACAATTAATTCAAAAATCCATTCTTGAAAATTCGTTAACATAGTTCCCTTTCCTTTCACATATCATTTGTGTTATTTTCATATTTTCATGTTTTTTAGTTTAATTTTTCATATGTTTTATTATTTACATATTTCAATGAAAATGATGAATTGCAAAGCAATATCTGTGGCCTTAAAGGTCTCTAATGTAAATATTTTTTGTTTTTTTTTACAAATTACCCACGCGGTTTTTAAAAGTCTTATTGCGAGTGTATGTGTTCATAACTATGTATGTAATTATGTATGTTGTTTGCGATGCCGATCATAGCAGATGATGATGCTCAACTTTTGTGTCCAGGTGCGAATATTTTTGTGTGGTTTGTTATTCTATACCTTCATTTATCAGCATATTATTGTATATTCGTAAATACAAAGTATTATATGTAAACAATTTGCACCACAACTATTTTATGGCTTACCAGTTCATTAAAAAATAACTTCTCATGTTTTTATTTATTCAGAGCAAATGAAGAAGAGTTATTGGAAGCTGCTAATGAGTAAATAGGTATTTATACTCGTACATACAGGCAATTTTAAAACTGTGTTTTTTTTTGCAAAAAAGTTATTAATAATATAAATGTATATATATATATATATATATACAACCGCTAAACCATATTCATTTCCCAACAAAAGAAGTTTAACGTTATTTCCGCTTTTTTTTTTTTAAGTTACGTATACGCACCGCACATCTATATTTTCTTAAACGTCGTTTGATTGCTATAATCTATGTAGATACGTAACCCGTTTGGTACATCAGATAATTCTAGTCTTAGTACATCAACGGAGCAACATCCCGCAGCAGGGTTTCTTCAAATCCTTTTCATCAGGACTGGTGTCGAACCCTACCCTCATCCAACGAATTATTTCTGATGCGTGTGTGAACGCCGATTCCACCATTCTTCTAGATGTGTTATGCCTTGGAACGTGACTTCCCTCAAGTGGCAATCTTGTTCTAGCTGGTGCCATTTTCGAACTAATCAATTCAGCGGGTTATACAGCAACAACATCCCAGACCGATACAGCCCACCCTTTTCCCACGTATTATGAACGCTCCTTCGAGACAGACCAGACACTTACAATTTAACAGTAACAGTATCTAGGGGAAGATCGACGAGACAGTCGACTTTATGAGCCGCACCCTTCGGTTTACAATATGAAGCGACGCAGCGTATGATCGAAAAAGCCTCAACGAAATAAGCATGGTGATGTTGAAACATCTAAGACTAGCGACAAAAGACTACCTCACTGAGGGAATGGATTTGCCTTTGACCGCTTTTGAAATATCCGATATGTGAAAAATAAGTAGGGTGGTCCTTCTACTATATAAAATAGGGAAACCAGCCAATAAGGCCGATATCCTTCCTTTTTCCAATCGCGTCAATCGTCTTTGCTACTCCTGTCCAACACACATCATCTGAGCCCAGCAGCAGCACATCAGCATGGTTTCGGGAAAGTGTACACTGTACAGCACTTCAACCGAAATTAATGTCATAAGCACTCAGAGATGCCATGGCCTTAACTAAATCGGCGTACTCCTATCGGAACGTCGAGGTTGAAGAGGTGGACTATGGGAAACCTGAATGGTCGATAGTCATCGCCAGAAGTTCGAATTTCCAAACTCCGAGAGTAGCTCTCTTCCCGCTTCTCTTGAATTTTCACATTCCGAGAGTTTCTCCTCCATCAGAGGGCATTTCATTGATCTCGTATGTCGATGATATTGATAACTTATGTCGGAAGCACCGCAATGTACATTTACTTAGGCACATCAGGAAGCGAGTACTCGACTACACTGATTGCGTTCAGCACCATACATAATACAAGAAGCGCTGGAGAGGACGGTCTACCGACTACCCCTGCGGGTTAGTGGTTCAAGAATTTACCCGCGGTAAGACATGCCTGTTATAAGAGGCGACTAAAATTCCATAGTTCCCGCGACAGTCGGGTCATTATACCGGAGCGATCCGAATATTTTTATCCGGCCAAGGACTTTCACTCCCGCAACATTCCCCAAAAACTACTTTGGGGAATATTTTTGCGGTTATAACAACAACAACAACGGTCTACCGACAAGCTTTCATCGCCATTCAACAAGAGACGGTCAGCACCTTATTGAACTCTCTTACAATGAACATGTTTCTTGGAATCAAATCACTACAAAGAATTCGAGCTGCCCCATTGTATAATAATTGCACAATTTCGATCTGGACATTGTAGTCGACTTAGTATTCAAGGTATGTCTTGCTTGTAATAAGACCAACGCGCAACATTAACCGCATCTTATAACCTACTTATTCAATCCGACTTTCGCTCTGCTCCAAGCCCGTCGAAGCAGCTCGCTTTCTGGAACTTTCGTTAGATGACCTCAATGACTTAGGCTGGCCTGCTTCTAAAGGGAGTTATAGTATAGCCTCTACAATAACAACAACAACAATAAATTGATAATAATAAACCCATATGTCATATGAATTTATGGAACTTTGAATATGAAATTCGATATAAATTCCCTAATTAGGCATATGTTGTAAGATATTTTAGTGTGTAATGCATTCTAAATTTAAGTTATTTAGTTCACATATACTTATGTCTTTTACATACCAATATTGGTAATTAACATAGATTCCATTCTTACTTAAGTTACAGTCACATTCCCTTATTGATATTAATGCAACTTTTAATTAAAAAGAACCATTCAATTGATTTGTTATTCAAGGGTAATAAAGTTATTTAATTGCTTATGTTAATATGTATTATTTATACGAATGTTTGTGTATATATTGTATATATTATACATAAATCATGGCACAACCTGCCTGCATATAAATTGCTATAATCTCTCACAAAATTATCAAAAAAAAAGAACTGTTACCACCAAAATTTAACATTTAACTCTTGCTAACTGTAACAACCCAATAGAATGTACATACATATGTATGTACACGTACACTAGCAATCTGTTCTCAAAAAACTCTCAATGCTGATTGTAAAACCAATTTAATTCTGTCATCCATTCACTTTTATTACTTCTGAATGTATTTCGGCTAACGAAAATTGTTAAAGTTTTACGATTTCAAATGCCAAAATGTTTTTATTTTCGAGAAAATGCAATTTCTTTGTGATATAAATTTTGAAAATTAACGGGGCGTTAGCAATATCCGGCGGTCGTTAAACTGTAATAAAAAAATTTATATTTCAACTGAAAGAATTTTAGATGTGAAAAATTGTGAGAAAACATGAAACAAAGTTAAAATTTACGCAACTTTAAAACTAAATTTTGAAGAAAAAACCTTGACAAGAATACAATAAATATTGAGTATAGTTTATTTAAGGTTATTGGTAAAATTGAAATAACACAATTTTGTTAGGCAATCTGAAAAGAGGTATTACTGCTCTGTGGGAAACGGTTGCTTTTGTGATATATTTACAAAAATAGCTTTTATTTTTTTTTAGATAATTTTCACCAAAAGAACAAATTGATTTTACTTTCTGAAGAATCCAAAGTGTGTGCGACTCATTGGTAATCCAGAAACTTGACTTAATAAGTTTTCAACGATAATTTTTACAACAGGTCTCTTCATACCTCTGTGATTGAACTCAAAGAGTGGTGCTTCATTTCAGATTCTCTGCAGTTTCTTCAGGTGTACTCCAGGGTAGCCACCTAGGCTTGATTATGTTCTCACTACTCATAAATTATATATTTTGTGAGATAACATTTAAAAAAAAAGTTTCTGAGTTACTTTGGAACTGTCAATGGATTTTATGAGGAGCTACAGGGTGCGCCATATGTTGCGATTTTTGATTAAAATAAAAATATTTCATTTTTTTGTACACAAACTTTGTTGTTTTCTCATTTATTTAAATATTGTTTTGAATATAATATCCAAAAAACTTAGCTTTGATGCAAAAATTTGCTCTTTTTCGTACATTCTGCTTAATATTAATAAGTAATAATTGCCGACAAATATTGGCTTTGAATAAGCTACGCTCTGCGGCTTGTTGATGTAAATCTTGCGCTTTAAACACCCCCAGAGAAAGAAGTACAGCGGTGTCAAATCGGGTGACCGCAAATCGCCTTTTTTCGATATGAGGCCTCTGTCGAGCATCGTGCGGAGTAGGGTCACAGCTGGTGATGCTCCACCCTGTTGAACCCAGAAGTGTGCCAAGTAATTTTCAGTCATTTCATGAAACATAAAGTCACGCAGCACTGTTCTGTAGGCCTCGCCATTGATCGTAACGACATTGCCTGCCTCGTTCTAAAAAAAAAAATATATATATATACGACGCGCTGATCTTTTTGAGCTATAAGCTGCACCAAATGACCATTTTTAGATCTTTTCGATTGAATTTTTGTCTGCCCTAAAGCGCTAGTTTTGGTTATTAACCCCGCCATTCAATGTGAAATGTGTTTCATCGCTCATGATAATTTTGAACCAAAACTCACCATCACAATGGAGCACGCTACGCTGTATAGGTGTTAGTTGATTCGTGGCACAAAATAGAGTGAAATGACGTGTCGAACAAGCCGCTGTACTCGTACACATATGTCAATACATCAAAAAATGGCGAAACTATTCAACTTTCAAATGCTATAGCAACAGATGGCGCATCCCATACTGTCTGAAACACATTCACAACAAACAAGCTTTGTTCACATAAATAGTAAGACCTATTCTAGAATATGGATCCATAACTTGGAATTCGAGGTATTAAATCTACTCTGATCGAATAGATTATATTCAGAAACAATTTTTGCTTCCTTACATTAGTTCGTTGAAACTAAATAACCTTCCCTCGCTTGGAAAATGCTCGGTGTAATTTTCATAGTTCAAACAACAACCAACTCAATTTCTAATCCTCTTCTTCTTTGTGAAATCAAATTTAATGTTTCATTTAGAATATTCAGACATTATTGATCCTTTTTTCTAAAAATTTGTAAAAATAATTTTTAATTTCTCGAGCTCATACATTCGTTTGGACGGAATGGAATCTTTTATATTGAACGGTTCCGAGTTGATGTTGATGGCTGTTTAAGCATTTTCTGAGCTACTACAGTAATATTTTCCTCTCAATGCACTGGCAGAGCACGTACACGAGTTGTTTTGTTCGATAATGAGTCAATTTGGCGTACTCCTTGCACAAATTTATGCACAAATTGATCTAAAAATTGGCCGACGGCCGAGTTATTTCACCTAAAATTCGTGCCTAATTCTTCGGCAATTATCGTTTGATGACTCACCGTTCTGGAAGAATCTTTTAAATAATTACCAATTTTCTTCAAGCATCAACTTCACTATTTCGTAATTTTAAAAATCTGTGCTGAATGTTTGACAAATCTTGAATATCGTTAAAAATTGTAAATGTAAAATAAGATTCTATACTGTAGGTATTGTTACTTGATGAGTTACAAGTGTTTTATGCCGAATCTGTATGACCTGCTGTAATTCATAGAGAAAACGTAGCTGTAGGAAGAACTGTTACAGGACAAACCCAGGAGAAGGCATCTTCCTCGAATAGGCAACAATCCTTTATTGTGGCTAGAAGTCTATTTACATTTTTGTTAGATCAATTGAATGGTTCTATCATGCTTAGGCCAAATCAGCTTCATCATATTTCCCTCTTATAACTGATGGCGTACTACTACGGGTACATGAATAGCTAAGAGTTTAAATCTTAGATCGACTAATATACAAAATTATAGAAAATTATTGTAAAAAGTTAATTTCATATTCCGATCACCCAATGCAAAGCTCCATGAGTGCATTTCTGATATGAAATAAAAAGTTCCTTATAAAACTCCAACATACGTAAGAAGACGGCTTAGAACAAATTTTAGGTCCTTCCACTTTTTGGAAAACATCAAGATTAAAAAGCGCCAATTATACCTACATATATAATTGTTGGTGAAACTATAACTGATTTTGGTAAACGTGTATGCCCTCGACCTAGTCACACAGTCCATTTTGAATCCATGGATGTAGATCAAGGTTATTCTGGTTGAGACAGCTTAATGCCTTTAGAAAAAATCGCAACATCGCTTGTGAGCTCATCAAAAATTTTCTTTCACCATAAGTGGTGAAAAGCGTTTTTGACAGCTGATTTTAAATTACTGTTAATAGAATAAATTTGAAAATTAACAAAAATACATAAAATATAATATATAATGTTATTTTCAAAATGTAAATAATTTATTGTTAGAATCTCAGCTTTTTGCCTGTAAAATGTACCATTACTTTTTTGGTAACTGTTTTGCTTTGAGCGAGCTTATTAAACGCTATAGACTGTTGCCAAAACGGTTCAGGAACAAAACACTCACTAAAAAATTACATTTAAGTGCTGCCACATGGCTGATATGAATTTCAATTTTGATTATTTACTTTCATAACAAACAAATAGTAGCCAATAAATTACCAAACTCATTAAGTATTTCCAACATTATGTCAAAAGCATTCACCTTAAATGTCAAACTATTCACCATACTTGGCACTTTTTGTTTGAATATTGCGCCATCTGCTCAACACACTTTCAAACGCACTTGACACTTTCAAGTGACTGTCAAAGTGACAGTTCAAGTGTCAGTTTTCAGCGCCTACGCTACGCTCGTTGCTACAATACAACTCTGCTACACATACAACTACAATGAGTTGAGGTGTGAGTGGTGTGAATGCATTTAAATTTGGGTCAACTTACCTACACGTATATGCATGGAAGATGACTTTTATTAGGACAACAACAATGAGTTAACTATTGATTTTGTAAATGCAACTTCTTTAAACGTTTCATATGCCGCTAACCACAAGTAAGACTCAAGTTTATATACGAAAATAATTAGTGAATGCATATAGCGGAGCTTTGCAAACAACAATCGCTAACAGGTAGGTGGGTGGCTAATTGGAATACTTGTGGCTGCATTCACTTTTTTCACGCTCTATTTGTAAGCGTGGCGCTGATGTTAAATATAAGGAAAAAATATTATTTTTTTTTTAGTTTTCTTTTTTAACACTGCGGTGCCGGTGTTTGATGTAGGAAAGAAGCAAATAATCATTTGTTGCATGCTCTGTAAAGCAGGAAGTACGTACATACATACATGTGCTACATGAAATAGAGTAGAATTAATTGAGTTAAAATGATTTGAATTTATTTTTAATTAATCGTAGACAGTGTGGAATATTTGTATTGAGAGGAAAAATAATTAATAATTACTTTTGTTATAATTAGAATGGAAATGCTATTTCCGCATATAATTTAACAGCCTTTCGGTCATCAAAAAAACAACTTTAGAATCTTTGTTAGAATGAGGAAGATTTTCAAACCATTCGATGGCAAATCAGGCTTCAGGGAAGATAACCCTCATGTATGAGCAGCAGAACAAAATAAAGTATTCCCTGCCATAAAACAAATAGGTTACGCACTCGCATTTTATTTTTCAGCTCACTATGGATAGTCATAACTTCGAAGTTTTAGATAATTCTGCCTATTTAAAGTACCCATATTAAAACTAATAATAATTTAAGCTATAAAATCCAACACTTGATCAACAAGTGCTAAGTAGACATTCGAAAAGTAGTAAAGATCGAATTCTATAATAGACCGAGGAGTAAACATTAGGTGTTTTCGAGAGAAAATAGTTATGCTATAATCAATGCAATAAAATACTCGCTAAAAATCGTTTGAATGTTATTTATTTTATTGAAGAAAACTGTGTACTCTATTTATTCAGAATCATTCGTATAATGCATTTCACAACGAATGTGACGATTGAATCTTTTCTGTGTCGAGTCCCAGCCAATTGCAGTTGTATGATTAAGACCTTAGACACTGCCCGACATTTGACTTCAAAGTGAATTTAAAAATAATCGCAAAAATAGACAAATATGATCGGAATATGAGTACCTTAATTGGGATGAGCATTGTATTTTACAACTACATGATACAAGATATGCGAAATAATTAAATATACTTTAATTTTTGGGTGGCATTGTATAATTACAAAAAATAAAGAATTAAAAAAATAATCGAAAAAAAAACAAAAATTAATAGGTCAAGTAAAAGGCCATCCATTATTTTCGCAATAGATGACTTTAGTGAGCTGTATCTTTCGTTTTATAAGTGCGATTGGATAACGCTAGATAGTGTTCGTAAGCTGTGTTGATTAACTCAGTAGTGTTTGAGCGCCTGCAAAGATGGACACCAAAAAGAAAGAAATACGCTTTATTCAACAAATTTTACTTCGATAGGGGCGAAAACGCAAGTCGACGGCTGAAAATGTGAGTGGTGTTTATGGTCCTGATACTGTAACACTCAATAACGCAAAATTTTCCCGGCGTGGAAGGCCGATTGACGAAAATGTCGATAAAATAAGAAAAGTCATCGAGTCTAACAATCATGTGAGCACTGAAACTCACTTGACGGATAAATATAACTTCTATTTACCTGGGTTCATATTCTACCCCACTAACCATCCTGATGGCGGCACTGGAATACTAACAGCCTTACGCCACCAATTATGTACAAGCTACCCCTGTAACTTTAAATAATTATGGCAAAGAGCTAAATTTCTCAGCCATTTATTGCCCTCCAAAATTTAAGATCACAGAAAATCAATTTAAGGAATTTTTTGATAATCTTGATGATGGATTTATAGCAGGAGGTGACTACAATGCAGAGCATGTATACTGGGCAACCCGTCTAATAAACCCCAAAAGCCATCAGCTATACAATACCATTATAAACAAGCGTAACAATTTAGATTGTATTTCTCCAGGTCAACCAACATACTGGCCTACCGATCAGAAGAAAATACCTGACTTAATAGACTTTGCTGTCTCAAGAAAAATCGACAGGCAACTTGTATCAGCTGTGACAGTTGCTTCAGACTACTCACCAGTTCTAATAAAAATTTATGGGCGCCCGAAGATAGTTGTACAAGAATCAAAACTAACAAACAGAGAAACAAACTGGCTAAAATACAAAAAATATACTAGTAGTCATATTAACATCAATCCAATATTGAATTGTGAAAACGATACTGTTGACTACATTAATGAGCTTAATAATGTCCTTGTTTCCGCGGCAACCATAGCAACTCCAAAAAGTAAAAAGGCTATTACGTGCCCAAAAATCCTAACAAATTCAGAAATAGAAAAATTAGTAAACAATAAGCGCCGTTTGCGAAGAGAATGGCAAGAATATCGCTCTCCAGCCGCAAAGTTACGGTTGAAAGCAGCAGAGAGGAAGCTGAAAAGTGCACTGAAACAAGCAGAAGATCACAATACCAAGGCATACATAGAAAAATATGCCAATCAGGGACCCAAATGTATTCCAGCCAAATGACGCAACTAATAATTTTATCTTGCCGGAAGTTGTTGTTGACGACCAGGAAAATCAGGTGGCAATTAAAATAGAAGTGGTAAACTCGATACAGAAACTGAATCCAAATAAATCTCCAGGCCACGACCTTATTACACCAAAAATGCCATTCTAAAACTAAATTACTTTCCAAACGCGTGGAAAAAGTTGCAGATATTAATGACAGCCAAATTAGGCAAAGACCATACACAGGTGTCTTCTTACAGACCAATAAGCCTACTACCCAGTGTTTCCAAATTATTTTGAAAAAATTCTTCTATCAAAAATATCTCCTTTTCTCTACCGTAACAATGTGATACCAGATCACCAATTCGGCTTTCGTGAAAAGCATAGTACTATTGAACAAGTTAACCGAATAACTAATGAAATCAGGAAGGCATTCGTGCTCAAGGAGTATTGCTGTGCAATCTTACTTGACGTAGCACAAGCGTTCGACAAAGTCTAGCATAAAGGTTTACTGTACAAAATACATAAAGCTCTGCCTGTTCAATTTTGTATGATACTTAAGTCATATCTGACTAACAGACAATTTACAATTAAACAATCTGAATTTATCAGTGAGGAGTATCCGGTAAAAGCTGGTGTTCCGCAGTGTAGCATCCTTGGACCTATTTTATATATTATATACACTGCAGACATCCCATTAAACCGAAAAGTGCAGACATCTACCTTTGCGGGTGACACAGCTGTTTTATGCCGGGATAAATGCCCTAAAAGAGCAGCAAAATCGATTAGTGATCATTTACTCCTCATTGAAGAATGGCTAGAAAACTGAAGAATCAAAGTTAATGAACATAAGTGTAAACACGTTACATTTACTTTAAGACCGCAATCATGTCCTGCAATTCGTTTAAATGGTATAAACATTCTCCAAGTTAATGATGTTACATATCTCGGTATACACTTACCATAGATAGACGTCTCACTTGGAAGAGGCACATAGAGGCACAAATACTACACATGAAATTAAAAGCAGCTAGTTTAAATTGGCTTTTAAATAAAAAATCCGTACTCTAAAACTAGACTACAAAGTCCTTATTTACAAAGCAGTATTAAAACTAATTTGGATGCATGGTATTCAACTGTGGGGTACGACCTGTGCAACTAACCTTGATAAAATATAGAGGTTCCAGTCCAAAATTTTAAGTGCACTAATGGGCGCACCATGGTACGTTCGTACCATAAATATTAATAAAGATCTTGGTATTTTACTGGTTAAGCCTGAAATTGAAAGAAGCAGGACGAAGTACTTCACAAAGCTGAGAATTCATTCAAATCCGCTAGCTAATGTTTTATGCAACCCAACAAGAAATTCCCGCCTGCACCGAAGAGATGTTCCCGCCTTCTAAGGAGAGCGCCGTAGTTTGAAAAGGGCTCAGAGTTACATAACTCGAGCTATTATGTTTGCAATTTAGATTTTAAGATATGTACACTTACTGTTAGGCTTACCTATATTAAAGCAGATCTGGTAAATAAATAAATTGTTGTTACGATTGCCCAGAAGCTAAACACTGTACAAAAATCAATTTGAAATTACTTGATAAAGAATAAATATACAATGAGGTGTCGCATGAGTTAAGGAGCAAAACGTCTTGGAGCGAATTTCCATCTGCAAATCGCTGCAATTGCAGAACCTAACAAAATCGACCCATTCTGAAGCGGATGGTGACTGGTGATGAAAAGTAGATGATTTACAGCAAACGTCAAGCAGAAACGGTCGTGGTCAAAGGGCAATGAGTCGGGCAAAAACGTATATCCAACCCAGCATTAATGTCAATGAAATAGGCACTTTCTCTAATAACTTTAGTGGATATCCGTGTGCTTGGTTATTGACCGCAGGAGGTACAAGTTTGATAGTTAATAATTACTAATAACATATTTGATTATAAAATAATTTGTTGAAATTTGGTTGTCAAACTATTTTGGGATTCGGACGGTTACATATTTTCTTTTGGAAAAAAATTAAGTTAATAAATTCTACATGTGAAACTGAAACTGAAACCCCGGTACCTGGTCATTGACTAGACGGCTAGAAGAAAAAATTTCGAACGATTATTTTTCGATCTTCAAAAAAGAAAAGATTTTTTCTTCCACTTAAACAATATATTTAAAAAAAATTTACCAGTGAACAGCAGAGAGTTTCCATCTTAGAGACTTCAAGATGTCGTAAATACCCAACAGCAATCTTCGACGAATTTCAGAAATTGTTCCCAATCCGGTTAATTCAAATTTTTATTTTGGCAATGTAACCATTCAATATACAATTTTTTGCATTCAATGACCTCAAAATTTAGAAAAATTCTCAATCAACATATAATTAAGTCGGCAAATCACGTGCCGTTACGTAAGAGTTGCACAAAAAACAAGAATTTAATTATGACGAACAACTAAATATATGAAGAACTGCATTTGAGTAAGAAATTTTAAAACACTTTAATAAATTTGATTTTAATGATTTTATCACTGGCAGCGCAAGTGATTATTAAATGTGCAAAGCAAAATGTTAAAAAAAGTTGTCTTAAATAGCTAATTGCGAATTTACAACAAACACACACACATACACACACATACAGCCATATGCATGTGACAAATGCCAGTGGGCATCAATTATACTAAATTTCAGTTGACACTGTGGCCAACATATAATTAAATGCAATAAGTATGCAAAGTTTGAAAGATAAAAGAAGGAGAAGCGAACGAAAATGTGAAAAATAAACAACAACTACAAGCTAAATTGCAACAAACAGTAATTAATATTTTATGCGTAACTATGCATATATAATATATTGTAATATTACAAAATAATATTTATTAAAAATTATGAAAAATAAAATTTATCATTGAATTCGGTAGGCGCTGAGTACCTGTTAACATATTCGACCAACAAAATATATAAATAATTTTTTTTTTTTTATTATAATTTTGCTCAAATTTCATGCCACAAGTTTAGACATACAATATATACCTATATGTATATACGAGTATGTAATTGTTTTTTTTTTTACTTAAATTTTATATTTAGTGTTCACGCATTGGGTCATAAAGTGGGTCAAATGTGGCTATAAATTGCACAGCGGCAGGCAATTTAATGATTTTGCCGAAAACTTTGAAAATTATGGTATGTGGATGCGGTTCATGAAATGCTTACAAATGTACTGGTGGACGTGTCACCTATTATACGTGTACATACATATGTATATAATATAATAAATATATAAATGTGTTTTATTAAAATGTCTTGCAATTGCGTTTAGTTGTGGTGGCTTAATGAAATTATTTTTTTTTTATTTTTTTTAAATTTTATTTGTATATATTTGGAGGATGGTGTCATGGGCTCACCCAAGGGAAGAAAGTTGTTGACTGTCATTCACCTAGAAGTAGTCAGAAACTATCCTTTTACATTTGGTTCAAGCAGCTCACGTCTTCCGGTTTTAGACCAAGAATTCTCTGGGTAGCCAACAAAAATCCGACTCGAGGTGAGCTTAAGGGAGTAGGGTTTCTTAATGCATAAGGAATCTGCTAAAATGAATATAAAAGACAATTAGCTTGGATTGAGAGACCCGCTTTTTCGGTCATCATGCAAATGTGTTAATCATCACCACTGAAGTACATACAGGTGGAATATACGATTCCCTAATTGGTGAGTTGCCACTACTCAGCTGTTTGATGTCCTCGTAAGAATTAAAGGCTGACATCCGTCGATGAAGGTGGGGTCTTATGAAATTTATTACAGTGACCATGAAGGAGGAGTGCAAATTTGTTGTTGGACTTGTGGTGAGACAGATACTCCGTCGCCGAGTCCTGGACTCGTTGAATGCATGTCTAGCCTCAATCCGCATCAAAGCGAAGTTCTTTAACACATCGATGAAGGATGGACGTTGTGACCAAGGATATCTTTTATGAGCGCCTGAAGTGTACTCATGAGCGTTGCCCCCACCACGACGTCAAATACGTGTATGTGATTTTCGCCTAAAATTAGGGTGAATAAAGAAAGTAGATCTCGAAAAATTTAGTCTCCATGACGAAACATATCCGAATGGGTTGAGGCTGATTGACTTCACTGGAGCTCGAAATATGGTTGAATGCAGTACCAGATTTTGGCCACAATAAAACTCATTAAGCTACCTGGCTGTTACTGGATAGAAAATCGCGCAACCAGCGAGGACCCAGCTTCGACTTGGATCACTACCTTTTAGCAGCAAGGATACGGACCCGCATCTGCCAACAAATACAAGGAAGTCGGAAAGCTGTAAACATAACAGACTGTTATTCTGCCCGACTTGTACTCCTGCTCTCTGAAAGCCCTCATCGGTAACTCAGTATAAGATAACTATGGGACGGTATTTTAAGCTCCCTACGTACAGCTGCAAACGAAACTAATGGATTTCGGAAAGTTCGCAAAGTCAGCAGGTTCGATGATTGCTTACCACGCAATGTTGGGATCGACCACTATACGTGCGGGATGTAATAGATACCGAGAATTGAAGAGGGAAGCGAGCTGAGTATGAAGAGCTTAGCCTGAGCCTGAGCCTGAGTATGAAGAGCTTAGAAGTTCACCGACAGGTGTATTGCACGAATGCTCGAAGAAAAACATAGATGACTTACAGTAGATTCTTAGACAGGAGCAGTATCCAAATAGTTGATTGAAGCCCAGAGTATGCTGATCTAATGGAGCATTCCATATGCCAAGGGGCAGTAAAAGTGAACTCCAGAATGATAACGATGAAATAGGCGTGCCATTGCGCGACCATGAGGCAGTAAAAATAGTAAAAATCCGCCTGGAGAACAATAAAGCTGCGGGAGCCGACGATTCACGGGCTAAGCTAGGCAGCTTCTTTAGAAAATTTTGTCGTGTGAGTGCATAACTGGCAATTGGAATCAAAGTGTACTCTGCCCAATCCACAAAATGGTTCTCGGCCTATGCCAATGGCCGTGGTATCAGCCTCCTCAATATCGCATGTAAGGCCCTACCAAGCATATTGTATGACTTTAGACTTGGTAAATCAACCATCAATCAGATATTCACCATGCTTAAAATCATGGAAAAGACCCGATCTCTACTTGATTTCCAGCTCTAAGCTATGTTGAAAATATCAGACAAATTATTTAATTAATTTATTAATTAAGTTTTCGACAAATAATAAAACAGAGATCTCAATAATTTCAAAGGGAAGGCATAGTTAATTGGAAAATGGAAAAAAGGAAAATGAAGAAGTAAAAAATTTAGTAATAAATCTTAGAGCAGGAAATTGGATTAACAGAAGTCGAAAAGAAAAAAATCCAAAACCTGAAAAATGCAATGTAAGCAACAAATTTAATTTTCGAAACCAACAACAAATTAAATTCATAAATAACACGAGAATTGCCAAACACTGCAGCAGCAGCATAGCAAAAGATAAATGACTTTTGGAGTTTGAAGAGCTGCAAGAATTCACCGAAATCCACCAAAAACCACCACTAAGGGATTGGCCAAAAGGGAAGCGGATAATGTTGCTAAAACAATTGTGGCTGATTATAATATTACACAATCGTTTCGCGCGGCCTGTAGTTTGTAGCTGGAAATAGTTTCAATACATACATACATACATACATACATACATACATACATACATTTGGCATGTTGCATTGTTCGCGAAGTCACATAAATCCAAAATGGATTAGAAGATTTGTAGTGGAATTAAGTGCAACGGAAGAAGATTCCGAATGAACATGAAATTTTTGTAAATTTCGAAAAACAGCACGGCAACAAAGGCAAAACAAAGAAGAAAAAAACGAACGAAAAGTGAAAACAAATGCAAAGCAAGAGTGTTGCAGTTGCAGTTTTTCGAAAGTTCGCCACTGCGGAAGCTTTGAAATTGTTGCAGCGCCAAACACATGTTGTACAAAATCAAATTGAAAGAACATGCTGACAAACAGACGTGTATATGTATGCATGTATGTATGTAAAATGCTTGCGTGCAATTGTTTGCCGCCCACATTCAGCACAAGTCTGCCCTCCACGCTGCATGCCACAGGCCTCAAAGACAAAGGCAAATAAAGAGGCAACAATCGTTGTAACAATGACAATGGCTGTCTGCAGCAGCAATAATTGCAATTATACATACAAATATACCTGTTGCTCGCTATACATATGCACGTTGTTGTATGCGTGTGTATGTATGTCTCTGTGTCATAACTGGGTTAAAGTCATAAATCAAGACAACACGTTTTCTAGCGCACAACAAGCGACGGCTGGTCGTTTCTACCACCAAACCATAGACAGAATGCCAGTCAGCACCGAGACAAACATACTTACTCGTGTATTCGTATTGGTAGAGGAAAATTGAAAATGAAGACGCTTGAGCGTTGAGCTTGTAAACTGATGAGGGCGGCACGGAAGGACAGACAGACAAACAGATAGACAGATAATCTATTGGGGCAACTGCCATGCAACAACGTACTTAACAGCCGCCAGCAGCATCTCAGCAACAAGCAGAGCAACATACACCAGTAGCAATAACATATTTTTCGGCCATAGAATTATCTACTTATGCCATGCTGTATGTCGTCTTTGTAGTTACAAATGAAATACAAAATTTTAAGAATATTTAAAAATAATAATAAAAAAACTACACGTGCGCATTGCGCATGGCCAGCGAGCGTGACTGTGATGAAGCGCACCAGAACAATGAGAACACACAAAGCTAAAGCGCAAGGCTATAAGGCGGATAGCAAAACCTTATACAGTTAGATGGTAGGTGGCGCGGGTAGTTTAAGAGTTTCTATCTGTTTCTTAGCCGGCAAGCGCTGATTGCTAATTTTTCTCTGCCGTTAGCGTTTAGTGCTAGTTAAGATCTCATTGTAGCGAACTGCTTGAGGTGTGGAAAAAATTTACAACAGAAATTGGCAGAAATAAGCAGTCAAGAGTGAAATGCTAGGTGATTGCTGGCGGCTGGTGGTTGGTGGCAGCGGCAGTGGTTTGGCGTTAAATGCCGAAGCATATCGAAAGCAAATAGTTTTCCTGTTGTTTAGTGTTTTTTTTTTTACTTTTAATAGCAACACAGTGGCACTATTGGCGGGATGTTAAAAACATAAAAATAAAATAAATAATATAAAATAAAATAAAATAAAATAATATAAAGTAATATAAAATAAAATAATAAAATATAAAATAAAATAAAATAAAATAAAATAAAATAAAATGAAATGAAATAAAATAAAATAATTAGAAAAAATAAAATAAAATAAAATGAAATAAAATGAAATAAAATAAAATAAAATAAAATAAAATAAAATAAAATAAAATAAAATAAAATAAAATAAAATAAAATAAAATAAAATAAAATAAAATAAAATAAAATAAAATAAAATAAAATAAAATAAAATAAAATAAAATAAAATAAAATAAAATAAAATAAAATAAAATAAAATAAAATAAAATAAAATAAAATAAAATAAAATAAAATAAAATAAAATAAAATAAAATAAAATAAAATAAAATAAAATAAAATAAAATAAAATAAAATAAAATAAAATAAAATAAAATAAAATAAAATAAAATAAAATAAAATAAAATAAAATAAAATAAAATAAAATAAAATAAAATAAAATAAAATAAAATAAAATAAAATAAAATAAAATAAAATAAAATAAAAAAAATAAAATAAAATGAAGTAAAATAAAATAAAATAAAATAAAATAAAATAAAATAAAATAAAATAAAATAAAATAAAATAAAATAAAATAAAATAAAATAAAATAAAATAAAATAAAATAAAATAAGATAAAATAAAATAAAATAAAATAAAATAAAATAAAATAAAATAAAATAAAATAAAATAAAATAAAATAAAATAAAATAAAATAAAATAAGATAAAATAAAATAAAATAAAATAAAATAAAATAAAATAAAATAAAATAAAATAAAATAAAATAAAATAAAATAAAATAACATAAAATAGAATAAAATAAAATAGAATAAAGTAAGATAGAAGTAGAAAAAATAACTTCGATTACTAAAGTTGTTTTGATTTTATTTAATGTATAATTTTCTAAATATATCTTCTCATAAATTTTCCATATTTGCATAATTTCAGTATAAAAATTTTATTTTAGTTTAAAAAAATGCTCATCTGTTTTTCTCTTAATTTCTATGTTAGATATATAATAATTTTTTGACACATAAAGCATATTGACCGATTGTTATGTAAAGTTTACATTATTTTGGAATTTTTCTAAGAGGAAAATGAAATTGAGAAATTTTCAATTTATAAATAACATTATTTGTTCATCCCGAATATACATTTAACTATATTTTCTGCATTATATTTAATAATATATTCTGCATTATATTAAAAAATATTATTTTTAACTAAAGAAGGATATACATTTGTATTAAACAGATTTTTTATATTTTTCTTCAGTATTGTAAAGTGCATATAAATATTTTTAGTGAGCTTGTTGAATATTTATTTTCATTGAGTAAATGTAATTGTACCTTCTATCAGTTTTCTTTGTTGTATAACAAAATATTCAATTTATACAAACAAACCAGGCCTTTTAGCTCACTATAAAATAACAGACATTAATAGCATGTATGGCCGCAAAAAAACAATTTTACGTAATTGTTTAAATATTTACTTAATATATTGCGTAAGTACTTTAAGTACAACTAAATATTTTTGATTTAAATTATTTCTAATTAAAAAGAGCACTTCAGACACACCCACCTGCGTAAGAGTCAATTAATATTCCACACTTATAGCGGTTGAGAAAGACAAATAGCGTTAAAATAAATAAATAAAAAAAGGCGAGTAAATAATAAGAAAAAATAATAATAATAATTACATGCATAAATATTTTAAATATAGTGTAAGGAAGGTCAGTAGCAGAAAATATAATAAAACAAAACAAAACTTGAATAAAAAACTTAAAAAAAATTGTAAGAAGTTATAAAAAAAATAAGAAATAAAAAAAATAAAGATACAAAAAAAATTTAAAAAAAAAATTGTTTTGAAGACACTTTTGAAAGTGACTCAACAGCAGCGGCCGCTTTTTGTGGTAAAGCGCATTGTTATTTTTTTTTTATTGAAATTGACATCGAGTGCACTTCAGCACCTCAACAATTCAGCACGTCGCACGTCAAGACGTCACTCAAAACAATCAACACGTTTACTATGAGCGGCTCTTTCATCGTGTTATTGCTGTTTTTGTATTCGTTAAATAGCATTGTGTTGCATCGTAAATTGGTTTGCAGCCAAAAAAATATATATACTCGTATACATATATAAAAACAACAAATTTAAACAAACAAACGTTGCAGTTAACATAAATACTTTTCCTGGTAGCAGCAGTAACAAGAAGACAACAACAGTAATAACAACACTACTGACAGCTCTTGAATAAACAAAAGCTGACATTCGTTGGCCTTTGTCGTACTAACTGTTTTTCCGCACTTAACAAACACACAGCTGTCTGGCTTTTGGCCAATTGGTTGACCGCCAACACTCCAAGCCATGCCATACCATGCCATGCTATGCTAAGCGGCGTTGAGCTGAGCCATTCAAGATAAACCCACAGACATTTGGGTTCAGTAGCTGTATTATGTGACTTCTTCCTCCTTGCGTTGGCTGTGAAAAGTGCCAAAAACAACGGAGCAACAGAAAAGATAACTTTGGTAACGAAAATAAGGGGAAAATTAAAAAAAAAAAAATAAAAAATAAAAATAGAAAATTTACAAAGAAAATAAAAAAACATTAAAAATATGTAAAGAAATAAATACACAAAAGAAAAAGATAAATTAAAAAAAAGAAGGAAATATGGCACAACCAACTGACTTCAAAAGAGTACAAGAAACTAAAATGTACATGAGTTCCAGATATTTGCTTTGAAATTACACATTCCATCATTTATATACCTACATACATATAAGCAGACGTGCAACAAGCTAAAAAATAAAATAAAAAAAAATTGAAAAATAGAAAAAAATCAATTGATTGCTATTCGTGACCTTAACGTTCGTTCGTTCGCTGGTCTGACAATGCACCAATGCAACAGTTAGTAAAGCAAAAGAAGAGCTGTAGCAAATGCAACAACAACTATATACAACTCGTAACATATTGCATTCAACTCTGTTGCTCTTGACTTTGTTTTGTGTATTTTTTTTTTTGCTTGCTGTGTTGCTATGAGTTTATTGACCATTGTGTATTTTGCATTTGCTATTTTTTGCATTTATTGTTTTTTAAAAAAATATTTTGTAATTCTTTGTTTTCATTGTTTGGAATTTTAGTTTTGTTGTTGGTATTTACTTTCGAAAATTTTTGCATTAGCATCAGATTATTAAATTTTTAAAGTCAATAATATTTATTGGAGTTTCTTGAGTCCTTTTTATGCTCTTAATAAACCATTGCAGGTTATTAAAATTTATTAAATATTTTTATTGTTGAAAAATGGTACTTTTTAGTGTATGAAAAATGATTTGTAAGAGCACTATATCGGATCTTGAGGAACTTAAAGTGAGAGAAAAAAGTATTTGAAGACAACTGCATGTTATATCTAGTTCCTTAATATGAAAAAAACAGAGTTGTCGGTCTAATTAGTCTTACTTTCATCTTCTTTTTGTTGTTGATGATGTAGTGTTTAACTGTAACTCATTTAGAGGTGAGAAAAAAGTAAATGATATCAGCGTAATCCATATAGTAGATAGTCCAGTATTACTTGGGTGGGTACATGAAAAGAGTCAGTTAGTGTCATGTGGATATTCGGTGAGGGTTAGGTTAGGTTACACTGGTCGGCTGATGCGCCTGATATAGACTAGTTGGTGCTTTGCAGTGCCATCAAGAGGTCCTTTTTATTCGTATTGTGATCTAAAGTAGTCGTCGTATAGGATGTTAAGAAAGCCTTTTTGAATGTGCCCACTATTACTAATGCCCAATCTGCATGCAGGGTATACTGGAGGCTGTGGCCAAAAACTGTACTGCAGTCCTTAAGCGAATGTGTAAGCAAGAAATGGAAGTTTCCTTTCCTTATATTTGCACATAATCTTGGTGGTTTTGCATTTCGAAAATGTGTTCTATCTCACCCTCATGCAGCATTTTATCTCCTGTGATGGCTTGTGATCTATTAGAAGATACGACGGCTAACAGAAGGTTTTAAGACCGGAGCAGACTCTTGCAGGACATAAAGAGGTGATCTATAAACCGTTGCCTAGAGTTTATTGAATTTATGCTCAAGGAACACTTCTCCAGCCTGCTGAATGGCAGTGAAAATGGAACACCAGGAGATGGTGAGTCCGGAACCCCAATCGTTGACGATGGAAAAGACGTTCCTTTACTGACCGTGAAGAAGTTCGAACAGCAATCGAACGCTTAAAAAACAACAAAGTGGTTGGAGATGACGGCCTACCAGCAGAACTATTCAAACATGGCGGTGAAGAGCTGACAAGGTGCAGGCATCAGCTACTCTGCAGAATATGGTCGGACGAAACCATGCCCGACGATTGGAATTTAAGTGTGCTCTGCTCAATCCATAAAAAAGAGGACCCCACTGTCTGTGCCAATTATCACGGGAGAATTATTTTATTATTATAAAATAATTATTTTATCGACATTTTCGACAATTGGCCGTCAACTCCGGCAGGAATACAAGGAGTCCGAAATTATGCATGACTGACTATTACGGTATCAGGACGCTATTCACATTTTCGGCTGTCTTGATTTGCGTTTCCACCTTTATCGAAGAAAAACTGTATTTTCTATTTGTTGGTGTCCATATTTGACATGCGCTCAAGCACTACTTAGTTAGGTGATCAACACTTCTTTTTGTATTTTTTTTATTATTTTTGTATTTTTTTAATATTAATGTATTTTTTTGTTATTATTTTTTTTATAATTTTTGTACAAAAAATAAATAATGGATTACTTTTTACTAGGCCATTATCATAATTCCCTTTCAAGTGACTTAAGTGAACTTAAAATTTTCTGATTTATTAAACAGAATTTTTATTGAATAATGTGTATGCACTGTATTGTACACATTTTGTTAATTGTTTAAATACACTTTAGATAACCTTTCATTAATGCACTCATTATGCACTCGAATTTTTTTTCTACAAAATGTGTGAACTTTTTCGCCTTGAAATACAAAACTCGTAAATAGTTCGTAATTGCAGCAAATATTTCTATCCCAATAAATAGCTAAATAAATAACATGAAGTATATATATATGAGTAGATATGTACATGCCTACATATATTTATAAGACAATTCAAGTATTCATACAAAAACAGCACGTGCGTTAAATCAAGAAAACGCATAAAGAAAAATACACTTGAAATTTGAAATAAATTGTATTTTGGGTACAACAATATATATTCAAACACATACTTATATACATATGAGTGCATATGTTTGCATAATATTTCATATAAAGTGCATTTAAAAAAAATTAAATGTTACTCATACCACACGTTGGGCCACAGGCAATATGACAATGAAAATGCTGTAGGTGCGTTGAAATAAGCACATTGTATATACTCATATATATAAAAATAAAAAATAAATAAAAATTGAAAATAAATAATAAAACAACAACAAAAGCAATTATCAAAGCTCACTTAACACCAGAATTACAATTTGATTCGCCACCACTGTGTTTGTCGTTACAATTAACGCGGCAATCAACAGTCAATAATTGTAGTTACTTAGAGGCTGTTGTTGTTGTTGCTTACGTGCGACAGTAGCATTTGCTGCAACAAATTGTAATTAATATTGAATATTAGATGCTGCAAGCAATTTGTTGTTTGTTATATGTTGGTTGCAAGCTGACAATTTTTTGACGCTTGCGCAGGCCTACGAGTACAGAAACAACAAGAATATTAACAATACATATGTACACATAACATATAATTATGAGTGCGTGCATTTTCTGCAGGCAACAAATAATATCGAAAACAAAAAAGTCAAAGTCAGACAATTTTGAAAAAAAAATATTTTTTTCTTCGAGATTGAGGCATAATGTTAGCAATGTATATTACTTCTCGTTTTTTGAACCTCTTAAAATAATTCATGATGTTTTTCATCACAACTGGTCAACTATAATTTATATTTGACTGTTCAAAAACGGGCTTTTGTGTTATAACTTCACTTAAAAAGCAGTTTAAAATCTTAAATTTATTATTTCGATTATATATCGAATATATAGTGAGAATTATCGAAATCGATTAACAATATTATATATTTTTTAGTTCAAAAATGGGTTTTTCGGTTATAACTTCAATTCAAAAACAGTTCTAAAAGTAAGATTTGGTATACCAATTACTCATCACTACTAATATGTTCTGTGAAAATAGTCGAAATCGGTTGACTATATCACTTAGTTTTCATACAAGTTTTTGTTCAAAAACAACCTTTTGCCACATAACGCCACTTAAATAGCAGCTACAAATATGAAACTATGTATTCGGATAACACATCAATAACATACATTTGATGTCAAAATTTATCAAAATCGGTTGACTACATCACTTAGCTTTCATACATTTTTTTGTTCAAAGACAAGTTTTTTGCTCATAGCCTTTTTTAAAAAACAGCTGAGAATATAAAATTTGGTATTGCGATTACTCATCACTAATAAAATGTTGACAGCGAAAATTATCGAAATCGGTTGACGACATCACATAGCTTTCATACAATTTTGTGTTCGAAAATGAGGTTTTGGGCTATAACCTCACATCAAAAAATAACTTAAAATGTGAAACTGAGTGAAATGTAATATATAAATATATCACTAATAATAGGTTGATAGTGAAAATTATCGAAATCGGTTGCCTACATCATTTCGTTTTCATACATTTTTTTTTTTTTCAAAAACGAAATTTTGGGTTATATTTTCTTTTCACCAATAGTAAAAAATAAGAAATTTGGTGTACTCAATATACATTACTAATTGTACCATGAGTGCGAGAATAATCAAAATTGGTTGGTTACATCACATATTTGTCATACAATTTTTTGTTCAAAACCGACATTTTGTGTGTTAATTCAACTATGAAAACAGCTAAAATTATGAAATTTGATATTCTGATGTCACATGCCTACTTGTATCTCGAAAGCGAGTATTATCAAAATCAAACGACCACAACACATAGCTACCATATAACTGACTTTTCAAAAATCAGTTTTTAAGTTATAATTTCTCTTAAAAAGCTGTTTAAAATATGAAATTTGGAATTCTGATTCTACACCACAAATTGCACGTCAAAAATGAAATTTAACTAAATTGGATCACATCAACCCACTGCTCCCATTTTGTTCATGTATAGAGTTTTGGTTCTTAACTCATATTCTCAAATAACTAATTGATCCAAAATTTTTCATTGAATATATGTACATACGTACGAAGCCTACCAAGCCAGTCTAGTTACCAGTCATGTGAGTTTCCACGCAGACAACTAGTCAAACAGCCTGCTCGAATATTTACTCACCCCCAAAAAATGTATTCAATCAGTCAACAAGTAAATTATGACAGTCATTAATGCATGAACAACAACAATAAACGCAGTTATACATATATCGTATGTACATACATATATTATATTACTCTCCATATTTTGCACTCACTTTCTGCCGCCGTTCATTATATGTACGTGTATGTATGTAGCTCACCAAGTTCACACGCCCAGCTGCAATTTTTTTTTCGCTGCCATTGCCACCTTCACGGTATGGCAACTGCTGCCGCTGCTGCTGCTGCTGTCAATTATTATGATGACGATGACAACGACAAGCGCAACAACAGCCAAAGCCGCGCGAGACAAATTGGCTGCTGAAAGACAGTAGAATTGTAGTAAGGCGATCGATGTGATCGACTTGTCTGTCTACGCATTTCATACGCATATACCTATATGTACATATTTATATGAGTACATATTTATGTAAATTTGCTTGACGTGTGCGTCGATTAGTGCTTGTCTGCTTTTTGGTTGATTGCTTGTTTCAGCTTGAATATTGCTAATTTGACTTTTGGCTTTGCTTTGCTGTTGGTGAGCTGTAGGCAATTTGGTATGTACTTATGCATTTATGCATTTATGTATGTATGTATGCCTGTATAAATTTACCATACTGTAATATTTGTGGTTTGTTATTATTATTGTTGTATTGATTAATTTTTGTTGCCGTCATTTGGTTTAAGGCCAAGGCGGCTCGCTCTTTACACTTTAACTCGTTTGATAGTTACATATAAGCAAAAAACAAAAAAAAAACAAAAAAAGTCGGTCTGATTAAGACTCGGTATTTAATAAGTCATTTTGCTGTAGCAATTTTCAAATTCCTTGAAAAAAGTTCAATATATTTTGAAACCCTGATTACTTATTCCTTTGAAATTTAATTACTGTGGAAATACCCAATGTCCCCATAGACTGAATATAGGGTTATCCATTTGCTTGTTGAAAAGTATTTGGACTTACGTGTATGTCTAATTTACTTTCAAACCAAACATGTTTTGTCTTAGTTAAAAGTCAGGCTTTATGAAAATGGAACGCTTAACAACAGCCCAATGCGAAAAATTGTTAAAATCTTCTATTTTATGATAAAAAAATGATTTAAATGCATTCTATATACGTTTATTTTAGATATTGCTAAATGTGAATTCAAAAATTATTTTTCAACCAGATTTTTGTAGCATACACAGAAGCATGTTTGAGCTCAGTAAAAAAGTTTTTAGGAAGAGAAAATGTGTTTTCTTTGGCATATATATATATATTTTGGTTGCTGATAGATAAATCAGTTTTCATATTGAAATCTCCTCAAACAAACTAAGGCGATTAGATAGTTTTGAAAGTATTCGAAATAGACAAGTTCGGAGGGGGCTGTCCCACTAATCAGCGTATAAACAATAAAGTTTCGGCGAGATGGAAATGAAATGGAAACGGAATGAAAGTTTGACAGGGTAATGTAGTGGAGAATATTAAGGGTATAGATAATTATCGTCGGCCTTGCAATGAAGAATATTACATAGATCGCGTTTGGTAAGTTTCAGTTTCATTAAAAACTGGGCCAATAATTTATATTTTTTCACCGCAAAATCGAAACGAAAAACTTTACCCTTCAAAGGGCTCTACCAGGCAGAGAAACAAATGGTAAACCGATGATGCTATATCAGAGTTATAGGGCAGAAGTCTTAATTGAACTCTGTTAATCATCAGTTGGGTTCTGTTGGTTATCCAGAAGAGGTGAGGTCCGTCGCTATCATTAAAGGCGATTTTTCGTTTTTGTCTCGTTCAATTCCGATATTCGAATCAATAGTTTGAGTAATTTTAATTCCTCTTGTTTATTGAAACAAACACTGCGTTTGTCATGGTAGTCGAGTTAACATTAGAGCCGAGGTATTTTAGATACACAGGCAGATAATCCGCTGGCTGAAATGGATTTCCTTTAGATCATTTTTACGAAAACAAACTGTTGTACGTATATTTTTGCCTTTTTGGAAGTAAAAATATGCCGATAATATTGCTCTCTGTAATTTTGGGTTTTCTAGCCTACAATCTTATATTTAATTCTTTTAGTTTATTATTGCAGAGTTGAAACTAGGGTTTTCTCTACATAAGCCTTCCAACGGCGTGTAGTTGGAGTGATTAATTCGTTCGTTTGGATGACATGAACTCGCTATCGCCGTCACTTTGTCTTGGTTCGCAAAACTATGTCAATGTCGACGTTTAAGTCGTACAGCTCTTCGTTCTATCGTCTGCGGTATACGCCCTTGCCAATCCCCAACTTTAATCTTCCGGAAAACCATTCTCTCAAAAACTCTCCAAGCCAACTCATTGAATATTATCATCTTCCATGCTTATGCACCATAAAGTAAGACGAGTATGACTTATAGAAGAGCTTTGCTTGTGTTCATCGAAAGAAGAATTTACTTTTTAATTGCCTTCACAGTCCAAGAAGCACTGAAAGCATGGATGTGTTGGATTTTGCATTTAATTGTTAATTTTAGTGTTGGTAATACTGATTTCAAGATACATAGACGAAATTATCTATAACTTCAAAAACATAATTGTCAAGAGTGAGTTGGCAACCGAATCGTGAACACCTCTTACGTTCGATATCGAACAGTCCGGCGTGATCCTTCTCAACTCAGATGGAACTTTTGGCGTTGCTTAATGCTTTTCCTGTATCCCATGCGAAAATTATAGAGTACGTCAACCCCCACCAAGTGTATTTTCGTCTTTGTATTTGAAAAAATTAACTTTATTAGGTGGCACCTACTGGGTTAATTATTCAATGAAACTGTTTCCCAAGAGTTTTATTAATTTTTTAATATTTAATTCGTTTGAAGATGGAAGATAAGGAACTGACTCACTGAACTGAGCGCTTGAGAATACTCATTGTGCTACATTTTGTCCTCAAATATTTAAGCGGTCTTTTTGAAAATTTAATATTTGGCGAATTTATCGGAAAAAATTCCTAAGCTTTTGCTCTGTGACCTTCATAGACTTAATATATATATATATATGTATATAAACAAATACACAAAACATTAAAAAATAATAATTAAAAGAAAAAAATTAAAAAATTAAAAATATATAATGAATAAGCTACAAATGTCATTTTCGCAATATTTCAAAAACAATTTGCGATGGCAGTGCGTGTTGGCAGCGCGTGACAGCTAATTAGCTTGGAGTTTAATAAAAGCTCAAAACAATTAGGTAAAACTGCAAACGAAGTAGGCGATAACAAAAAACTGCCAGTTGAGTATTAAGTAATAAAGCGAAGATGTAAAACAAAAAAAAAAAATGAAAAACTATTAAATGCACTTAAAAGCAATTTAACGCAAAAAAATGTGAATGGCAGTACAAACAAAGGCAAGCAATCGAAACTTGAATAATAAGAGTAACAAAAGAAAATTTTGTTGTAAAAATATGAAAAAATATCAAAATAAAAATGAAAAATATA
This sequence comes from Ceratitis rosa, assembly GCA_037013455.1. Lineage (NCBI taxonomy): Eukaryota > Metazoa > Arthropoda > Insecta > Diptera > Tephritidae > Ceratitis > Ceratitis rosa. Next base: position 3,557,222 of record JAWMAG010000005.1, on the reverse strand, counting down.
CACTCTATAGAAAAAACTGTAAATAAAATGAAAAAAAAAAAATAATACTAAAATAAAAAAAAAAATTTTTAAAGTTCAAAAAACAATTAAAAAAAATAAAAAAAATAAAAAAAAAATAAAAAAATTAAAAAAATAATTTAAAAAAAAATTAAAATAAATAGGAAAAAATTTGAAAAGAAATTAAAAGAAGTCACAATAAAAAATTCAAATGAAATAAAAAAAAGAATAAAAAACGAAAATAAATAAAAAATTTAAAAATAAAAATAATTTAAAATAAAGAAATTAAGAGTGTGAAAATGAAAAAAATAAATAAAATCACAATAAAAAAATTCAAATAAATTAAGGAAATATAGAATAAAAAATAAATAAAAATATTAGTAATAAAAATAATTAAAAATAATGAAACTGAGAGTGTGAAAAAAATCACAATAAAAAAATTCAAATGAAATAAGAAAAATAGGAATAAAATACGAAAATAAATAAAAATGTTATAAATAAAAGTAATTAAAAATAAAGAAATTAAGAGTGTGAAAGAAAATAAAAATCACAATAAAAAAATTCAAATAAATTGAGAAAAAATTGAATAAAAAACGGAAATAAATACAAATATTAAAAATAAAAATAATTTAGAATATATAAATTAAGAGTGTGAAAATGGAAAAAAAAAAATAAATATCACAATAAAAAAATTCAAATGAAATAAGAAAAAATAGAATAAAAAACGAAAATAAATATAAATATTAAAAATAAAAATATTTGAAAATAAAGAAATTAAGAAATGTGAAATGTGAAAATGAAAAAAAAAAATAAAAATATTTGATAAATAAAATATTAATAATAAAATATATGCAAATTAAGGGAGAAAAAATTAGAAAAACAAATTTGGATACAAAAATTTCAAAATATATAAATATAAAGATGAAACAAAATCGGAAATGCGAAAAGAAAAAGTTATAAAATAATGATGAGAGAGAGAGAGAGAGAGAGAGAGATTTAGAGTCGTATGTCAACAAAATCGCGCGAAATATTCTCTTCCAAGGTGTAAATCCTTTCGGACTGCGCAAACAAGCGACTTCTCATAACCGCACAAAACATAGTCCAGCGGCGTTACTTAGGACCTCGAAGGCCACGCCACAGACCTACGACGCGAGATAATGTGCTCACCAAAGGCTTCCTTAAAAAAAATGAAAATGAAAAAGGAAATCCTTGATTTAGGGCATGTAGCGCTTTCTTATTGGAACCAAAGGTCATCCACATCAACATCGTCCAATTCAATCATTAAAAAGTCAGTAATCATGACTCTATAGCGCTCTCCTTTGACTGTAACTTTCATTCATTCAGCTTAAGTTTTGAAGAAATATGAACCAATGATACCCTCCGCCCATAGAGTACACCGAATAGTGATTTTTTTCTTTATTAACCTACCCATTCACCCAAACTACAAGTCTAAAAAAAACACCTTTTAAAAATTATGTTAAATATTTTCTTTTACATTTGTTAACGCCATTTCTTAATTACCACAGTTTAGCGTCTATGTATTACAATATTACATACATATGTACATGCATAATTATATCATAGGTATACGAGTAAAATGCATACAATATGTACATATGTATGTATGGTAATAATAAGCTTACGTGACAAGGTCAAGGTGCTGTCTCTTGACAACTCTGAGCCTTTCGACATACATAAGTACAGATGTACACACAGCAATAATGTGGGTGTGAAAATTACGAAATTAACAAAAAAAATTTAATTGTTTCAATATTTATTTTTTTTTCATTTTTTTTTCATTTCTTAAGAAAATTTGTTAATGATTTTTTTCAATGATATGCCAACAACTTCAGTTTTATTAATTTGTGACTTCTTTCTCTTCTCTTCATACATACAAATTCATTGTTTTTTTTGTCGATTATGCTTATGTACATATCTACATATGTATATAATTGACGTGCCTAGTTCATAAGTTTACTTATTGGGCACTTAAATGTAAATTACAGCTTGTCGTTGCCATCTATGTACACACATGTGTATGTGTATGTGTTAAAGAGCTGTTGCTTAATATGTCACTTCAACGATATATGTATACATATATCTATATTCGTATATATTGAATTGAGAAAAGCATGAAAACGATTAGGAAATTAATGAGGCGGCTTTTGAGGTAAGGTTAACAGTTTTAAACGAGAATGAGAAGGAAGTAATTAGCGATGTGTTTTCAAAATTATTAAAATAAAAAATGATATTTAAAATATTTCCTATGTTTTCAGGGAAAAATTTATCAAAAAACAAGTCAAGATTCTTATATTGAAATAGCTTTTAATTTTTTTTTTATAATAAAATATACATAAATGCATTGGCATGTGTCTCAAGAAACAGGAAAGTAGTAGACGGGACTGCCGAGGGTCCATCACCCCACCATCCATACAACGAAATTTCTGATGCGTTTGCCAAATGTACAATCTGTCTCGTTAGCAAACCGGTACAGGAGAGTTATTAGCCAATGGCAAGCGCCAACCTACTGGCATACCATGCAAACAAAATGGGCATTAGTAGCAGTGACACATGTAGGAAGTGTAGGGAGACAATCGTGACGGAAAGATTAGAAAATCTCCTTCGTTTCCGTTCAGCCTAAGCTAGAATTTGTCTTAGACACCTCCGAGGCTTTGCAGTTTAAAGGACTTGAGAAGCCTTCAAAAATGGATATTAAAACTATCTTGAACTTTGCGGAAAGTGTACGGCGACTACTTTATGTCGCAATAAAACGGCACTACAAAAGACCCACTTGTCTATGTTAGGCTCATTAGCCGGCTAGTGTAACCCAACCCACCTACTTTATAACCACTAAGGGAACTCATTCTTCAATTTGTGATGTGCGTCTTAATGTTTCCTCAAGAAATTCTATTTCAAGAGACGACCGAGTGAAGACTCTCTATAATTTTAGATTTAGGTTTCGCTATGAATCTTACCCGTGACCTTCTATAAAGTATAAATGACTTCTGGTCGTAGACCAAGTCTCCAATTTGCTTTTAGGACTCCCCATTTCAAAGATTTTCCTCAAACAAGCAACAAGCCTTGAATGAGAGACCACTCTTTTGATGCAAACGTTTTAAAGACCACAATTTGACGACCCATACCCTGAATGTCCGGTCCTTGATTGGGAGGGTGCTACTGCACAGCTGGTTAATGTATTTATAAGACTAAGACTAAGCCGCCAAAGATTTGCGATGGACGAAGCAAGTACGTAAGAATTTGAGTCCTCGGCCATATATAAAAAATCGAAAATGTGGTGTTCGGTTCGCAATGGAACAGAGACTCCGTCAATAAGTCTTAGCATTCACCCCGATATATGATTGCCTCACAGATGATAGCAGCTCGTTGTTGTCATCCAAAGTTGTGGCTGATTGTTTTCGTTGGGGCACGCGAAGTACCAGAATCACCGGAACGGAAAACGAACAATCAAATAGATCATGATGCGATATATTGAAGACATTTCTCGAGTGTTCCATGTACTCGAAAATTCTGAAGGCCCAGCTGAAAACGAAACTATTGGTTAACAGAGACATCAAAAGAACAGCCGGTACGATGAAGATTACCGTGTTGGAGGAGATGGAAAGAAGGCTGCTTACCTTGTAACACTGCGATCGACTACAATATGTGCGAGGTAGGGTAGATATCGAAAGCTTAGAAGGCAAGCTAGATGAATTTGCGGCTAAAAATTGAAAGAGGCCACGATGGACAATAGTATGAAGAGCTTGATAAGCTGACCCACAGAGGTAATTCTCGAAAATTCTTTGAAATGATGAGATAGAAACCGAAGCATATTCTTACGGAACCCAAAATGGTGACCTGTAACCGATGCGCAGATTACTCGTATACTAAGTTTATGAAGCTAACACTTTTGCAGCTCGCTGAATGGCTGTAATAGAGCATTACCCGGAGATGACGAACTGAAATCTCAAATGATTATGATAGTATAGATGTTCTGTCACCCGGCTACGGTGAAGTCTGAGTAGGGATTGCTAACTTGTGGAATAATAAATGGGCGGATCCAATGGCTTACCATACAAGCTATTTTAAAATAGCGTCGAAGAACTGAAAGGGTGCAGGCATCAGCTTCTTTGCATATGAGAGAATAAAACAATGTCCGACGTTTGGAAGAGAGACTCCATCATCTATATCTAACGATACCACAAGCGCGCTCAGACGAAAGAAAGAACCTCTCGGAGCTGCAGGAAACATACGGGGTTTCAGAAAAGTATTGGAGAAAATATTAGGAGCTGCAGACCTAGGAAGAGAAGGTACATTGTTTTATAACTGCTGGCGTATGCTAATGATATTGACATGCTCTTTCCCACTTCTTCTTACTATAGACTGTATAGAGACGCAAGACGAATGGGTCTGGTTGTGAACGAGGCAAGGCAAAATATCTTCTGTCAGCAAACAAACAGTCATCGCATTCGCGACTCGGCTCCCAAGTCACTGTGGACGGTCATAATTTTGAAGTCGCAGACGATTTCATATATCTAAAAGCCAGCTTAAACACCAAGAATAATGTCAACCTGGAGATCCAAATCAGAATTACGCTTGCCACAGCGACTGTGCAGACTTTTTTTAGATTGGACGATGCAAACTCTTTCGTACCATAACAAATCACAAATATTTATTTATTATACCTATATCATAAATCTTTAGAGCATTCCAAAAAACTACGTTCTTTGCAACATTCTACTGATTTTTTTTAGCACTACAACAACAATGACAACAGTATGAAAAAAAGACAAGAACATAATTAAGATTTTTAACAAAATTTATTTGTTTACCAAAACTCAAGACAAATCGATGAAACTAATCATGAAAGTGCTTAGAGACACATAGAGACTTATAAATACAAACAAATACATATGCAAGCGTTGCAGTAGACCACCCGTTGTTTGAGGTATGGCACGTAGTGCCCCCATGAGGTGCATGCCACTGGCCGCTCGGTAATCGAATTGTGCGCTCGTGAGCTGCTGCTGCTGCTGTGATAAACTATGTATGATGACTATGAGTTTGGAGGCGCTGAGCTGTGCTGTTGTAAACACAAATGTGCCAACATGAAGCATAGATATGTACGTGTGTGTGCATAGTTGAGTAGACGAGTGCACCTACTCGCGACCTCTCCCTCAATAGTTTCCATTGAAGTGTGCGTTCACTCATGCATATCATGCAACAACACGCCTGCCACGCGCCTCACAACCGCAGTTAGGCAGTCAATTTACGGACAGCGAAATATGCGTGTGATTTATGCGAACGTTAAAGGTGGCAAGGTCAGTTAGACCGTTCATTGAAAGAGGCGTGAAAAAAGTGGCGATGAGCAGAAGACTTGAAGTTTATAGCGAACGGCTTTTGGAACTTCCACAAAAAATATGGAAAAAAAATATCTTAAACAACCGAAGCAGACAAGCTGTTTGGTCATCTCATACTTGACTGGCTGTTGTCAATTCATGTATTGTTTAATGCCAACAACTACAAGTATACTCTTTTCTCCATCTACTGGGTTTAGCTGGTGAATTTCATAAGAGGTTTTTCCATATTCCACAAATTCTGGAGTCCACTTTTCTTAGTGTACAAATCAGTTGAATTTCCCTGCAATATCTGCTGGGATTTATGCCCATCAGACAGAAATCTTGCCCTCTTTTTTTACCAAGTCGGCAAAAATTTTGGACTGAACTCAAGCCAGACTCATCGGATTCGATAGTCAAACCCGCACCAGCAATAGGATGTAATGGGGTGTAGTTAAGCTTCGGGGTATCCTGTCCGTTAGGTCCGGCTAAGAGAGTGGAAGCTTCAATGGAGCCATTCCGATATATTCGGAAGTCTAATTGAAACGTTTGCTCATCAAAGGTGCGGCTGCGAGCAGACGTGGGTCGGTATCAAAATATGTAAACATTGTAAATCTACTCACACAGTGATATTGTACCCTGGGTTTGAGAACCGCTGTGGGCTTTGATTCAAGAGTATGCGCCTGGAATGTCCAATCCTTTAATTGGGAAGGTGTCGCTGGCCAGCTTGCTATTGTCCCCGCAAGGCTAAAGGTTGACCTCCCCGACATCCAAGAACTGCTATAGATGGGGTCAAGGACAGAGACAAATATATGCTTGTGACTTTTACTACAACGGCCATTTAAGAGTACGCACATTTAGTGTCGGATTCGTGATGAGTGAGAGACTAAGTCGCCGAGTACTGACAACACTCACCCCGGTGGAGGAACGCCTTACCACAATCTTCATCAAAGCGCCCACGCCCTAACGAAAGAGAAGGACGATGTGTTCAAAGATACCTTTTTGAGTACCCGTAGCGTACATATGAGCGCTAACCACACCGCGATGTAAAAATTGTGCTGGACGACTTTAACTCCATGGTAGGCAAATAAGCCTCCATTAAGAAACATGGATTTCGTCGGGCCCAGAAATATGATTGTCGGTAGTACTAGATTCCTAGCACAAGAGAATTCACCAAGCTGCATGGCTGTCTCTGGATCGTAAAACTCACAACCAGATCGATCGTAATGTAATAGACGGATGACTTGGCTCCAGTGTTCTTGACATGTGTACGCTTCGAGGGTCCAAGATCGTCTCGGATCACTACCTTGTCGCTTCACAAGTACGCGCCCGTCAACAAACACAAGGACGTGTCGACGTCGAAATGCTACAATCACAACAGACAGTCTTTTCTACTTAGCGGGGTGGGATGGAAATCGAGAATTGAAGAGACGCATGTGCAGACAAAACAGAAAGAAGCCGAGTTGCGTGAATATGAAGAGCTTGAGAAGTTGTCCGACAAGGTTGATGCTCGAAAATTCTATGAAATGATGCGGCGACTTCCGGAAGGTTTCAAGATCGGAGCAAACTCTTGCAGGACCCGGAGGGATGAGCTAGTGACGGATGCCCAGAGTATACTGAACCTATAGAGGGAACACTTCTCCAGTCTGCTGAATAATAGTCCAACACCAGGAGATGGCGAACCCGATTCCACAGCTATTGATGATGAAACAGTGGTTTCACTGCCCTACTATGAAGGCTTAGCGATCGGTCGGACATCATGGTGGACCTACTCTAGTCTGAACAGTTTTATGATCCCAAGTGTTTAAAAAAAAAAATATTTCATAAATAAAAATTAAGTAAATAGGGGGTAGCCTATTGACTAGTATTGCGTACTACCATTCGAAAGGCCAAGGTTCAAATTCTGGTACGACCAACATCCAAAAATCGGTAGGTTAAATCAAAAGCTCCTCATAAAAAACCATCAGCCGTTCGGAGGCGGCTTAGTACAAACCAAAACAAACACAAAAACCATAAATTGGAAGAGGAGCTCGGCCGAAAATCGCTTCAGCTGTTACAAAGCGTCAATTATAAAAAGGGGTAACCCTGTTTTGTAAACAAACTGTGATTCTTTTGATATTTCTGTTTTAATATATTTTAAAGCGAACAACAAATACTCTTGGTTCCATACAAGTTTTCAATAATTTTCCACAAACTTTTTTTTGAAGAGGCAACTCTATCGAAAGGAAAATTTTTTAGAAGCAACGTAAAACATTTTTCTACAATGTACTGCTGTTTTTATTATTTAATTATTTTAGTTACAGTAAATATGTTACAAAAATTAATAAAATCTTTATAATTTTTTCCACTTTATTTCTTTCAGTTTCCGCTTTATTCAGATTTGCAGAATAAAAATTAAGAAATGAAAAGCAAAAATCGCCGTAACGGTGTCATTCTCAAAGTATAGATTAAGGTCCAAAAACATTATTCGCAATAATATTACACATTTCTCCGTAATAAAATCGGGTGACGAAGGTAAGTCCATGATAATGAAGCTTAAACTTATTCTTATTTACCACTACATATGTTCCCATATAGGTACATATCATATGCATGCAGTTATGTTCATGAAGCTATTGAATTTTTATAAATCTTGTCACACTTTTGTATGTGAGACATACCCATTGTGTTCTATTCACTGTTATTGCCTTGTTCAATATTCATTTGTTTAGCTGTCAACTGTTCATCATGTTCTTCTCATGGTCTAATAAACAGCAAGGGCAGCTTTTATGTGACTGACTTGACAGTTAAGGATGATGACTTATAGTTTTTTTTCTACTTTTTCTACATATTCTTGGTGTGCAAAGTAGAGAAATGAACAGGTTGATATAACTTTTTAACTGTACATTTCATGAGTAAAGGAAATATGAACGCTGCTTTCAAGAATACTAAGTCATTCAAAAATGCATACACCGAAGGTTGTGGCGAAAAAAAATTTTCTCGCCTGTTTGTAGAGAAAAAATAATGTTTTGTGCTACCTCTCCTTTTTGTTAAGTTAAAATGTATAAAATCAAGTGTTATTGGATACTTAACTTTGCGCTCTTGAAGACTGAAAGAAGGTCAACCGATCCACGGACGAGTGAGCATAACACTCATTTATGTTATACATATATACACGCACAAGTTCTTTAGTTAACCTAATGATTGAGCAGAGAGACAAAGACTTTCAGTAAACCCGGAAAAATTTGAGGTCTGTCTAGAAAAAAATGAAATTTCATCACTTCAAACCATCATCTCTAAGAGCTTACATTATGATTCCCTCCAACTTTGAAGTTTCTCGGTGTACTCCTTGATAAAAAAAAGTTGGAGGGAACAAGTTGAAAGCAGGATCAGTAAAGCGCTTCGAATTAGGAATAACTACAAAGGAGCTATTGCATCAAAATGGGATCTACGACCTTATACAGTGTATTGGCTTTACATAAGTGTGCTGGACGAAATAAAGAAAAAGTGCTGCATTAAACCTTTGGCACAGTTACTACGTCCCTATAAAACTGTACCGTATGAAAGCGTCAAATGCGGACGTTAGTCGATGATGGACTGGGTAAGGAGCGATTCGAAGAGACAGTGACTACGGTGGCTAGGTTATGTCGTCTGAATAGATGAGAGAACTCCAGCTGTGAAAATATTTGATACAATACCTACTGGTGGAATTAGAGGAAGAAATAAATTTCTACTTCGTTAAAAGATCAGTTGGAGAAGAATAAGACTTGACATCTTCAATTGGTGACAAATAGCGATAAAGAACGAAAGGATGTAGGTAATGAAGCAGAAGGCATCACCTTAGAAATTTTATTAACTGTAACCAGGCTGATAGTAGTGTATACCATTGTAACCCTGGTGGCGAAATGTGTAATAAAATCGTTACACAAAAATCTAAAAGAGTCATGCATTTCAAAGTTTGTTCTGCATGAATATAATAAAAGGGCCTAAAGTGTCTAGATGAATGTTAAAGTTTAGCTCGATAAGTAGGAAACAGCTAACAGCTCTTATCAATTTAGTTAAAAATATAACACCATCTTTCTAAGACTGTGGAGTGTCGGCCGTGAAGGACTTTTGTAAGAAGCCAAGTTCTTATTCGCATCCCAGTATAAATTTCTTAACGCGAATAGTAGGAATTGCTTTTGTACAGATTCCAATTTATCACTATACAATTGATAGTGCGGACTTCATACAACTGAGCTATATTCCAAAATGGGTCTAACAAGTGAGGTAAAGCGTAATTTGCTAATGTATGAATCATTGAACTCCTTAACCCAACGTTGAATGAAAGCTAAAACGCCTTTTGCCTTATTATTACAATCATTTATATGATTTCTAAAATCCAGCTTAAGATCCATTGTTAGTTGTCACAATCAATGAAGTCAGTAACTTGAACAACACTGTGATTATGTATCATATAGGCAAAGGATTGGAAAGATTTTCTTGAGAAACACATATATTTGCACTTATTTAAATTTAGTGACATACAGTTCGCATCGCACCACCTAAATAAATTATTTAAGTCAAGTTGCAAAAGTCCTCTAACTTCAATAGAATGAACTGATTTAAAGAGCTTGACATCACCTGCTTACATGAGTATTTTGAAATGAAGTTCAAGAAGCGGTAGATGTATCGACCGCTGAAAGTGGTCAGTGTGGAGCCAAAATTCTAGCAGCCTGAACTCTTCCTCTACTGTTGGCCACTGCAATGAACAGTTGTACTCTCCTCCTCACAGGACCTTCTAGCTACACTAGAGAAGATGGGGTGGCCGCCACGCGAGTTAGTTTTCTGCATTTGTGATGTAACCAATATTACCTACAATGTTGGTTAGCTGACAGACAAGAGTAAAGCTCGAAAATACTACAAAAAGATACAGTGATTAATAGAAGGTTTTAAGACTGGAACAAGGTCTTGAAGGACCCAGAGAGATGGTCGAGTGACTGCAAACCAGGTTATATTGAATGACAAACCCGATTCAGCAATAGATGACGAAGGAACATACATACATGCCCGTATGTTTCATGGTCCGCCTATGAAGAAACTCATACAGCAATCATTCGTTCCGGCCTAGCTATTCATATACGTTGGTGAAGAACTGATGAGATGCATGAATCAATTTTTTTTTTGCAAACTACGGTCGGACGAAAGTATGCCCGACGATTGGAATCTTAGTGTGTTCTGGCGAAACCAAAAACACAGATCCCACAGACTGCAACATTTATCGTGGAATAAGCCTCCTCAGTATAGCATTTAACGGATTTACCGAGTGTGTTGTGTGAAATGCTAAATCCAATGGCTGTGAAAATGACATACAGTCATCGTTTTCATGACTCGGCTCCCATAGTCATAACCAGCAGGGACCAGATTTAACACTAAAAAGAATGTCAGCCTTGAAATCCAACACAAAATCACTCTTTCCATAGGTGCTACTTTTGACTGAGCAGGAAATTGCAAAGTAAAGCCATCTTTCGACAACAAAGACCAAGCTCTTCAAGTCACTAATCATTCATGACCTGCTATATGGCCATATGGAGTGGGTGATGAAAAAATCTGATGAGTCAATATTTGGAGTTTTCGAGAGAAAGGTTTTGCGGAAGATATTGCAACCGATGAAACGATGAGCTGTACGAGATATACCGCGGTATAGACGTAGTGTAGCTAGTCAGTGGAAGCAAAGAAAAGCGAAGGCCTCCACTTCGTTGGAAAGACTAGGTGGAGAAGGACGTGGCTGTACAGAGCACTTACAATTGGCACCGAACAGCAAAAAAAAAGGAATAAATGGCGCGCTGTTGTAAACTCGGTTGTAAATGCGTAAGTGGTGTCTACGTCAGTGTAAGAAAGAAAAAGTCAGAACACTGTTTAAGACTGTCTTATTCTTTCTTAGCTCTTTTGTGAGCTTTCATTTGAGGCACAGTTTCACTAGCTCTCTTGGCCTATAAGTTAAACAAATTCTACTACCTTTTTTACTCCACATTTTGCAAATATAATGCAATTAAAGTAAGTGTGTTTCAACTTTTTTGAAAAACATAAATTTTTTTTCTTGCTTAATTAAGTACGTTAAATTCCTAAGTACATACATATATACATACTTAATTTAAAACTTAATGCTGCACTTTCTAATTGTAAAAAAAAGAGTTTACAACAGCAAAAATATAATGGTAAAAATATTTCGACGCACCAAAGCATTAACTATTATTTGCTAAACTAAGCAACGTAAAAATGTAAAAAACAACAACAAGAGCTGGTATAAGCTTTATATATAATTAAAAAACAAAATTGTTTTTTTTTTTTTTAATTTTGTTCACTGTTTTGTGGTAGTACTATAATTTGGTTAATGGCTCATTGGTTGCACGTCTATGGCTCTTGTTGCTACTGCTGTTGTTTTTGTTGTTGTGATTACTGTGTTTATTGTTGTTGTTGTTGTTGGGATTGCTGTTGTTTGTATTTTGTTTTTGCTTATGGAAACACACACACTGCCGCCTGCCTGCCCACCCGTTGTCACTCACCCATTGTTGTCGGACATTGCCTCCGCCGCGCAACTAATCGCAATGTCTAACGGTCAAACAGAGTTGATACTTCATGCATGATGGATGGCACATACATTCATGTATAAATGAGTGTGTGTTTGGTCATTGGCTGAGCGCACTTTTGCCATCAGTCGCCACATTGCCAAGCCGCAAGCAAATACGTTTAAGTACCAGCGTAAGTTTGCTAAGTGAAGTGAAGTAAAGTGAAGCAAATTTTTTGTTTTTTATCTTTTTTTTTTGCTTTTTTCATCCTTGTCTTCATTTTTAATTTTTTTTATTTTGTTGTAATTTTTTTTTTAATTTATTTTTTAACTTTCTTAGTGTAAAAGCAAGCCTTAAACTACTTATTTGGTTGGCTTGCCTCACCCGCCAAACACAGCAAGCGAAATGGGCGGCAAATGAAAGAAAAGTGAAAGATGAAACTAAGGTGTGCCCAACGCTAATACCATTATTTACTTGACTTTTTTGCAATTTTTTCAGTTTTAGGTTTTTTTTTTGGCCACACGTTTTGGTTGTACTGCTCCTTAGTTGGTTGTAGTTGGTTTGATCATTTACTAAGTAGTTGTAAAATTTGCCACTTTACTACCAATTTCCTGTGTAATTTCTGTCGATTTATTAGGCATTTATTTGCATTTATTTTGTTTGTCTAACTTTTTAAAATTGTACTTGCGGAAAAGTTTGAATAAAAATATTTACTGTCAATACAAATGAAATTTGGCGAAAGTTTTGCACACTTCATTTAAATTAAGTTTGTTAAGTTAAGAGTTTTGATAATAAAAATGTACTCACGCTGGTACTTCTATCAATAATACTGTGGAATTTGGCATTATTCAAGAGTAGCTCAATTAAGTTAAAAAAAAATACTAAGTACCACTCGGAAATAAATTCGAAAGGGAATTTCATAATAATGAGTAAATTATATTAGGTTAAATAAAGAAATAGAAGACATTTTATAGCAGAAATAAAATAAAGTAGAGCTGAAGACTTTATACCTTTCATGACCATTTGGGTTGACCCAAAAGAAACCGGCGATCTTTCACACAGACGGCGTTGACAATTATTTTGAACAGCTTGTGACTATTTAATTGTATTTTTTTTTTCTTTCGACAAAAAATGATAGAGCTTGACTGGGAACTGTTGATGCATCCACCATTTAGCTCTGATCTTGCACCGTCAGACTACCATTTGGTTCGGTTTTTTTGCAGAAAAAGGCCAGAAGTTCTATGAGCGTGGAATGATGATGTTGCCGGAAGGATGGCGAAAGGTCATCTAACAAAATGGAAATTACATAATTGATTAAAGTTTATTATGAAATTAAAAAAAATGTGTTGACTTTTTTTTTTAAATCGCCGATTTCTTTTGGGGCAACCCAAGATGTGATATAGTCTTCCGATTTCGTATATATTCGGTGTCAATATTTTTTTTGTACGTGTGTAGACTATAAAGTTTCATGCTCCAAAATGTTTTTTGAGGTACTTTTACCAAAAATCTTACAATACATCTGACCAAATAGATTGTATGTGGATCATTTTATAAAGTTCTCCGTTTCCAAAGGTTTTCGGTGTCAATATTTATCTGTAAATAAGTGTGTAGAATACCGATTTTCATGCTATTAAATGTCTTTTTGAGGGATTTTTGACCCAAAATCTCATTTCTAAACAAATCGGATGTATGGGAGCTATGTGTTATAGTGGTCCGATCTGTGAAACTGTACCAAACTTGGTTGAAGGTTAATACATCATTTCAGGTACATGAAAGGTATAAAAATTTATTTTCTTAATTTTGAGATGGTGATCGGACCACGACTCGAAATCTGGCCTTCTGAATCGTAGTACGTGCTGTTAACTGCTCAGCTAGCTCAACTTATACAAAAAATAGCTTAATTCTCGAAATCTGTCTGTGGATTTATGTGTCAATAGTAATCCCAATACACTAAAGTCACTGGTCTTGGTTGGCTTTCAGACAGAAAATCAAGCGGCACTGTATATAAATGAGTTAAATCGAAAGCTACACATTTACATATGGTTTCTACCACTGCTTTTCAACTCAGACTGTACGAAATCCTTACAAGGGTGAAACAAAGCCTTGGATACTTCAATCGACAGTATTGAGATAAATTACGATGGATCGTAACGTCTTCTAAAGATATTGCAGTATTTTTTCGTTGTTATCGGAGTATCTCTGTTTTAAGTCCTAGGCCAAGGGACAATGAGTCACCGTGAGTGAGAGGAATTTGACAGGAAAGAGACGACTAATCAGATTCCTCCTGATAAAAAACGCATTTTTATACCTTTTATTACAAACAAATTCCTCATTATTTTAATAGTAGAACCACCGAAAACTCTGCTACAAAACCTCAATTATAGACGCTCATTTGCAATAAAAATATATATTAAATTTTGGCGAAAGGACCCCGAATAAATCGTGTAAAATCTTAGTTGTATAGAAAATAAAATTTGGTAAATGCATCGCCCTGGATAAGGAATGTCAAGCCATGGGAGTGTACTTCTGGCATGAAATGAATGTTCCTCATAAAAATTCATCGGTCATTTGGAGGAGGTAGGCCCCTCCATTCAACATCAAGTTGCACACAACAAAATCAAGGAGGAGCGCGGCCAAAAATCGTTTCAGCGGTTTCAATGCGTCAACTGTATAATATAACGCAGTTGTGGTCGCTTTGCGAAGTTTTATACGCCTTTGATATGTAGTTTTTAAACTTTCCTTAGTCTACTTATTAGCGAAACAACAAGATGTCTAAGACGAACTCTTGATGAAGACCCCTCAGAAACAGAGTAGATGTTCCATATGTATGCTTAGTCATTAACGTATATTTTTGTAGCCTTTCGTGTGCATTCTTCTGGTTTTAGCTAGCTCAATGGTTTTCCTTATTGTGAATACCCCCAGCTTGAAATTCAACAATAAGCCGTAAGTTTTAGAATCGGCCTGAGGTCTAGCTTAACTCAAGAGAATCCCGCACATACTTCATCAGCCATTTTTGAGTTGTCCTTGTAGATTTGTAGGTTCTGTTAGAGGGCCGTTTGTTTCTGCGCCATACACATTTTTTAATGTTGCTTAAAAGCCTTATCGAATTGGGGGCATGTAAGGTTTCAGAAAATTCAACTTCACTGCTATGCTTTCCACTCCATATTAATTGATAGATTGATAAACCCTAGGAGTGCAACAATTGAAGTTTGCGGCAGACTTCATTAATCAATCCCTCTTATTCAGAAACTTCAACATTCAATCGTTTCTTCCCTTCTGTATTCAGGAAAATTAATGATGTGATATGAGCGACTCTCCAAGAAGAACTGCTGAGACTGGTATGAGGAGGAACTTTTTTGACTGACTTTTAATACAGCTTCCTTAGCTAGTAGAGAAAGGCAGAAATGGATATAGTTTGGAAGAGAATTCAGTGCTGAGATAGAGATGAATTTCATCATATTCACACATTCTATCTGCCTTTAAAAATTAGTTACTAAAATCGACTTCAAATCGGCAAATGGAAGTGCACCAGAATTTTTGGCACTGCTTTTAACAGCATTCAAATTTAAATAGTTGGGTATATGGAAGTAATTGTGGGTGGTAGTTATTTGCATCTAAAGCTACCTATGGGACTTCTATTTTGATGTACATTGGAACTCTTTGAGTTTAACTTTCTTAAAATCATAGGTAGCTGGGCATCATAATGAATTCCGAGTTTTTTATGAAAGAGGTATTAGGTGAAAAACACAAAAAATGATCTAAGCCCACATATGATAAAGTTTAATAATAAGTGGTATTTATACCGCTGTCTGACTGTAAATTATAAATTAAAATATCTCTACATGCGATCGGCTCCAAGAGGTGCCCTCTAAGAGCTGTATTCAACGCAATAACTTTACTTTGAGAAGATTCTGAGTGCGACAACTAGCACTCACACTTATGAAAAATAATACTTGCTTCTTGCTTATAGTTACTGCTTTTACAACTAGTTCAGAGTTTGAAATTGACGTTTTGATTCACAATATTTATAAATACATATATTGGCTCTTACCTTACCTGCAATTTTCATAAATACTTTTAGAAAAATTATTTTTATTAAATACTCACAATTAAAACCCTCAATGAGTGTATATTTTTTGTACAAACCTGTAATGAAGAAGAATAAATGTGATTAATATATTACGCAATCATTTTCAATAAAGAATAATTTTTGTAAGATAAATCAAATTAATTAAGTCCAACCATTACGATTTTATCAAATATATACAACGCCTAAGCAGTTGCATATGTGAAAAATTGCTAAAATTGGCAAAAATAGTATTAAATTGTGTTTGCATAATTTTTATGCAAATTTTGTATTTCACCCAAAAATAAGTAATTTATCGAAAATATTAATAAACAGTAAACAAATTAATACATTTATTATTGCTAATAGGACTTATCATATGCAAGAAAATGCAAACGCAAAACCCGTTAGCCGCTTGGTTGAAACCGTATATTTAACACATTGTATTTACTATTATGAATGGGCCATTTGATAAAAATATGTACAAAGAATAAAATATCACGCAGTTAAATGCAATCAAATAATATAAAATAAAATAAAATAAAATAAAATAAAAAATAAAATAAAATAAAATAAAATAAAATAAAATAAAATAAAATAAAATAAAATAAAATAAAATAAAATAAAATAAAATAAAATAAAATAAAATAAAATAAAATAAAATAAAATAAAATAAAATAAAATAAAATAAAATAAAATAAAATAAAATAAAATAAAATAAAATAAAATAAAATAAAATAAAACAAAATAAAATAAAATAAAATAAAATAAAATAAAATAAAATAAAATAAAATAAAATAAAATAAAATAAAATAAAATAAAATAAAATAAAATAAAATAAAATAAAATAAAATAAAATAAAATAAAATAAAATAAAATAAAATAAAATAAAATAAAATAAAATAAAATAAAATAAAACAAAATATAAAAGTAAAATAAAATAAATTAAATTAAAATAAAGTAAAATAATATGGAATAAAATAATATGAAAGAAAATAAGATGAAATAATATAAAGTGGGAAAACCACCAGCTTTGGAATTCTCCATATAAAACCCCTACAACCCACCAGCCAGTCAACTACCAGCAGGACAGTGCTGCAACTTGCAACATTGTATTCAATTTCGACAAGTCTCCAAGTGCTTACAATAAATAAATTATCATATTCTCTTACGTTTGCCATGCAATTTACCAACAGAAAACAGCTGGATAGTGATTGCAACATTGTTACTGCAACAAGTGTGTAAACACCTAAAGTTTTTTTTTTTCATTTCTCCTTTTGGCAGTTGTACATGCACGCGCACATATGTACATATGTATAGGTATATGTATTTATGGAAGCAGCATACTTGTCCACGCAGCTTCAAGGTCGTTATGCTGTCGTAATAACACTTGCAGCACAACCTGTACCAACTGGACCAATTATACTATAGCGAGTGGTGTAAAAAATATTGTTTATAAAGGCATAAAGAGGTGGCATTTTCTACCAATAAAAAAAGGAAATATTTGTTTGCTAGGCATTTTTGTTATTCAATTTTTTTAGTTTGTTGTTTATTGTTTCTATATTTTATATTAACTGTTAAATATTTATTATTTTTAACTTCATTTCTTTATTTAAATTAAAAAGTTTTGCAAACTATGAATTATTTATATGTTCTTGTTGCAATTTTTTTTATTTACTTAAAGTGTTAAGCATTCGTCCATGTATTAATTTTTTTTATGTGTGTATATGTAAAAATTTTACACAAAATATTTGTGTTAGAATGAAGTATTTTTTAATCAGTTTAACATATTTGTGCATATAATTTCTTTTTTATTTTATTTACTTACATCGATTTAACTGAAACTATTTACGTTTTTTTCGTTTTAATATATTTTTTATTTTATTTGGTATTTTGTCCTATATATCTGATCAATTGGAATATGTCAAATTTTGTTAAACATATTTGCGCTTATTATTTTTATATGTTTATTTCCATTATTAAGTTGAATATAATTATTTAATTTATTTTGATTATTTAATTTTAATCATTTAATTTATTTATTAATATTAATGTTTAATTTAAAGTATGCTTTTATTCGCATTATTTATTGTTATTTTCTTTATAATTTATTTATTTTTTTCAATATTTTAATTTCAGTTTTCATATAAATGAAAGAGTTTTAGCCTAACTTCCACCGCTTTGGTGTACACACAGCATCCTCAGCCAGCTGTGGGAGTTCGCGGTGTCATTGAACCTCTCACAACTGTCAAGTAGCAACATACACACACACACACACACACACGAGTTGTTCGACTTTTTATGTGTCGTAATTTTGTTACCCATCGCTTATCTTTATCGCTTCTTCATATCACCTTTTATTAGCTATTTTTATGTTTGTTTGTATTTTCCGCCGGTACTTTGCAGCCTCAGTTTCGTTTCCGCAGTTTTCATGGCTTGCGCATCTCCCTCGATTTTTTGTTTCCATGGATCCGCTCATCAGCTGAGTTTTTGTCATTAAAATTTCTTTCCTTTTTTGTGTTTTTTTTTTTATCATTTAACTTTTATTGTCTTGTAATGTGCTGCTGCAACAACAACGATGCTATTTGCTGTGATTATTTTTACGGTTGGTAATGATGTGACCACTGTAGTTGTTGCCACTGTAGCTGCAGCAGTTGCAGACTTTTTACTTTTGTTTTAGCAGTTCTTTCATGTTTCTCATCTGCTTTGCGGTTTTCTCTTTTACTTTATTTTTCGCAAATTTTATTGCATGCCATACAGCAGGCGGCTGGCAGGTGAGCCACGGCGCAACCTTGAACTAAGGTGAGTCTCCCTCCTCCACTCATACCCATTCGCAGCGCAGGCATGTACAGTAAGTGTTTCAATGAACCTGCGTTGGTTGCTCGCATTACGGCATAAGATAGTAGAGGCGAATGCAGGGAAATAAATGCATATATATTTGAATATAGTCCTCTATATGACTACATATGTGTGTATATTTAAATAAATGAAAGGTTATATAAGTAGGCTGACTACATTTCTTCCGTATATGCAAAAATGGGTTAAAAATTCCAAAAAATTTATGAGCTCAATGTTGTTGTTTTTTAAGTAAATTAACCATTATCAAGTAAAATATATGAGGGCGTTCGTTCAATGAACTCTCATATACCGTATATAAATGTACGTACACAAGGAGATGATATACCTTACAACTTGTACGACAGGCTCTGAGAGTTGAGTAGTAAGATATTCGACGACACGCTTGGTCGCAAATACTGCGATCAACAGAAAACTGATCATAAGTTTCATAAAGAAATTTCTAACTTAAGGTAACAAAATAAAATATAAGACATTGAATGAAATAACATTATGTGGATATAACATAATATATCATAACATAGCATCACACATGCTAAAGTAGCACGTAACCAGAACATAACATAACAAACCATTATACAAGGTAACATATATAGCATAGCATAACATAAAATAGCGTAACATAAAATAGCATAACATAAAATAGCATAACATAAAATAGCATAACATAAAATTGCATAACATAAAATAGCATAACATAACATAGCATAACATAGCATAGCATAACATAAAATAGCGTAACATAAAATAGCATAACATAAAATAGCATAACATAAAATAGCATAACATAAAATTGCATAACATAAAATAGCATAACATAACATAACATAACATAGCATAACATAACACAACATAGCATAACATAACATAGCATAACATAACACAACATAGCATAACATAAAATAGCATAAAATAAAATAGCATAATATAACATAGTATAACATAACATAACATAGCATAGCATAACATAACATAGCATAACATAACACAACATAACATAACACAACATAACATAACATAGCATAACATAACATAACATAGCATAACTAACATAGCATAACATAACACAACATAGCTTAACATAACATAACATAAAAACCATAACGTCACATAGTATAACATACCATAACATAACAGAACATAACATGGAATAAAATATGATTACATTCCATAAGATAACCAAAAAAGACATAGCAAAACTTTTTATAGCACAACATAACTTAACATATAATAGCATATTATGACATACCATAACATAGCCCGTGGTAAAATATCACAAGATGACATAATATAGAATAAAATAACATACGAATACCGATATAAATTCAAGTATGAATATTAATACGAATACATTAAATTATTATAATATTATTATATACGCATGGACATACGAATCGAAATTTTGATGTGAATATGAATGCGAATACAGCAACTAATACGAATACGAATACGAATTTGAATATGAATACGAACACCAACTTACGAAAACGAATATGAACAAGAATACGAATACAAACACGAAGAAGCATACGAATACGATTACGAATATGAATACGAATACAAATACAAATACGAATATGCATACGAATATGAATACGAATATGAAAAATAAAACGAATACGAATAGGAAAATGAATATAAAAACGAAATCGAAAATGAATGTGAATAGGAATACGGATATAAATACGAATGCAAATACGAATACGAATACGAATATGTGTGCGAATACACGTATTAATATGAATACGAATATGTATACAAATACTAAAAGAAATTCGAAAACTAGTGGAGACTGTTTTTTTCACAGATTTAAGTTAATAAACCATCCCGCCTTACGTAGCCGGGGTTTGACGAGTGACAAAAGCCAACAAGTATGAAAGTATAGCGGCGCCAGCCGTCTTCATCGCGTAATCTCGTCCTCGACTTTGAAAAACTTCAAATCTCGAATTTAGTTTATACCTTTCCCAAACTTACTTAAATCGAAACCTATTATACTTGAAGTTATTGTTTGTATTTAGTAATTGACGAGAGCAACTAGAATATTTTTAATGAATTTTTAGCTCGAATGGTTACTTGAAGCCAACTTTCAGTTACTTAAATATGTATGCTTAATAATAATTTCCTTGGTTACAATCTCTTCGCTGAGTAACTTAATCTCATTCATAAATATAAATAATTTTATAGATTCCGTGCACCAATTCATATGTGATCAAATAAGGGCTTGACTTCTGCTCAATTCAATAAATCATATTATATATGCAACCTACTTGACCCAAAGGGCGGTTATGTAACATATCTTTATTCAATCAGTAAAAAGGCCATAGTGGTTTATGTGAAAAACTACACTAAATAAAATGAAAATATATGCGGAAACTGCATAAGCTGCTGCTGCACGAGTTACACATTAAAATAAAAAAGAGAACACATGCAGGAAAAGTTAAAAAGTATGCGCTCTCCTACATACGCTGCTTATTAAACATAACTTTATAGAAATAAATTACACTAGAGCTAACTAAAAAACACCGAAAGTAGTTTAAAATAAATGCAAAAATTAAGGCATGATTAAAAGCTTTTTTCCAGGAAAATATTACTTTATACGCTATTATTTGAGCGCCTTTCTAATGTGAACCAACCAAATTCCCAGCTACCAAGTTTGTGGCTTAAGTCTTTCGTTTCACAATCTCTTCATCACGTGTGGCAAAATCTTTGGTGACGCCGAAGTAGGGCGTGTCAAAAGTCACTTGAAAGTGGATAGTGGTGGGTGGATTCCGCAGAGCGAGTATGAGCGCAAGGTGGTGTAGGGGCGTTTAACGGCACTTTAAGGCGTTGGCACTAGGAAATAAAAGTGTAAATAAATGTATGGTCGATCGTGCGCGTGTGCGATACTAACTAATGTGTGACATTATTTCATGGGTAAACTAAAAGTGCAAATTGTGGTTGGACCAAGGAAAAAGAAGGAATAACTGAATAAGCAAGTAATGTGCAACATAAAAATGAAAGCTGTACAAAATTTACCGAGTAAAAGTAGAGAAAATATGTAGAGGAAGGTAAACTATGAAAAGCAAACTAAATAGCGTACAAGAGGTATGCGGAAAATCAGTCAACCACCTTGCCAGTCAACGAATAAAGTGGTAAAGTTCGATAAATTACCTTAGTGGCAAAAAAGTAATTAACTCACATAACATGTAATATTAGGAATGAAGTAATTTGTTAGCAAATGATGCAGCATACTTGTCATCTACCTTTAATTAGCTATTATTTTATTTATAATTAGCGCTTTGTAACCGCTGAAGCGATTTTCGGCCGAGATCTTCCTCCAATTTGTGGTTTTTGCGTCTTGATGTTTTTCCAACAAATAGAGGGACCTACAGTTTATACTAAGTCGCCTCCGAACGGCTGATGGTTTTTTTAGGAGGAACTTAATTTTTTATTGAATTAATTAATCCATAATTTTTGGATGTTGGTGGCATCGGGATTTGAACCCGAGCCTTCCGAATGTCAGTACGCAATGCTAACCACTCGGCTACCGCGGCTAACTTTTTTTTTAACTATCTTCTATTGTTCTATTTAAATAATTTTGATTAATTATTTTACTGTAATTTTAGTTCCTTTTATTAATTGGATTTTATTAAAATATATTATTTAAATTATTATTATTATTAATAAAAATATAAATTAATTTAATTTTGTCTTCATTTTTAATACTTTGTTATTAGGTATTTATGTGACTTAATTTAATATATTTTTATTTTATTTAATATTAGTTTATATTATTTTATTTTCTCTTATTTTAACTCTTTATAAATTATTTCATTATTTTATTTTGTTTGTTTATTTCCTTCTATTTCATTTCATTTATTTTACTTAACTTGATTTTGTTTTATTTATTTTAATTTATTTCATTGTAAAATGTTTTAGTTTATATGAATTTTAATTCAATTTCAATATAAATTATTTTATTTTTTTATATTTTATAATATTCTTTAATAAAATTTAATTCAATATTTTTATTTTAATTTTCATTATTTTCAGTTTGTTTCATTTCATATTTAATTTAATTTTTGTTATTATTTTTATTTCTCTTATTTTATTTTATTTTTATATCTAATTTTATTGATTTATTATATTATTTTTAAATTCGTGTTTTTTTCATTTATTTTTTATTATATATATAATTGGCACTTTGTATTTTATTTTATTTTATTTTATTCTATTTTATTTTATTTTATTTTATTTTATTTTATTTTATTTTATTTTATTTTATTTTATTTTATTCTATTTTATTTTATTTTATTTTATTTTATTTTATTTTATTTTATTCTAGTTTATTTTATTTTATTTTATTTTATTTTATTTTATTTTATTTTATTTGATTTCATTTTTTTTATTTTATTTTATTTTATTTGATTTCATTTTTTTTATTTTATTTTATTTTATTTTATTTTATTTTATTTATTTTATTTTATTTTATTTTATTTTATTTGATGTTATTTTATTTTATTTTATTTTATTTATTTTATTTTATTTTATTTTATTTTATTTATTTTATTTTATTTTATTTTATTTTATTTTATTTTATTTTATTTTATTTTATTTTATTTTATTTTATTTTATTTTATTTTATTTTATTTTATTTTATTTTATTTTATTTTATTTTATTTTATTTTATTTTCTTTTATTTTATTTTATTTTATTTGATGTTATTTTATTTGATATTATTTTATTTTATTTTAATTAGTTTAGTTTTGTTTTATTTTATTTAAAAAAATTTTATTGTTTTTTATTTTATGGTATTTTAGTTTACTTTATTTAGGTTTGCATTTTTATATGTTTGCTTTATTTTATTTAATTTTATTTTAGTTTATTGTTTTGTTTTGATTTATATTTATATATTTAATTTAGTTTATGATTTATCTTATTTTTCTTTGTTAGTTTTATTTAAGGTTTATTATATGAATTTTTTTTTATTATTTTATTTCATTATGTTTTCATATATTGTAGTTTGTTTTATTTGCTTTTGTCCTAATTAAATAATTTTTATTTCTTTCCTCACTGAACCCTTTTTCCCTGTACCAAAGATCAAGGTTACTATATATGCAACTGTTAACTGCATTATCATTGATTAAATATCTTGACATTCAGGTTGTTGCCATTGTCACTAATGCTTCACTTAAGTTTGCCTTTGAATCAAATTAAAATATTTGTTTTGTAATCTTGTTATTTTTCATTATATTTTGCTGCTTTGTCACCAAACAATATTGGTGAAATATTTAACTAGTTTATGTTGTGTTTATTTTTGCTCTGAGCATTAATCATTTTGTTGTCTCGCAATAAAGACAGTGTCGGAAGAGTTTGTGAATGAAAGCGACCATTAATAAAAAGGTGTAGTTTTTTGAAGTTATAATTATACAGAGGTTTAAAAAATATTCAAAAACGTTTTCATTGCAAAATATATACTATAAACTATAAAACTATTTTTGAAACAAAGTGATGAGAGTTCAATGTGTTAGGTGGATCGCTGCCTGACATGCAAATCAATGTTTTCTGCCAAGATAAGGAGTTAATTAACAGCTTAACTAAAATAATTTACCAGCTTTTGGTTAATTATGAAGGGTATTTGGCTTACTGCTGTGTTTCGGCTACCATCGGTTTCGCTAGCTTCATCAACCCGAACGCTCTGGCGGCGGCTGCGCATTAATTTGCTTTGCATCGTTTTGCGTCACACTTTGCTGGCGACCTTTGCTACAAGATGATGACTCCATTACAACTGCCATAACGCTAAGTAGTAGCTGCTCGCCTGTTACCAAAGTGTTGAAATCAATTACAAGTTTTGATGGCTCCATTGGCAATGCCAGCAGGCCATCGGTAGTACAACTAATCACATCCAACTTGCTTTATTTCTTTCATTTGGTTTTTTGATATTTTGTTGCTTCAACATAATTAGTGTAAACTCTTCTTTGGGGTGGTAGCGTATTTGCAGTTTGCTTCTTCTGTTGTTTTTATTTGCATATTTTATCACACATGCCAATACATAAATCCAAAAATAATCTCATTAGTTTTATTGGGTTATGTATTTTTCACATATTTTCGTTTGATTATAAAATTAATAATTTTTAATTGCAAAAAATAGATATTTTAAATAAAGTTTTGGTAAAAACCTGCTGCCAAAAATGTTGTCGTAGCGCCTCTTGCATTTCAAAACACGTATTTGCAGTCAGTATAAGCTTTTGGTTACGATTTTTTTCTTTTTTGGTATTTGTGTTAATCATTTTTTTATTTTTTTTTATTACGTCTATAACATATTTTTATACAATTTATCACAAACCAAAATGTTATTAGCAAAATGTCAAATTTTATTTTTGTGTCCTCGATGAATTCGATTAGTCACTGTGGTGGATGCACCAAAAGACAATTTGTGTCCCATAGCGCAGTGTACGCAGGGCAAATCAGTTTTGTGCAGCTAACGGTTGTATGTCACAGTATGGAAAAATCATTACAGATATAAGGTTGTACATTTCGTGGTTTCGAAAAATCTGTGATCCTCAGAATCCTCAAATAATTGAAGAGAGGTCATTATAACAAAAAAATCTTATTGTATTATTGTACTAAGCAATCGTCCATCTCTACAGGAGATGAGAAAGCAAAACAGGCTGTTCCCATTTCATACCAATGGCTTTTGCCGCTTGCAATTTTCTATTATATTTATTCCCATTTGTTTAGACGTCTGCTATTTGACAGAGAACATCCAGAAAAAAGACTCAAAGTTTAAGTAAAGTCATTCAGAAATTTGATAAACATAATAAGTAGCTGCTCATATTTACTGCAACTGCTGCAACATCTTCTGAGGGGAGTTACTGTCCTGTCTGTAGACTATAAGTCAAGTTATACTGATAGTATTGAAGCAAGTGTTTTACATTTAGCAGTACCATTATTTCTCTTATTGAAAAATGTGTACCCAAAAAGCCTGGGCTTAAAATAAAATACATGAATTCAAAGGATGTATATTGTTTAAAGAATAGAAGGTTAAAAGCTTTTAAGACTTTTAAGATAAGTGGCGTACACCTAACTTAACAAAAAATATTATAATGATTACACAATTAAAATTAAGAAAAATATTTTACACAATCCAAAGCTGTTCTACGTTTTTGTTAACTCCAAACGTAAGCTTTCTGCCTTTCCGTCCGCCATGAAATCTACTATGTCATGTGATAGTCTAAGTATTTCCAATATGTTCGCGCCATTTTTTAAATAAAATTATTCAACTAACTCTCGAAGCGGCTTGTCCGTCTGTCAGTATTACTTACGTTCAACAACAATAATTAGCTCACCAACTATTTCTGAGGCAGATGTATTATATAATATCATTTGATGAATCTAAAACATTCTTTCAGTTATGGTCCAGATATGATTCCCACGTGCTTTCTGAAAAGTTGTGCAAAAAATCTGTATTTGCCTTTAACTCAACTTTTTAATTCCTCTCTCAAACAAGGTGTGTTCCCTATAATAAAACTGCTTCTTGTATAGTACTCCAACACGTGTTTTTTAAAGGAAAATCAACACTTGACAATTTGTTTGAATTTATGTCACATATCTTTAAAGCCTTTAGAGATAATAAGCAAACTGACGTCATCTACACGGACTTTAATTAATAATTCGATACGGTTAATCACTCAATTCTCATCCATAAACTAGATCTTTGGGGCTTTCAACCAAGAGTCCTTCAATGGGTTTCCTCGTATCTCTGCAATAGCAACGTGTAGCATTTAA
Source organism: Ceratitis rosa (assembly GCA_037013455.1). NCBI lineage: Eukaryota > Metazoa > Arthropoda > Insecta > Diptera > Tephritidae > Ceratitis > Ceratitis rosa. The sequence continues at coordinate 3,530,679 of JAWMAG010000005.1, read as the reverse complement.
AGATACTTTATCACAATTAATTAATATCTCAAGCTCCTCAGGGTAGCCTTCTCGGGTCGATTCTGCCTCTATTATTCATAAATGTAAAACTTTTTCTGTCATATACCTCATTCGACAGAAAGACGTTTGTTACAAAACGATCAAGACCATTTGCTTTTCACGAAGGCTTGTTCAATATTCTTCTTATACAATTAATAACTCTAGTCTAGAGCAAGTCTTCAACTTTGTTGATTTGTGCGTTATAATGCATCCTAAGTTCAACTTCCATCTTCATATCAATACCACTGTTCTAAGAGCTAAAAATGCTTTTGCTATTTTCAAAAGATGGTCAAAAGAATTTAAAGACCCTTTTGTAAATAAATCACTTTATACGACTTTGGTGAGGCCAATATTAAATAGAATATGGTTCACTGATATGGAGCCCCAATTATCAGGTTCATGCCGATAAGTTTGAGTCTGTTCAAAAACAATTCTTACTTTTTGCATTAAGACATTTTAAATAGAACTCTACGATAAAACTTCCTCCGTATATCAACCGTTTAAAGCTTCTAAATCTACATACTCTCGCAAGTCGTAGAGAAATGTTAGGCACCATTGTTCGTAGTGAAACTTCTTAACGTATCAGTTTGTAGTTCATGGCTCTTATCTGAGGTAAACTTTAATGTTCTAACTCATGTATCTAGGCAATTTAGGCTTTTATTATTAAAGTCGCCGATTTTTTCCCAATTTTAATTTTCATTCCAGCATCTTCGATATCTCCGACTCACTTTTTATCATCAAAAAAACTATTCTTACTTCTCTCAACAATTAAATTTTAAAACTCCATATTTACTAAATTTCAGCTGTTGGATAATTATTTTTTCTGTAGCTGAACAGCTTTAAATCTCGACGCTCAACAAACGCTTCCCAATCAAGACTCGGCGTATTCCGTACGTTATGCGGATTTCGCCTCTCTGTGGGTCGAGTGGGTGAAGGGTATTTGTTGGGCTTATTATTATAAAGATAAGTTTGCTTATATTTAGTCGCAGTTTGTATTAGGCTGAAAGCATTGCAAAACGTTCTTTATCTAAACTAACTGAGAGACGACTAATCTGTTCAGCAATTTCCGTAGGAAATCGGTGACACGCTCCAAGACTGTTCTGAAGTTATTCTAGTCGATTTTTTAGCGCTTTTTTCCAATAAAAATTGTATTGTAACACACTGCAGTGATTACGGTGCTTAAAAGTATATTTTATGGACGAAGTGCAATGAGTTTACCAGCTTCGTACGTGGGATATAAAATTTGGAATGACTAGCGCCGAACCAGTGCTTTTGTGATATACATTCTAAACATTACTGAGCCAATTCAAGAATTATCTTAAAAAGTAGTAAACCTTTACTTTATATAAGAACGAATCCTAAAACCTGTGAAAGTTTTAGAAGCCCTAAAAAAATTTTAAGTCAAATTAAAGTTCTAAGGAGATTATGAAACTTACAAAAACGATGTTAAATCTGGAGAGGTTAAGTCTGAAATATTAACCTTTAACAACAGCCTAAATTTCATCTTCCTCTACTTCTGCCATTCTTTTGACCAGCGGGTGTCATATTGCTAAACTGAATTTGTTAAATATTAAATAATCTCTTCTTAATTTAAAAATAAAAGAAGTTATTTCTTTCCTTTCCTATTTTCCTTTTCTCTAGATACCCACATAATATTATAAATGTAGTCCAATATATGTTTATATCGTAAAAATTTTGTATTAAATATTTTTATTTTTAATTTTAACATAATATTACTTTTTAATTACGGATTTGATAACTGAGCAGAGTTTACCTACTAACACAATTAAAAATTAAAAATAAAAAGACGGTACTAAAACCACTAAATCAAATCGACTGTGATGAGCCAATAAAAAGTAAAAGTGACATTAATACCAGTTAATATAGATTGAAAGCCGTCAAAGACTACTCAAACTAATTTCAATTTGAATGCCAAGCCTACGAACGTCATCAGCCACAGCAGCGGGCCAACAGTGATATAACAGTCGTCGTCATACTGTTATCAATAACAGCACAAAAACGGTGCCAAAGCGGTCAGTGCAGTAAGCAGCAGAGCGAGATAGACAGACAGCTTGACACTAGACAGGCACATATCCATCCAGTAATAAGTTTTTTTTACTTTATTGCAGCCACAAATATAAATATAATATATATAAATTTAAATAAAAAACAAAATTTATAATACATATATTTATATACCTATGTGCCTATGTATGTCTACTTTTATAGTCATTTCCTAACTTTCACTCGTCCACTCGTAGCTCGAAATCTTAAATAAATTCATTGAATTTCAATGCGTTACGCACATTTTAACGCATTTCCTACTCACTTATCAGCAAAACGCATTCAGTCAAATTTCAAAAAAAAAATAAATAAAAAATAAAAAATAAAAAATTAAAAAAAAAAGATTATTTGGAAAAAGTGAAAAGCGAAAAATTAAAAGCAAACAAAAAATTAGATTTTAACGATTTGTTTTGATTTTGTCACCGTCAATTTGGGTAATTGTTTACATCATCGCTTCAGCGCTTACAGCGTAGCCACTCTGTTGGCTGAACTCGGTCGCTGTTCGCCGTTGGCTGTTGGCGCTGACGGCTGACGGCTGACGGCTGACGACTTGACACATCACTATCACCCTGTTTGGTCTGTGATTCATTAAAATCATTATTCCTACTGCACGCACTCAGCTTTTTTATCATTGTTGTTGCTGTTATTACTGTTGTAGTTGTTGGCATCGCTACACTTGACTGACTGCCTTAATTGCCCATCGCCGTGTGCCATGTAGTAGGCGCTCACTAGCTGCACACCGGACATACATAAATCTTCGCTGTCCGGCTGTCAATCAAACGCGCAGCAGCACCATCAACCTGGATATACGAGCTGGTGCAACATGTGCTCTCGCTGTGAGATTCGATGTACGTTTATTTCACCTCTTAAAGCACAGTGGCAGCCAGAAGCGAACAATTATCATCTCTCACTTATTGCCTTTCGCCACCATTACGCTCTCTGGCATCTGTAATGATCGCTTGCGGACACGTTGTTTGACTTTGGATATTAGATTTTGCGCCTACCGGCCCATTTCATTCACACTCACACTTGCACTCGCACTCACACTTGCACTCACACTCATACACGCTTGATTGACGATCTTACTTGACAACAAGTTGTAAAGTGCGTCAAAGTCTGTGCATCTGGTTAGTTGTATGATCTGCTGATCGACAGCTCGTTAAATTGATTGCTTGACTATACACTTACATACATACTCGTATGTATTCCTAAGCCTGAGGCATTCTCGTGTAGGCCAGAAGGCCATTGATTGGGCGAAGCATACTTGACGAGTTGACATTTAATGAACGCTTGTCTATATGTAAGCTATATGTGTGGTGGCTTGGCAGATAGGAAGTGAATGTATTTAATGGTGTTTAAGGAAGATCAGTTGTTGAGTGCCAAGCATACTTAAATATATGTTTAGTACATAAAATGAATATATATTGTAGATAATATATTATTTCTTATTGATTTATTTTTTTTTTGTATTTTTGGTCTTTCTATTTATTAACTTTTTATTGTTTTGATTATTTAATTTAGCTTAATATTTTTAATTTTACTTAACATGTTTTATTTAATTTTTGCTTTTCTAATATTTATTATTTTTATTTCGTCTTATTTTATTTAATTTAATTTACTTAATCTAATTAATTTTTATTTCATTTAGTTGAATTTTATCTTAATTAATATTACTTTATTTTTATTTACTTATTTTATTAATATTTATTATTATTTTTTATTTAATTTAATTTATTTGAATTTTAAAATTTAATTTTTTTTTTATTTTTTATTGTTTTACTTTTGTATTTAGTTATTTTATTTTGTTTTATTTTTTAATTTTATTTTTAATTATTTATCAATGTCTTTTTATGCTTTAATTATTTTTCTATTTTTATTCGTTCCTTTGGTTTAATTTGAATTTAATTTTTTTTATTTTACCTGGTTTTTGCAATTTTTTTCCTTCATTTTGTTTATTAAGTTTGTTTGATTTTATTTAAATTAAATTAATGTTTTCAATTTAATTTAATTAATTTTAAACTGCAGTATTGATTTTTTGTTGTTTTTTCCTTTTTATTTATTTAATTTAATTTAATTTTCTTTTTTTTTTGTAATTTTTGTATTTATTTTATTTTATTTATTTATTTTATTTATTTATTTTTTCATTTTTTTATTTTATTTTATTTTATTTAGATTTTTTTAAATATTTTTATTTAATTTTATTTTATTTAAATTATTTTTGCTTTCATTTTTTTATATTTTTTGTTGTTCTTTAAATTAATTCATTTTTGTTTTCTTTAATTTTTTAATTTATTTTTATTTATTAAAATTATTTTAATTTGCATTGTTTCAAAAGTTTCGTTGAGTAACTTTTGTTTCGATAGAGCACGGAGAGCAGCGCTCCTGTGCATCAGTGAAGGACTCCGTACCACATCAACTGAAGCTATGAATGTTCTCTTAGAACTTCTACCTATTGACATAATAATGGGACCTCACAATGCTGCTTGCGCCAAGGTAAGACTACAGAAGATGTATGAATGGATAGTAATAAACCAAGGGCATACCAGCAGCTTAAGAAGATTCCGTCGACCAAAAGAAACGGATTACTACATATCATGCACTGATTTCATGACAGGTTTCAAGAATAATACCAGCAAACGCCGACTCGATTCATTTTTATACGGACGGGTCAAAACTAGATAATAAAGTCTTTGGCGGAGTTTACGCAGAGAAACTTGGTATCTTTAAATACTTTCGTTTACCGGATCACTGTAGTGTTTTTCCAGCAGAATCGATGGCTATGCATGATACAGTGAACAGCTTAGTGGTGCTCTCAGGCAATCGTATGGACAATTTTTTCGGGTAGCCAGGCTGCATTACGATGACTGCAAGGTAGGGCACTTCCTTTTCACTTTTACCCATTTAGAAGAGTTTGGACAAGCCGCTCTCCATTTGTTAGCTCAATATAAGAGAGTTATTTGCTAATTTAAGATGGAGAGGTCTCAGTGCTTGTAATGTGACCAAGACAATATGACTTCCACTATTCTATTGGGCATTCACGCAGAGATTAAGCTTACCATCTAACGATTTTTGGTTTGGTTTGGATTCATGGTTAATTTATATCTCAAATCGATTGGAGAATGTCATTTTGACGAAATCGGAGTCAAAAAGTTGTCCTTAATATTATTATTAATATTTTATTTTGAATATAGTCGCTAGGAAATAATTAAAAAAGAATAAAAATTATTTATTACAGTACGGACAAAATAACCATATAAAAACTGTCAAATGGGATTTCCTTGTACTATTTTTTAGTATAAATTTATATATAGGAAAGGGATGCCAAAATATGTTAAATAATTTGTAGAAATTATACCAAACTTGAAAGCAGAAAATGAAAATATTTACAAGATAGTTCATAGATATGTACATATGTATGAATTTAGATATGTTTTTTTTTTTGCACAATATTTTTGAAAAATTTTGAAAAAAAAAATATTGTGCCCAAGAGTTGCGAATTTTTAAAAATAATATTTCTTTTTTTCTCAATGAAAACTTTTTACTTAATTTTTGATTTATTATTTTTCTATAATAATATTATATTATAATAATTATCGCATTCAGTTTTAAATTAAATAAGACAAAAATCTTAATGACAAATTTAAAAAAAAACACGTGAAGGTATTTATTTTTCGGAGAAAATATATGTATTTAGGTATTTTTTTTTGCTAAATTTTTTTTTTCGTCTAAGTAGCGTTGCGAGTTATGATCTCCATTTTTTTTAATTAATAACATTTTTTTAAATACTTCTTTTTTCAGTTATCCTATTTTTATTTAAATTTTATTTTAGAGATTTTATTTTTTAATAAACAATAAAATAAATAAATGCCATAAATGACAAATTCCGTTTCCGAAGACATTAAAAATGTAATTGATTATAATAAACGGACTTAAATTTATAAATTAAAATCAACCCAGAGCAAGGTCAACAACAACTATAACCGTTATATAAAAGAGTTTGTGAATATTAAGAGGCTTACAAAGAATGCATTGTATGTAAATGCATATTTAATGGTATCTTGCATATAGGTATATACAGATATTTGTATGAAATATGTACATATATGTTACATATATACTTATCAATATATCGATTATAATTAGTCACTTTCATTAATACTTTTCAAAATGCACACCCAAGGCGTTCCAACGTGCCACATATATGGCGCTACTGGGCCAAAATGGGCTTGCTACATATGTGTAGATATGTACAAAAGAATATATAACATGCAGCAAGTGCTGCGAAATATAATTTAACAATATACCTACATATATGTATGCATTTGTCTAAAACTAATGCAATATGCAGCTGCCTTTTATTGTTATAATTTTCTTGCTTTGTTACCAACACTTTGTTCTATAACAATAAATAATATTCAAAATACATAACAAAAAAAATAAAAGAGTTTCGCTGCTTAAAAATAATTTTATGCAGATTTTTTCATTACTTGTTCTACGTACTTGACTCTCTCGTTAGGGAGTGACACCGCATAGGCGACTTTATTGTAGTAAATACTTATTTATGCATACATGCATATACATATATTTCTTTATTTATGTGTTATATATATATACATATGTATGATTATGAGTGAATTGAAGTTGAACCATTTTGTCTGCCATAACTGGTAGAAACGCTTGCACGCTGACGTCAAGGACGTTTACTGACAGCGACATACAGTTTTACATATGTTTGTTTTGACTATATCGGCATATATACACTTACATATATGGTACATATTCAAAAGCATATGAAAATGCACTCATATAGTTACATGTTACATGTGAATATACCATATATGTATTTGTTTAATCTTAGCGCAGCAACAGAAATCTAGAGTAAAATAACTGCTTTTGAGGCCGTTGCACGGACGGACGCACACTTTTATTTTCATTCATGTTTTTTTATTATTATTTTTGTTTTTAATTTTATTTTTACTTTTGTTTTCATTTGAATTTTTTTTTTTAATTTTTCTTTTATTTTCTTTTCCGTTTTTCGTTCTGATTCTAATCGCGCGCCATAAACTGCGCACGTATGCATAAATTAAAATTTATATAGGTATATACGTATATAACATATACATGTTAACATATATGCTGCATATTAGCAGTAAGCAATACAGTTGCAGTTGCAACCAATATGGGCGTTGCAATTTTGACGGCAGCCACTAGAGAGGTTTGTCTAGTTGAGCGTAGAATTTTTGGCTAGACAAGTTGCCATAAAAACAGAAAATTATTATATACAAACAAACAAATTTAACATGCATACTCGTATGTAAATATGTAGCAGAAAATATACAAAAATATATATGTATAATTAAAAACATTGATCTAAATATGTAAATGTCTACTTGTCAACTATTGCTAACAGTTGTATGTGTGTACACGTATATGCCGCGGTGCGTGCTTGCAACGTTTGTAGTGTAAATATTTTGGCAGCAGTTGCTTAAAATTTTGCTTTATTACATTATTCCATTTTTTGGTTTTTATACATATCTATATATTTTTTTTGTTTTACTATATACATATATTTTATTCTTTTTGTTACTATTTCTTATAAAATTGTTGGCCTTACCAATCGGTTTAAATTAATTTTTAAATTCCAATTGCATTTAAATTTTTCATTTGCATTTGTATTTGCTGATAACAATCTTGATAGCGCTAATTGCATGCCTTTAACACTTTGTGTGCCAGTTATTAATGAATTATTTTTTTGGTTATTTTTGTAAATATATTTTATCCCATCATCGATTTTTATTTTTAATATTATTCTATTTTAACTTATTTAACTTTATTTATTTTATTTTAACTGATGTTTATATAATTTTATTTCATTTTATTTTAATTTGTTTTATTTAATTTAATTTAAATTAATTTATTTTTGTTATAAATGAACTAACTATATTTTAATACATTTCATGCTCTTTAAATCTATTTTTCTAAATTTGGCTTTTTATTTTATTTAGTTTTTATTTTTTTATCTTTCTTATTTTATCTTATTCTACTTATTTCATTTATTTTACTTTATTATTTATTTTCGATAATTTTCTTTTATTTTATTTTATCTTATTTCAATTTATCTTATCTTATTTTATTTTATTTTTATTATAATATTTTATTTCTTTTTTAATATTACTTCTTATTTAATTTTACTTAATTTTGTTTTAGGATAATTTAATTTAATAAATTTGGTTTAATTTTATTTCTTATATAAATTTTAATTAATTTTTGTTATTCATTTATTAAGTAATAGATTAGAAAATATAAAAATGACGTATATAAAATATACTGTTTTTATTATTATTAATATTATTATTATTAAACTGATTTTAATAATACTGTTTATAATAATAATAATAAAAATAAAAATAATAATAATAATAATAAAAACAGTATATTTTATATACTTATACTGTTTTTATAATATTGTTATATATATTATTTTGCTTAATTTTACTTTATTTTATTTAATTGAATCTTTTTGTTTTATTTAATTTAATTTAATTCGATTATATAATTTTTTTCATTTTATTTTGGCATAATCTATATACTATTTTTTTTATTTATTACAAATTATTTTTCTTTTTATTTTTTTTTAATTTGGTTTTACTTTATTTTGAGTCATTGTATTTTTCATTTCACTCTATTTTGTGGTTTTGTATTTATTCCATTTTATTTTATTTTTCTTTATTTAGTTTTAATTTATTTTTTATTAAATTATTTTCTTTATTTTATTTTTATCTATTTTATTTAATTTCTTTTTTTCATTTTACTTTATTTTATTTTATTTTATTTTACTTTATTTTATTTTATTTTAATTACTTTAATTTAATTTCATTTTGTTTATTAATTTTATTTTACTTTTTTATTTCTATTAATTTAATTTTATATTATTTTGTTTTATTTATATTATGTTATTTCCAATTTATTATTTTATCTTATTTCCTTTTATTTAATTTTATTTAAATTTGTTTTATGTGAATTTATTTTTATGTGAATTTAATTTGATACATTTGGTTTACTTTTATTTTTTATTTAAATTTTATTTAACTTTGGTTATATATTTTTATTTTACTTAATTTATTTAATTAAATATTTTTGTTTCATCTAATTTAATTCCATTATTTAATTTTTTCCATTTTATTTTGGAATAATTTAATTTACTTTAATTTAATATTACTTTATTTTGTTTTATGCTATTTGATTTTATTTGGTTTTATTTTTTTCATTTAATTTATTTTATTTTACTTTATTTTATTTTATTTTCTTTAATTTAATATGATTTAATGTAATTTTTTCTTTAATATTATTAAAATGTATACGTTATTATATTTTTTTTATTTTACTCTTTACTTTATTTTATTCTATTTTATTTTATTTAATTTTGTTTCATTTATTTATATTATTTTACTTTATTTTATTTTTTTAATTTTGATTTATGTTATTTGACTTTTTATTTGTTTTAATTTTATTTTAGACTATTTCATTTTATGTTGTTCTAATTTATTCTATATTATTTTATTTTACTTTGTTTTGTTTTATTTTAAAATAGTGTATGTAATTTTTTTATTTTATTTTATTTTTATTTTATTAAATATTTTTAGTTTTATTTTTTTATTATTTTTTTTTGTATTTTATTTTATTTCTTTTATGTTTGTTTAATTTTTTTTAGTACTTTAGTTTATTATTTTTTATTTATTTCATTTTTAACATGTAATTTTTGCGCCTCGATCTGGGAAAATTTAAATTAAATGACTGGCAAATGGTTATTTTTTCTAGTTGCGTGTGACTTTTTTATTTCTCAAAGCAAAAGAAAAACAACAGTAATGTTGTAAATGTGTCAAATTTAATTGAATGAAATCAATAGTTCATGTTTATTTGAGCCTACTTTCGCACACACACACATGGATTGACCACACTGCGTGCGTAGCACGGTCTACATAACAAAAGACTCATGCAACGAACTCGCTTGTTCAATTGTCTTTATTCGTTTGGAATTGTGTTTTATAATTGAAGTGAATGCTTTGTTGGTTCTATGTATGCATACACATGTTAATTTCAATTTATTTTTTACAGCAAAACTTGATATTGACAGAACATATCTATGCAGCTGTTTGACTTAAGAGTATTTTAGAGAAAAATTTAATGAAAAATGAATAAAAAGAAAAAATTTATAGAAAAAGTTAATAAATATAGTTTGTTAAATAAAGAATAAAAAAAATCCAAAAATAAAAAAATAATGAAAAAAAATTATTTATAAAAATATTTAGTTATTACCTATGAATTAAATTAAAAAATATAATTAAATGTTAAGTATCGAAAATTGAAAATTTTAAAAATAAATTCATAAATTCATTCTTGACCTAAGCCACTTACTTTCACTTTTTCGCAAAATTTACACAAAATTACGCAACATTACAAAGCAACAAAGCAACCATGCATACATATACACCTGTAACGATACATGTAGATATGCATATGCTATTGTAATATTTGTCAATCGATGCCAATGAATATTGATTAAGTTTTTTTTATATATAACTGTGCATCGTTGATTACCTAAACCGTTACTGTATTTATTTACATATGTAAATTAAACGTGAATATATGTATGCATAAATAGGCGTCTGTAAAAGTCACACATGTAACCTTGAAATGATTTCGCTTGCAAACAAATGCGTGCTGACCGTTCATTGTACTTTTCAAATTTTATTACAATTTTAAGCAAAAGTAAACAGACAGTAAATTTAGCACGCAGTTGATTACACATGTAGCGCAAATATAACAACAAAAAATGGAACACCAAAGTAAACAATATAATGCATTATTACATATGTCGATTTTACAGTTAAAAATGCTAATACGAAATGAGCAATGTGAAACGAGTTAAAAAAAGTTGGGAGTTATTTGATGAGAAAATAAAATAAAAATTAATAAATTCACTAATAATGCGCAATAAAAAGGTAATAAAAAGCGATTAAGATGAGTTGCTGATTTCTTTTGACGCGCTAATTCCTTTGACTTGGAGAAAAAAAATCTTTTGTAATATTTTTTATTCCAAAAGTGTGTAAAAAAAAGCGCTAAGCCTAATGTAATTTCTGCTCTTTCATTCACATCTGCTATTTTGTGTCATTTATATTATTAATTAATAATTTTATTAGTAATTATATGAATTAGGTTTGATATTTATTTTCTCATATAAATTTTTTGATTAATTAAAACAAAACATAATTTACATTTATTCATTTTATGACATAGCTAACAACAACTCAGCTGTGACCAAGCTAAGGCAAGCCGCAACAGTCGCACAGTCATTTCAAATCAATGATTGTTATTGCAATTCACCTGCGCTAACGGTAATAAATGTTAATTGATACGGCATGCCAATGTAAAAAAATATGCCGAAGCCTCAACTCGTTTGCCTACACAAATGTTAAACTGACAAACAATATATAAATAAAAACAATATATATAATATATAAGTAATTGTTTATCTACGTGAGGATTTACAAGATTATTATTACTAATAAACACACACTGATATATGTACATATATGAACAAAATATGCATGCCACAGCGAGCTCTTAGTTAATACAGCAAATGTAATAACTCTCCACTTTCAGCACTCACACGCACAGTAATTCGCATTAGTAATTATTGTACATAAATTTAATAATAGTAAGCTATGAAGTACCTCAATTACTTCAATATAGGTAAATAGGAAGAGTTTTTTTGCGGTTCAGGTTGAATGAAATTAACGTTTGTCGGCGTTGGAAAAAATTTTAATTTTGCCTTTATACGAATAGAGATATATAAAAGCATATATATGCATACATATATACGTGTACGTATAATAATTTTCAAAATTACACACATGCAATATAAATATATTACACCTATGATATGAAAAGGCGGCGCGGCGCGCATGTTGGTCGCTTTCTTCATAACAATGTAAAAGAAAAATTCATTTCTGGTTGAATAATAAAGAAAAATTTGTTGCATTTCATTGTGGGCTCATTAGTTGCTGAAATTTTATGATTGCATGAAAATTACAATTTTTATGCAAGCAAATGAAATTTGTTAAAAATGTAGTGAATATACAAAAAATGTGTGTAAATGTGGCAACTTTTTGAAAATTATAACAATAATTAAAAGCTGTATCCACAAAAAAAAATTATATGAAGCAAGAAATATTTATTTCTGCATTATTTACCTATATTTAATAAAATTTAGTTTTGAATATATTTTACTTTATCTTAGTTTTTTTTTACTTTATTTTATTTTATTTCGCATTGTATTTGTTCTTGTTATTCTTTAAACCTTCTTATTTACTTTCAATTTACTTAATACTTTTTAATTCTATGATTTTAATTGTTTTCTGTTTAATTTGTTTAATTATATTTGTTTTTTTATTAATTTTTCATTTCTTTTTATTTCATTTATTTTTATTTGAAAGTTTTGAATTTATACTGTATTTTTTATTATTTTATTTTATTTTAATTACATTATGTTTTTTTAATTTATCATATTTTATTTTATATTGTATATTTTAATTTTATTTTGTTTTATCTTATTTTATTTTATCTTTTATTTTTTATGCCATATTATTAAAGTTTATTTCATTTTTTTTATTTTAATTAATTTTTTCCATAAAATTTTTCCTATTTTTATTTTTTAACAATTTCAAATTTTTACTTTTTTTGAGTTGCTTTGATTTATTTTATCATATTTTACTTTGTCCTTCTTTTTGTTATTATATTTTACTTTATTCTTCTATATTTTATCTTGTATTGTATATTCTCCTTGTGTTCTTTATCTCTTATTATGTATTTTTTTTTTACTTCTTTACTTCAAATAATTTCTTCATATAATTAATTTTTCTTGATGCCATAATTTTGTTTTTTTTTTTGTTAATTTTAATGATAAATTTAATTTAATATCATTGCTTTACTTTATTTTGTTATTTTTGATGTTATTTTATTTTATTTCACCTTATTATATCTAATTAATTTTTTTATTTTCGTTTAATTTTTATTTTTCTTTTGCTCCTATTTTATTTGTTAATTTTATTTAATTTATTTTTTTATTTACTTTTTTATTTTAATTTTTCAAGATTTTTATAGGCAAGCTTGTGCTATTGAAGCTCAATTAATATTATAATATATGAAATGAGATTAACATTAGTTTTATTTTTTTGTTCTATTTAATTTTAATTTATTTTATTTTTTCTGTTTAATTATTTTTTATTTTTTTTCAATATATTTATTTTAATTTAATTTCATTTAAGTTTATATTATTTAAAAAAATGTTATTTATCTAAGCTTTATATTCAAGAGCTATCTAAGGGACAGAGTCTTATTATATCAAACTGCAGAGTGTTCTGCAGAAACCAGAGGCTCCGTCAGACTGATGGCCAATATAGAGTGACCACCCGAAGAAAAGAGGAAGCTCTTAATGTTGACAACTGTCAGCATTTTACTATGAACTGACTCACTAAAGAAGGCCAGCCGACGAAAGATACTGTCCAAAGTGTAACGCACAGCAGCTTTGAGAGTAGCATCGGCATATCGTACTGTATCAGGCGAAGCGGTGTCAGTAATAATCGAATGCATTCCCCATCACCTCTTGGCAATAGAAAACTTTAATAACAGATGTCCAAGTATGGACTAACAGCTAATTCGGAGAGGTGGACTGATATGTCACACTAATAGAAATATTCACACAAAATAGGAAAGGCTAAAGAGCGCGCACGATGGCAAGCTGAGTGTTGTAGGTTTGATAGCACGGTCGGACCATCAAAGCAAAACAATATCGTCTCAGTTATGCTTGCAAATGAAAGAAGCTGGGAAAGTGTAAAAAAACGTATGGTACGCGTGCCAAAATGGAACCCCAATCTGATGTAGCGCGAAGGCGGTTCCAAGGTGGACGACGGCTCCTTTGAGGAGAATCTTTAGTGACCTGCAAGTGGTAAATGTCATTGATATATACCTATACACTCTTTTATTTTATTATATTTAATTTTTTGTTTTTTTTTTTGTTTATTTCGTTATATTTTATTTTCGTTTTTAATTATTACTTTTTATTATAAAGGGTGGTTAAATTTTCAAGGGCCGATGTTGATTTTGAATAAAACACAAACTATTTAGGAAGTTATTGAAATTTTATTTTATTATGATATATTGGTATTACTCAATTATGTATGTAACAAAATATCGGCCAAATGAGCGCCGCGACCTCGGCGGCACACCTCCATACGATGGTCCAAATTTTCGATGACGCTGAGGCATAATGGAGTTTCTATGCCGTTAATGTGCCGAATTATCTCATCCTTTAGCTCTTGAATTGTTGCTGGCTTATCGACGTACACCTTTTCTTTCAAATAACCCCAGAGAAAAAAGTCCAACGGTGTCAAATCACATGATCTTGGGGGCCAATTGACATCGCCATTACGTGAGATAACACGGCCATTGAATTTGTTGCGCAAAAGAGCCACTGTTTCGTTAGCTGTGTGGCAAGTGGCACCGTCCTGCTGAAACCACATATCGTGTACATCCATATCTTCCAATTGTGGCCATAAAAAATTCGTTATCATGCCGCCAGCCCATAAACCGCACCAAACAGTCACTCTTTGTGGGTGTATTGGTTTTTCGACAATCACTCTTGGATTCTCATTCGCCCAAATGCGGCAATTCTGTTTATTGACGAATCCACTGAGGTGAAAATGTGCCTCATCACTGAAGATGATTTTCTTCGAAAATTTTCATAATAAGTCTGGATAACTTTAACACGTTGTTGGATTGTGTATCTCTCCATGGTTCAAATTGAGTAAGTCTGAAATAGAGAAATGTCAAATTAAATTCGGAAAAAAACTTGGCGTTTAGGTGTGGATCACATTCAACATCGGCCCTTACAATTTAACCACCCTTTACTTAAATTTATTTTGTTTTGTTTTATTTTATTTAATGCTTTATTAATTTATTTTATATTATTTTATTTTATTTTAATTTATTTTTTGTTCTTTTAATTTAATTTTATTTTATTTCATTTAATTTAAGTTAATTTATTTAATTTAATTTAAATTTATTTAATTTAATTTAATTTTATTTATTTCGTTATATTTTATTTTAAATTTTTTTTATTTATTTTATATATTTTTTATTTAATTTAATTAATTCAGTTTATTTTATTTAATTTAATTTTATTTTATTTTCTTTAGTTTATTTTATTTGGTTTTAGTTAATTTATTTAATTTTTTTATTTCAACTCACTTAGTTTGGAAATTTCTATTTTAGTTTATTATTATTTTTTATAAATTATCATATTTCATGTTAATTTATTTAATTTCCTTATTTTCCTATTCTATTTAATTTTTTGGAATATGAGTTCAATTAATTTTGTTATTTTTTTTATTTTGTATTTATTTCCTCATTTTCATTCCGTTTCATTCTCTTTTAGTATTCGTATATATATTTTATATTATTTTTTTTTATTTAAAATATTTTATTTTTCTTTTTTCTTTATTCTATTCAATTTCATTATATTTTTTTATTGTTTTAATGTTTTTAAATTTATTTTATTTTTTTTTGAATTTTGTTTTTTTTTTTACATTTTTCTTTTACTTTATTTTTATCTTTTTAGTATATTGTACTTTATTTATTTTTATTTTTCTCTCTTTTATCTTTTGATCTATTTAATTTTTTTTAAGTTTTAATATTTTAATTTGGTTTATTATTTATTTTATTTTAATATATTTTCAATTGCATTTGTTTGAAATATTTTTTTTTATTTTGCAATTTCATTTAGTTTTAACCTTTTAATTTTAAATTTTAACTGCTTGCCTGTGCAAAAAAGTCTGCATATCTGGTGCTTTATATCCAAGGCAGTTCCATATAATTTTTATTATAATTCTTTCTTTACAATTATTTGCATGCCAGCACTTAACGTGCATTAAAATTGGGTCAATTATTGTAGCGAATTTGATTGTTTCTCAATTCATATTTCTACACATAAATATTATCGTACAAACATGCATATATGTATGTATGAATTACATATATAATGCAATACACAATGCTTAAATAATTTCTATGTACAAGCATGTTAATTACAAACTCGTTTTGTTCACTTTGTAGTTTTGGTAACTTGAAAATGTTTTTTGTTTCTCAGCTACTTAGATTTGTATATATGCATCTATAGTATGTACCCACTTATGTGTGTAAGACAATAATGGATAATTGTTAGCTTGCGCCTTCAAGTAGCGCAAAGTGTCTGTATTACACAAAATGTGCATAGCTTACATGAGAAACTTTTTAAATAAAGTACCATTATAATTTTTAATAAATATTAAGCTGATCAATTACACAATTAAAAGACATAAATGCCCTTGAAAAAAAGTGAACAAAAAGTTTTGATACGTTTTGAATGTGGGTAATTAAAGTGCGTAGGTAACTTTGGAAAGAATTGCAAATAAAAAATTGTAATAATTGTTACAAAGTAAAAACTAAAAAAAAAAAAATGATAAAAATAAAAAAATTTAAAAAACTAAAAATAGTTGTCAGCTATAAAAAATGTTAACAAAGCTAGAACTAAAAGCATTTTTTTTACCTTGGAAAAGTGTTAACAATGTGGAAACTAAAATTTTAAAATATTTTAATTTCAATTTTTTATTCAAAAGAATTTTTCGCATTTAAATTTGTTTCAATAGAACATATAATTATTTTTTAATAAATAACCGTGGGTTTTATTATACAAATTCATAATTTATGCAAATTGACAGTATTCGTACTAGTGCAAAAAATATTAAAATGTCTGAATATATAATAAATCATGTGTGAAATGTCATAGAAGCCTTTAAGTCGATGGAATGTTGTATAATTAATAAATTTTTAATTACAATGGTTTTCTCTCCAAAATAAATTTCAACAAAGAAATAACAGATATTCGATATTGTCATTAATTTAATGCAAAAAAATACATACACGTATATTATATAAACAAAATGCTTGAAGATTGCCGTAAATTACATATTTATTATTCATAATTTCTTAATTTCTTTTCAAAGCACTTTCTTTGAAAGAGAAATCCACAATTCATTGAATGATAAATTGATTGATTTTTTACAGAAGTGAATTGCTTTGTGAATGAATGTATGAGCATGTGTGTGTGTGTTTTTGTTTTTGTAGCAAATAGTTTAGTAAAACCATTAATGTATTTCTGTAATTATATATTTATCAATTATTGCTTTCTTATGTGCATATGCTTCTGCTAATTGCGCTTAAGACGTAATCTGGTACGCGTTTATGATTTCAATTGGTTTAATTGATTATTTAAATGGAATTTTTTTTTTATTTTTTAATACTGTTGACTAGCAAATGAAATTGAAGAAGTAAAAGTCTTTCACATCAAAATACTTTCATATTTTAACTTGTATTACGAAATATTCAAAAATATGGTTGTTAAAGTGATTGAAAATTATTAAAAAAGTTTAACTATGAAGGAGAGTCACGGCAAAATTTGGGCGTACATTTCTATGCGAACTTTTTCAACACCCAAAAAAATTGTTAGAATATTGCTAGCGCGGAAATTTCTACCTATATTTCTTAGAAAAATGATACTTAGGCTTATATAGAACTGTTTGGTTATAAATAAATTTTTGCGAATATTTTTTTTCTTCAGTATTTCACTTCTACAAAAGCTTTTGATATGGCTTTGATGGGAAAAATTGGCCATTGCCTTAATTTTCATAGCCATATAAATTAGTTTATGGAAATATAACCAGCTTTTAATACAGCTGCTCATATTTGACAAATAACTATTGTACTTTAACGAGGTAAATCAGACTCCAGTATAGATTGCTGGATTTTAGGTATTTTCTTTTATTAAGTGTAAGAAAAGCAGTTACTTCTAAGACAAATACGTATTCCTACCTCAATCTAATCAACAAAAAAAAAAAAAAAAAAAAAAGAATTAGAATTTTATTTAAATGTCAGATTTTTAAGACTGGTTTAGTTTAATTCCCTTGCCAGATTTTATTATGGCTTTCTTCAGTATAAAGTAAAAGTATTATCAATGAAGTATTGACAGCAGGATATGTAAGCCGCCGTTTAAATACCTATCAAATGTTGGGGATTTGTTCAGAATCAAGTTAGTTTTTTCTTTTTTGTATAGATTCGATGTTAACCGTTTGCTAAGAACTCAACTATTAAACCGCCTGAAGGGCAGGTTCGACAAACATCCAAAATTATAGAAAATTAATTTTTCTAAGTGAGGTCTTTCTCGGCTTTGAATGTCAAGCTCTTCGAGTGTATTTCGGACATGAAGTAAAAGCTAGTCATCGGTCATGCGGAGGCGGCTTTGTATAAACTGTAGAACCCTCTATTTGTTGGAAAAGTTTAAAAATGCATACCATAATTGGAGGAAGAGCCACAGGAGGAACCTCAAATCGTTTCAGCGGTTACAAAGCGCTAATTATATACTTACATGTTATTTGATTTTTTTGTGATTTACTTTGTATTTTTTATTTCAGTTCAACCTATAGAACTTAATTTAATTAGTTATTTTTTTTATTTATTTTATTTTATAATTTAACATTTTATATTATTTATTTTATTTTACTTTCTTTCATTTTCATTCTCTTGTTGTATTTTACTTTATATTTTTTTAATTTATTTTTTTTTATAGTTTAGTTTATAATATTCTCCATGATACACAAAACAAGGTAGTTTCACTAAAACTTTTTATCAAAAATATTAACCATCTCACATATAAATATTTTTTTAATTTTGAGAAATTTTTGTGCTACCAATTTCATATTTTAAGAAATAAAATTTCAACTTTCTAAAATTGAAAAAATATATTACAAAAAATGCAAAACCTTTCAATGCGAACAAAAAAAATAAAGAAAAATAAAACGAGCTCACAAAAAACTTAAAGGCTTTGCTTTGTATTGTCTAAAATCTAATGAAAATAAAATTATTTTCGCACGGCTATATATGGTATATGTAATATTTTTAAAGTGGCAATGTCTAGAAGTTAAAACGAAAATAAGATATAATGTCAAAAAGTCTTTTTCTGTCAATTTTATATTGAGTGAAACTACCTTCCTATTTTTGTTTTTTTTTTTAACTTGTTTATTTAATTAAATTTACCTTTATGTTATAAATCAAAATAATATATTTTATTTTATTTTAATTAAATTAAATAGATAAATTATTTTTTTATATAAGTTTATATAATTTTATTTTATGTTATTTTAATTTTTTTTTATTTTTTTATTTTTTTTTTTTATTTTTTTTTATATTTTATTTTATTTAAATTAAATTTTGTTTACAATTTATATTATTTTCTCACTTAATTTTAATAGTTTTTTTATTTTATTTAAGTTATTTTACTGAATTGTTTTCTTCTATTTTGTTTATTTTATTTTATATAAATTTTTTGAAAGTTAACTATGTTTAAGTAAATTTCCCTATCTGTTTTTAATTTTATTTCATTTTAATTGATTTATTTTTTTGTTTTAGATATTTCACTTGATTTCATTTTAATTTATTTTTTGTTATATTTTACTTGATATTATTTATTTATTTTATTTTTGGATTTTAATTAAACGTGTTTTATTTAATTTAATTGAATTTTCGGTTATATCGTTATAAAATATTTTATTATATTTGTTTTATTTTTGTTGATTTTATTTGATTTAATTTATTTTTATTTTTTTTTTAATTTTCTTTTATAAAGGGTGGTTAAATTTTCAAGGGCCGATGTTGATTTTGAATAAAACACAAACTATTTAGGAAATTATTGAAATTTTATTTTATTATGATATATTGGTATTACTCAATTATGTATGTAACAAAATATTGGCCAAATGAGCGCCGCGACCTCGGCGGCACACCTCCATACGATGGTCCAAATTTTCGATGACGCTGAGGCATAATGGAGTTTCTATGCCGTTAATGTGCCGAATTATCTCATCCTTTAGCTCTTGAATTGTTGCTGGCTTATCGACGTACACCTTTTCTTTCAAGTAACCCCAGAGAAAAAAATCCAACGGTGTCAAATCACATGATCTTGGGGGCCAATTGACATCGCCATTACGTGAGATAACACGGCCATTGAATTTGTTGCGCAAAAGAGCCATTGTTTCGTTAGCTGTGTGGCAAGTGGCACCGTCCTGCTGAAACCACATATCGTCCACATCCATATCTTCCAATTGTGGCCATAAAAAATTCGTTATCATCTCACGATAGCGAACACCATTCACAGTAACTGCCTGACCGGCCTCATTTTGGAAAAAATACGGCCCGATGATGCCGCCAGCCTATAAACCGCACCAAACAGTCACTCTTTGTGGGTGCATTGGTTTTTCGACAATCACTCTTGGATTCTCATTCGCCCAAATGCGGCAATTCTGTTTATTGACGAATCCACTGAGGTGAAAATGTGCCTCATCACTGAAGATGATTTTCTTCGAAAATTTTCATAATAAGTCTGGATAACTTTAACACGTTGATGGATTGTGTATCTCTCCATGGTTCAAATTGAGTAAGTCTGAAATAGAGAAATGTCAAATTAAATTCGGAAAAAAACTTGGCGTTTAGGTGTGGTTCACATTCAACATCGGCCCTTACAATTTAACCACCCTTTATCATATTATTTTCTTTTTATTATTGTATTTATTTAAGTGTATTTATTTAGTTTTAATTAATTTGAATTATTTTACAAATTTTACATTTTTGAATTTTATTTTATAAAATTTTGTTTAGTTTTATTTAACTTAATTAAATTTCTTTTTTTTTTTATTTTATTTTGTATCATTTAATTGAATATAATTTAATTCAGTTTAAAGCCAATTTCCTTATCAGTTATATAACTTTTTATAGTATTCATTTTATTTAAAATACCTAAAAATAATATTACTGGTTAAAAAAAACGAATTTTCAAAAAAAGTAAAAAGAAATGATCCATGTTTATATTGTTATACACCTGAGTGCATTTTATTAAATGTTTTTACTCCGTGGCTTGGCATAATTGTGTTAATAAATAAGTCTATGAAAACAAAAAGGCAAAAAGCAGAGTATTAAACTTACATATATATAGTAAATAAATGCATCTTACATATATTTTTGTTGTATTCACTTAACGCTTTCCGTAAAGTTTTTCTGTTTTTAATTTCTTTTTTTTTATTATTTGTAGTGTCACCGCCATTTAAATAGCTTACATATGCGACGGCATCATCAGCTGCTTTAATATCATAACAAACAACAGCAACAAACAGACCCACAAGCCAACTAAGCACTCACAAGTTAAGTGTTGAATTCATTGAAAACTGTCAATAACTCACACATGAATAATTTAACAGGTAAATATAAAAGATTTATAAATAGCTTACGCATACATACATACATACATTTGAATAGACTAAACATATGATATGCAGCTATGCCGCTTGGCTTATGTCCTCCACACGGTGATATTTTCTGTCACATTGTGTAATATATATATATATGTATACCTATATTGATTTCGTTTTAATTGCACTCAAATATGCATACAAAAGCAAAAGTTGAAGATGTGCAAGGGAAGAAGAAGAAGAAGAAGGAAACACTTTTTGAATTTGAGGTGTTGTTGTTGTCGCGGGTGCATGCTGAGATAATTATGCGTGCACTTTGCATTTTTACTCATACATAAATATGTGTGTGTGTTTATTTGCTTATATATAAGATACAAATTAAAATTTATTAGATTTAAATGCTTTTATCATATGTTTTATAATCAGTATTGAAGCATAAAAAGTAATAAATGAAGCTTTTGAAAACAAAAAAATAAATTAGATGAGGTGCGAAAGTGAAAAGAGCGGAGCTGAGAAATACGATCGCGTGGAGCTTGAGTTGTTCATTAATAGAAAATTGAGCTTATAATGATAGGAATTAAAAAAAGTAGTTTAACTAAAACCAACCTGGCATATTTATAATTAAAAAAAATCCACTTTCCATAAAAAAAATGTCAAGCAGAAAGAGCAACTAATGCGATTTCTACCCGCGTGCCATGTTTCAAGTAAATCAAATCAATTCTTTGAACATTTTTGAGTTTACCATCGGTCAAGAAAATATAAAGATTATCTGGTTTGCCAACTATAGAACATGCTGCAACATACAACTGTCCATATGCGAAGCAATTCGAATCTAAATATGAACCACAGAATTTCAAAGATTGACTCTGATCTATATTAAAAGTGATTGCAAACCCTAGTCGAACAGGGCACTCTAGTCGTTTGAGTTGAAAGAGAGTATCGGACGGAATGAGAGGGATTCGAGAAATGAAAGAATCGATCTGAATGGGTGCTTCCATTACGTATATATATACTCGTATGTATATAATTGGGGCTTTATAACCGCTGAAGAGATTTTCGGCCGAGCTCTCCTCCAACTTGTGGGCGCTACAGTTTATACTAAGCCGCCTCCGTTTTTTTTTTTTATGAGGAGCTCAATTTCCTGCCAGAAATACACACGGAGGAGTTGGCATTCCCTGCCGAGGGGCAACCGCAATTAGGAAATTTAGCTTGATTTTTTATTTAAGTTAAATTTCTATAACTTCGGCTACCACAGACGCCGTTTCCATTACGTGCCCCGTGTTATTTTTTGATTCCCGGTGCAGAATTTCGGCTATTTATTATATTAAAATTAAACATGTGCGGCGGGACCACCGGTAAGTCTGCTTCAGCGGCTTCGATGACCGAGTGGTTAGTTTCGGAAGGCCAGGGTAGGCTCCTCATAAAAAACACCATCAGTCGTTCGGAGTCGGTTTAGTATAAACTGTAGGTCTCTCCATTGGTTGGAAAACCATCAAAACGCAAAACCACAAATTCGAGGGGATGCCGGGTACAAAGCGCCAATTATATATTAAAAGTGAACCATTTTGAGGTTCCCTACTTTTTTAAAGAAAAAAAAACAGAAAATTCAAATTTAATAGAGAATGTTTATTATCATTCGAGAGAACATTCTTTGGCTTTTATTTTTTGGAGATTTTCTCCTACAAATCTTGGCCGTGGCTACGTCTCAGATGGTCCATCTGTTGAGCCCAATTCACGATGACCCGTTCAAGCATTTCGACTGATAACAGGCGAATGACACATGTGATGTTTTGCTCAAAGGCCTGAATTGAAGCAGGATTGTCCGCATAGACTTCAGAGCTTACATGTTACCACAGGGAAAAGTTTAACGGTGTGATATCACACGATCTTGGTGGCCAATGGACCTGCTCACCGAAGTGTGCTCGCAATAAATCCATTGATAGATGCGATGGGTATGCAGTGGCGCCGCCTTCTTGAAACCAAATGTCGCCGCTATCCCGAGCTTCAATTTCAGGCATCACATAGTCAATTATCATGGCGCGATAACGGACGCCATTGACGGTTACGTTTTCACTGGCATTTTTTTTTTTTTTGAAGAAATGGCAGCTCTTGAACCTCTTCAGGTTGCTCTTCGTCTCAAATGTGGAAATTTTGCTTGTTTATATACTCTTTGAGCCAGAAATGGGCGTCATCGCTGAACAAAATTTGACTCGAAAAAGTTGGATCTTCTTGGAGCATATGAAGAGCCCATAGTGCAAAGCGATGTCGCTTGCCAAGGTCGAGCGATTTCAGTTCTTGCACAAGCTGTATATTAGAAGCTTTCAATTTAAGATCTTAACATAAAATGCGCCAAATCGTTCCAGATGTCAGTCCGAGTTGCCGAATCGACTCTCCACGGTCTTTGTGTACACCCTCAGCTAAGGCCGCTATAATTGCTTCACTGTATTCTGGACGTAGGCCATTCGATCGAATATAATACAATAATGAATGTTGAGCCCCAATATGGGTGATGGTGTTGCGAATAGTCCGTTCAGTAGGCCGATTGGGTTGATCATAAGTTGAGCGAAACACCACGAAACACATTTAAGGGTCCACCATAAGCCCACCTCCCATGTAACTTTTTATTTGGAAACATAATCCGAGTGTCTAATGTTTATTTCCAATTGAACTCGGTCTTCTTGACTCGATTGTTTTTATTTCTTTGTAAATAAGAAACTTTTAATGGCCCAAGCTACCAATGTGGAACGAAAATATTTTTTTCTTCTTCTTCAACGAGCTAACAAGAAGTCATTAACTCAATGCATTTTATTATGAATGGAAATATGCATATTTTATTAATATGTTTTTTTATTGTTTTTCTTTATCTTGTTAACGAAATTTTTTTTATAAAACTGATTTGATTTGAATAATGAAAGGAATGCAATAAATATGCAAAAGATACATATATTTTTTCTAACATAATTTTGATCTTTTATTCTTATGATTATCAAATTAGTTATACTAATTTAGTAGTAAATGCATAATCAGAGAATTACAAATATTATACATTTAATTTATTATAAATAATTCCACAACAACCTTTACAAATATATGCACCATTAAAATCAGATTATTAGTCAGGTCGGTCAGTTTGAGAAGAAATAAATGGAGCCTTGAATATGCTTTTGTTAAAATTTGTAAAAAAGTTTTTGAATTGAAATTTTGAGCCGTAGAATTTCGACAAAGATAAAAAATTAAAATTCATAAATTCTGCTAGACAAGTTTAACAAGCTTAAACTCAAACAAATAGTGCAGCCGAAATTGATTATGAGTTCAATGATTCTGATAAAGTAAATGATTTATTAAACACTCTGCGAGGGGAAGATAGACTGGTATGAGAAAATTCTTGTAAAATACTAGTTTTTTGAAGGTGAAAATCATACCAGTTGGTTATTTGTATAGCAGTTCACCAGCAATGGAGATGAAAATAATTTCCACCATCATGAGTTGTGGCTATATCTAGCACGTCACGGCTGAGTCCGATTCCCAACTGTCCCCTTCTGAACTGTGCAAAATAACCTCCATCGCATTGTCGTCAAGATAAACCGCTTACGTTCACGATTCGAGTTTCGCTGCAGGTAAAATCATTTTTGTTTTCTTTTTTATATTTGATGAAGTACACATTTTCACCACCACTCCATTCAGTATGCTATTAGTTGTAGTACGAGACGGCTGAGCTTCATTTCCTAATAAGATCCGTTGAAGTGCGCAGAACTAGTTGCTTTCTACAGCATAATGATAGCCCAGCAGTTAGAGGTTAATACTCAACTCATGGTGTAGTTCAAATTCCCAATATAACCAAATGAACTAGTATACAACTAGTATAAAGCTGATGCGTTGACGGACAATTTAGAGTACGTAGTTTATAGGACAACACCATTTTAAAAATATTAGTTGCTAACATGGGTAAAAATGGAAGACGAACTACAGTGCAGGCCATTTAAAGTGGAAGCGCACTAAAATTCTAATCATCTGACATGCTTTCATCCGACAATATTGTGCAAAGAAGCTGATGCATGCACCCTGACAGCTCTTTACCGCCAAGTTTGAACAGCTGTATCGGCAAGCCATCAGCTCTGGCAGCTTTGTTTTTCTTTAAACGGGGGAAGTTGCGATTCGCACCTCGTTGTAGTCGGGTAATGGAACGTGTCTTTTCCATCGTCATCGATTGGGATTTCGAGTTCAACGTCTCCACGTATTGCATTTTCACTGCTGTTCAGTAGGCTGGAGAAGTGTTCCTTACGCCTCTTCCTTTTTTTGTCTGTAAATGCGTTTTGCGCTTCCGTATTTGACGGGTGTTCTATTATACATGGAGACGGCTGCGAAAAAGTAGTGATCTGATTCGATGTTGGGTTCTCAAAGGGTACGTATGTCACAAACA
Organism: Ceratitis rosa; assembly: GCA_037013455.1. NCBI lineage: Eukaryota > Metazoa > Arthropoda > Insecta > Diptera > Tephritidae > Ceratitis > Ceratitis rosa. The sequence continues at coordinate 3,504,765 of JAWMAG010000005.1, read as the reverse complement.
CTAGACGCACTTCATCCATCTTTCTTAACACTGTCGATATGGTTGTTAATATCTCGATCTGGAGACAGCCAAAAAACTTGATGAACTTTCTTGTGCTAGAATCGAATACTACGAAAACGTATTTTGGGCCCCGGTTATGTTGATCAGCCTCAACCCATCTTTGTCCACCCTGGCGTTAAAGTCGCCAAGCACAATTTTGACCTCGTGGCTGGGCAGCCCTCATAAGTATTCTTCGGACGTTCATAAAAGGCATGCATGGTCACATCGTCTTTCTCTTTGGCCATTCTCACTTGCGTGAACTTGTACACATGGTCCCTTCCTGTTGTATTCTAATCTAGTTTTATGAGTTAGCCTTTTAGATACCAGAGTTTCTAAATAATATTACAATATTCATAATTTTTTTATACTAAAAAATTAGTGAATAAATAAAGGTACTTTAGTTAATTTTTATGCCACTCAAGTTCATGTTACAAACCAACAAAAGAGACAAATGCTAGGAAAGCGGCGCTTTAAATATTCACTGCGCATTTGTTTTTTTTTTAATAATTTTTATTGTTAACTAATTTTTTTTTCTTTTTGTATTTTTTCTATATTTTACCTTTACCATTCTAACTCATTAATCGTTTTGGCAAAATTCACTGACTATTAATGTCAAGGTGCCTTTGAATAACAATAAAAAAGCAGCCGAATTCACACAATATGTAGAAATATTACAACAATCTGCGCACTAAATTGAACTTCAAGAAATTCAAACAACAACAAAAAAATAAATAAAAAAAAATTATGTACAAACCTACTGCGTAGCTAAAATTATTTCACACATAATTATTATTTTTTCATGCTTAATTTATTATATATTTATTTTTTTTTTTGTTGGTAGGAGAATTGAATGTGACTATTGTACTTTAATCCTATACATATGTACATATTAATGTGTGTAGGTACATTAACAGTGAGACAAAAAGTGTAAAATTATTAAGTTAAATTGTTGATTTCTTGCTTTAAAATTTTTTTCTCATGTAAATATGTTATTAAATTTTGAAAAAAAAAAAAACCGAGAAACCATTGAGGGCGAACAACGTCAACTGATGACCCTAGAAATTCTAACTGCAATGCCGTAAAACAAAATACCCAAATACAAAACTCTAAGCCCCTATCGAAAGAGGTGGACTACACAACGTCCGTCTTCTGTTTTGACAGCACTTTCTCAACAAAACACCCCGTGAGGAACGAATGGCGGGAGAAAATGCAGCAGTTTTGGACCATAGATCCGTAGCCATCTGCACTTTCGGCTCCCAACTAGACGGCAAAATAGGTTGTAGAGTTTACTCTGAACCTCTTGTAATAGAGTTAAGTAAAACACTTCACGACCACTGCAGCGTTATCCAAGCGGAACTAACCGCGTGAATGAAAGCCGCTTCATTGTTGTTAGTTTCTAATACGTTAGCCAACCTATTACTATATATTCTGACAGTTTGGCTGACATTAAGGGTCTTCAATGCAATCATACCATATCAAAGGTCGCAATAAAATTCAGAGAGATTTTAAAAAAATTTTCAACAGTATGAAAAACGTCCGTAGTTTAGGTCTTTGGTCAGAGGGTCATCTCAGGGAACTTTGTAGCGGACGAATTCGCCAAAAAGCTCGTAACCACGGTAAACTCTGCACATGACGTGAGCATGCCTTTCCTCGCTAAAGTATCTCTCAAGACCATCGTTCACCAGAAGGGTCAACAGCAGATGACAGAACGAAACAATATGCAATGTGACCAGACAAATTATGCCACTAATGGAAAATCTTAGTAGAAGGTTGGTATGCCTTTCAAGTGACTTCTTCCGCAGCTGCAGGGATGTGGCACTGCCCAACTTCCAGTGCGGTCCGTTATCGTTTTCTCGGAAAAGGCGGACTGTTAAAACCAGTTTTAGTTAGTTAGTTAAAGAGGTTACTCGATCACAGAACACTGATCAAGCGCACTCAGGCATACTGGCCCATTCGTATACCTATGTATGTTGGGCCTGTGAATGAGATTTATCTCGCCTTTCAAGATATAAATGCAAGCTTTTCAAAGCAAATGTAGAAGAATTGCCCAAGAAATCGTTAACAGATCGCACTGGGAGCTGGGCAGAGGTAATGTTCCACCGATTCCTCTTCATTTATGTGCTTCATATATGTCCCTGTAGCTGCATCGGTTGAGAATCAGCCCATCTTTCTGACATGAGTTCCCATTATTATGGCGCTTGTTATACTTATCGAGGTCCTTTTAGGAGGTGTAAGGACTTTGATCAATGGCCCGAGATTTTGAAGGCGGGGAATGCGGTCATAGCTTTCTGACTGAGTTTGCTATCTAAGATTATGCCTAGGTATGTAACCTCAACAGAAAGAGTTTTCCTTTGAATAAGGGCAGCTTAAAAGCAGATGGCTTGTACCTTCTGGTGGAGATTAACAGTTTGATCTTTGACGGATTTACACCCATACCGCATTCGCTGCACCACCTAATTACTATGTAAAGGGAATTTTGGAGCAGATCTCCTAAAACTCGGAGGTGTGTTCACAGTAAGGGCAATATCATCCTAATTTCACTACAACACAACTCGCGTTTTTTAGCAGCGTGTGCAAGAAAAGAGCTTCCTAATTTTACAAGAATTTTTTTTTTGTATCAAAGCTTCAATCACACTCTTAGAATACTCTCATGGCCCACTGTTAATGGCTAATATTTACCATAAACAATGGTAGAATTTTTCGCATTGTATACAAATTGATGCTGAATTCTTTGTTTTATTTTTATTTTTATTTTTTTATTTATTTTTTTATTTTTTGAGGGGGGTGAGGATGTATGGAGACTCGCTTACATCTTTGTCAGACACGCAAAATCTTCTTACTGCTCAAGGTAGCCGTCTTCTAGGAACATGTTAGGGAGTTATGCCAAAAACAAGCATATTTACAACACCAACGAACAAAAAGACTAAAAACGCAAAAAAAAAGGAAATACACTGATGGAATGAAAATACAAAACAATGATCAAATGAGATTGTCATGCTATGAATTTTTTTAAACAAATGCAACGAATTGTTGTATATTTCTTTTTTTATTTATTTTATATGCTATTGTATTTAAATTTTATTTTTTTTTTTAATTTTTAGTTTATTTATTTGGCTTTAGGGATTTCATTTATTTGTTTGTAATTTTTTTTTAATAATATCTTTTATATTTATTTCCTCTATTTTATATAAATTTAAGTTCTTTTCTTTTTATTTATTGAAATATATTTTATGCCTTTTTATTTAAAAAAAAAATAAATGTCTTCATTTAGTTTCTTTTATTTAATTTAATTTTTTTTTTGTATTTTTGTTTCTTTCTGTATCTAATATTTTTTATTTACTTGAATTTTATTTGTTATTTTTTTTATTTTTTACAGTATGCACTTCTTAATGTTTCTATTATATTTTGAGTTTTATAGATGTTTTTCTTTTAATTTTTATTTTATTTGTTTTTTTTTCTTTTAATTTTTTATTGTATTTAAGTTTAAATTTTTTCCTTTGTAATATTTTATTTATTAATTTGAATTTTGCTAAATTCAATTTGTTTTATTTTATTTTTAACATTTTTGGTTTTTTATTTATGTTATTGTATTTAAATTTTACTTTTTTCTTTTCTTTTTTGATTTTATTCAGTTGTAAAATTTTTTTTAATACTTTAAGATAGTATTTTAGTTTCCTTTACTTTTATTTATTAAGTTAAATTTTGTGGATTCTATTTATTGGCTGCCGCGGTAGTCGAGCGGTCAGCAGTTACAAAGCGCCAATTATATACATATGGATATAGTAAATTAATCAATTTAAATAAAATTAATAAATTTATATATATTATATATATTATATATATACATATAGATATATATATATATAATATATATAAATTTATTAATGTACTTATTTTTGACAGCTTTGGTTTTTTGTTTATTCCATGGGACTTAAATTTAAGTTTTTTTTTTGTTTTTTATTTAATAATTTGGATTTTATGGATTATATTAATTATTATTTTTTATTTAATGTATTTTCTTAATTTTTTTTATTTTTTAAATTTTTATTAATTTTCAGTTTTTTCCCCTTCTAACATTTTGTTTATTTTTTATTTTATTTATTTTTCTCTTAATAATCTTACAATAAAGGTGCCATTGAGACCGTTTAGAAAATCACATTATGTAGTGCATTTCATTGCGCTTGTGTATATGTAGTCTTATGCATTTCTGCATAACATACAAACATAAGTATGTAACAATGGAAATAATTCAAATGCCGGCAGTAAGTAGCAGCAAGTGTGCCACACAACCGCATAACAGAATGATTGCATATATAAACAAATATAAATCCCATTTTATTTACATATATATGTTTGTATGTATGTATTCACACACTACCTACTTATGCCAATAATATTGGCAAACAAACAACATTCACTAACCCTTGACGCAAGCAACATTAAATTTTTCGCTACTATTATTGTTATTATTGTTGTTATAAATATAGCTGTTGGCAGACACGCGTTCAAGCTTGTGTCTGCAGTCTTTTGTTTCGGTAGCATTTTTTTATGTGGTTGTTTTAAACCAAAATACACAGGCCAAATATTTATTTTTTTTTTTGAAATTATTGTAATCTCTTTATATTTTATAATTGTTTTTATTTCTTAAGTGCATGTACTTACACTACGTTTTGCACATGTTTTATGGTAACGTGAGTTTTCATTATTGGCAATGGGCAATAAAGGCGTTTGAGATTTTATGGTAGCTGTTTTATGGTTAGGTGTTGCTTTTGCAACTGCTGCTGATTCAAGTTGGTGACTTTTGCGCAATTGCTAATAATCATATTTAGATAAGTAGGATTTATTTTTAAACAAAACACTTATTCGACCCAAAATCGTGCAGAAAAAATCTAAATAAATAGTTTAAAAAATATTGAAAAGAAAATAAAAGTTAGAGCCCTCTTTTTACTGAATTATTATTTATTTGTTATAAGCAAAATCTTGTAAAAATTTCAATTATTTTTATTTTAACAAAGAAATTCCATTCTCCAGTTCAATATTTTAGATTAAATGCGCAAAATTTAAAGACAAATGAGTGCAAAATCTTTGTTTGGGTTGAAAATTCTTGTCTCTACCTACATACATATATAATATTATTATTTATTTTGTTTGAATTCCAAACTATTTTTTGATTTTATCTATTGTGCTCATTGAGTTTTGAAAAGACATACATGTATGTATTTACAACCACTTCATATATGAGCAATAAATTTCATTAAAAAATTTAATTATTTACAAATGGGAATATAAATGAAAATTAAATTTTGTTCATTTACTTAAAATAAAATTCTCACTTTCATATTCATTTATTAATTAGGATCTAAAAATTGTTTATTTATTAAATTAATTTTATTCGAAATAAACTTGCGCCTGAATCCAATTATTTTAATAATTTGGAGGAAATTATCTATATAAAAGGAAGTGATGTTAATTACTGCGCTCTAATAGCTCCAATTCGGATCGACTCATTTGATACGTAGGTTGCTTAATACTTGTGTTACTTTTTCATCCGGAAAGTGGATAAGGGACCGACCTAATCAAAGATTGATTCTTCCGTTGAAGGAGGTAAGTTGAGGACCTCCGCAAGCGGCCGCACCTAAGCCATTGAGCAGACTCCTTGTGCGCCATCATGTATACTTACTAAGCCTTTGTGAAAGGGTCGTTCGATTTTATAAATTGTTTAAGGTTCGATTTATTTGAGTTTATTTTCTTACCAAAATTTTTTAAAGAACATTTAGAAAAAAATTATTAAATTTACGTCTACAGTAGCATTTGTATGAAATTTGGTACGTTGGTAGCATTTTGCCTAGATTACACAATATATCATCCCTTGGTTATCGTTAAGGCGATTTCAAGCTTATATTATTACATTGAATACATTTATGTACATATATATATGTGCTAAATCAATAATATAATGGAAAATTAAGTATTTTCCATTGGTTGAGGCTTAATTAGGACATTTCGCTATTTCTTAACTATTCTACATTTCTTTGTAACATCAATTGCAAAATTTAAATTGAACAAAATGCGTAAAGTTACAACAAATTGTGGTTGTGGTGTTCTAGTTAACAATAAAAATTAATTGGATATTTTGATTGGAAATTGAATTAAATTTTTTAACTAAAATTTATAGAGAAACGTTTAATATGCCACCTTGTCCATTTCCTTTTGGCCTCTACTCTAAGGTTTATCTCCACTGGATATTTTTTCTTTCTGCAGTACATGTAGTGGCAAATAATGATGAATACATTTTTAATAAACAGAAAAGGTTTGAGAAAGCTAACTTCACACTCACATAACACTTTTAGAGTATTTCTTTTCATCTAACGAAATTATGTGACAATTAAACAAATAAATTTGCGTGTATCAGATGTGTTGCAAGCCAAATCGCTTATCGATATCATTTAGGGAAGAAAACATAACAATTTTTAAGGTGATGATTTTATGAAAGACTACTAATTTTTTATATTTTTATTTGTTATAATTGCTTGAAAATATCTACATTTGTATTTATATACAATTACTTGTGCTGAATGATTGACGGATCAACACACAGCCTAAACTGCTAATCGTATAAACGTAAAATTTGGAGATATACGATGTCCAGTAAAAAGGATTTTCCGAAAATCTAACACAAGAGAAATGAAAATGTGGGCTTAGGATAATATAAATTAACAATAAACTCCGAAACTACTGAACCTAATTTTGAACAAACCTCGTACTCGCCAACCTAAAAGAAATTAAATTTTTTCCTCCCGAAGAGTGAACGATCGACCGATCTACCCCGCAAAATGTAATTATGGTTCAATGTACTTCGTATTTAAAGTATAAATAGCTCTTTGTCCAAGTTAATATGTGAAAATCTTATGATAGGATAAAAGTAGTAATGTAACAAATCTATTAAAAATTGTTTTCATATGCCATTTAGTTTGTTCTTTTCGAAGAGCGAGAGGTTTATTTCTCCATTTACAGACTTTACAAGTTCCGATCGCTGTTTAGAAACTGTTTGAAAATTCGTGCTTGATATTTGGCGGAATGTATTTTATAACTTTAACAAGAAAGAAAGGCTGTCCTCGGCCATGGTCACATCAAATTTATGGTATTTCATTTTAGAGCTGAATATTAATACTCATATATGAAATATTTGTTGGAGGAGGATATGACGAAGTGTTCTCATTTTGATGATTTTCGTTGTCAATGTTCATTCGAATATTTTTTTTACCCAAAACCTTTCAACCGCGCAAATCGGTTGTATGTGAGCTATATGATGTAGTTAACCGATTTCCATGATTTGTAGTGACAAAGGTTAATTTGTAGATATGAGATGCCTAGATGCTTTTTTGACGGAGTTTTTTTTTAACAACATTTACATTTATTTATTGAATCTGTATCGACATTAGAAGCTTCATAATAAGTAAACAAATCTTATGATCTGAATTAAAATGAAATATGATAGCCCAATCAATAGCTAAGAGTGAGCTCCTGGCTCAGTGTTGCCTTTTACAAGGGCATTCACTGCCTTCTCTTCAGGCGCATCTGACTTGTTGCGGAAGCCAAGGTGTTAGACAAAGACTTCGGATGATTGTAGTTTTGGTTATGCGTATGTATGTATATATGTCTATCAGTAGTTTCATTACGCATGTACCATTGTGCGCCCGTACACATTTTCGATTAGCATCTTTTTGTTATATCCACACTCACTTCGCAAGCCGTGTCCCATAAATGGATTCCATGCATCCATATCGGTTTTATAGTCCCATAATGGAGGAGTACATTGTTTTTAAGGCTGACTCCAGTTACAAACTGGAAAATTTAAGCTTCAGCTTGATCTTTTTGGAGGAAATGTGTCGCTTCTAAGTTAACCGTCTATCCAAGTGAGCGCCAAATATGTGATTTCGTTAGCTTGTGGGATAGGTACATTATTGAACTTGACAAAAGGGCATGATTTTGGTTTCAAAATAAAAGTGAATTAACTTTTACCATATTCGCCGTGGCTAGGGATGCTTTAATTAGTTTACGGCGCTCTTCTAACACTTGTGTGGATGTAATGGGACATTTGTGCCGACTTATTATAACAGTATCCTTCGCAAAAGTTAACGTGTATACTTTGTCACTTCTAGGAATATTTGCGGTGAACAGTATGTGCAACAATGCCCAATAACACTACACTACGGATCATCTGCCGTGACTGGATACTGTTCTGCTTTGCAATCATTTATTTTTACAATATATTGAGAGTTAATTGTTTGTTTCATTTTGTGAATAAATCAATCTGACCGAAGCTTCTTATCTGAGAAAATCGGTGTATAGAAGCCATAGAGTTGTCCGAATTCGATCATTTTTGGCACCACTGTGTAATTTTTCTGGTGCTTATGTACTTCCGACAAAAGTTAGTAACCCATTTCATGTTCAGGAAAGGTATAAAAATGGGTTGAATTTACAGAAAAGCATAGGCGACTGTAAAATCTTACAAAAAAGTTAAGATGAGTTTGAATATTATTGACGCTACATTTCAGGGGTAAAAGTAATCAAGCTCTTAGTAAAAAATCTTCTTCAAAAAACTGTTGAGTATAGACAACTTTTCACAGCATGACTTATGTTTACAGAGTCTGCAGGTAATAAAGTAATTTAAAAGAAGCTATTTCACATGATAAAGTAATCTGAACTAGCTAAAAAAAATTAAAAAATTTTTGTTTATTATTATTATTTTTTTTTAAATACATACATATATAAAACATAGATCAATTTCTTTAACCTCTTTTAAGTAGCTAACAGTATTGGTTCTCTTTATTACGATAAGTAGAATTAAGGCGGCAAAGTGAGTCGTATGAAACGCTTAACTAAAAATTCTCTAAGAAGGACTGCATCTAAACAACAAATTAAAAATAATAATAAATCTCTATATTTGAAAAGATTTTCCAAGGAATGTCAGTAGCTTTTACGCTAAAAAAAAAAAACACAAATAATTGTGTACACTTATATGTGCATATATAAATTTCTGAACGCATAAAAATAGCACCAAAATCAATAAATCTATAAAAAAATAGTAATAAACAAAAAAAACAGTATAAATTAAACGCATATTGCAACAACAATAACTACACCAAATATTACAAATTATAGCCTGCAGCTTAACCTCGCCATTCAGAGTTGCACTTTACTGCCAACAAACGATACACCAACTTTTTATGCCACCAACAACACCACAAAGTATTTCATAAATAACAATAAGGCGAATGGATTGTATTTGTTGTTGTTATTATTATTGTTGTAAAATGTAAAAAAAAAAAACAATGCACTATATGTGTATGTATGTATGTTTATAAACTCATTGTGATAGCACAAGTAAACTGAACCGCCAATCTGGCCGTCGTCAACAATGAGGCAACAATTCGAACTTGCCACAAGATGCGCAGCAGTTGAACCTGTCCATAATAACGGTGCACAACATGAAGTTAATTTTGCGTTTCGTTTGTATGTTTCGTTTGTATTGTTATTATTATAAATTGCAATGCTGTCAGTGGAAACATATGTACATATATGCAAAGAGAACAACAACAACGACAACAACAACAACAGCAACACATGGCGATAAAGTGAAAGATGGCCTAAAGCAGGTAAAAAAACATAGCTTCATGTGGAGAGAAACAAAAGCGAGAGAAGTGAGGTAAAAATAACAGAAGCACCAAAAAAAAATAAAAAAATATAAAAAACTTTTTTCAAAATTTTTTCCAACAAAAAAATTTAAAAAAAGATAAAAAAAAAATTAATAAAATTTAAAAGAAAAAATAAAATAAAAATAATCCACAAACATAAATTTTAAATCATCAAAAAAAAAATTATAGTTTTATTACCGCCATAATTGTTATTACTCTTGCTGTTTGCTGCTTATTTGTTTGACGCGCATTCGTAAATGGCAAGTTCGCGACTTCGAGTTCAACACCATCAGCGTCCAGCAGCTTCCATCGACGTCTGTCTGCGCCTGCGGCCGCAATGTAACCGCATTGACTTATGTATTTTTGTATGTATATGGTATATATGTATGTGTGAACTGAATTATGGGAAGTAAAACAATTTGGGTGGGCAAGCAAAATAGCGTATGGTGCAAGCAAGCAACGCGTGGTCATTGGCGGGCGCTGTGTTGCTTTTTATTTATTTTTATTTTTTATTATTCATCATTTTTGTATTTGTATGTGTGTGTGTTTTTTTTGTGCGCTCACCAACAATTGGCATATAATTCAGTTCATTTCATTTTGCATTTTTTCTCTTTTGAATTTTATTTTTGATTTTTACTTTTTCCTGCTGTTGCAAGTTTGCTTTTGGCCGTTTTGACTTTTTATGGTCATAAAATGAAAGGCGGTCAATATACAGCGTTATATGCATACAAACATACATACATATATGGTACATAAATAAATTATGTATATGCGCAAATCAACAAAGCGAAATGCAACACATAATTGTACACTTAGCACAACATAAGAAAATTTGCAATGCAAAATAATATGACGAAAAAGAAATTGCAGAAATTCACCAAAAAGGCTTGCATTGGTCGGAGAAAAGTCGCCGAATGCGTAATAAGTGGGTGCTGCATTTAAAATATTTTTTTTTAATTTTTGATTTTTATTTTTAATTTTTTGATTTTTATTTTTGATTTTTTCTCCAATGCAATTCTTTATTTGGCATTTAAAAGACAAGCGAGATTTGTAAGCGCCGATTGAATATCTATCTTCGTGTTTCAATTTATTACAATTTTGTATATCTTTGTATGTATGTGTGTGTGTTTGTGATTTTTCTGTTTGATCACCCAGGGATTTGTATTCAACTGAACAAATGTACGGTGTTCGGTAAGACAGCACATTATTAAATTATGGAAATACCGTAAAAATTTCTTTTTCGTAATTGTAAATTTAGTAGGTGGTGTTTATTGAAAGTCAATTGCCTCTGGCTGCTCACGTGGAGAAGAATTTCACATAAAAGGGGTATGAGAAACAATTTTTTTTTTTCAAAATACAATTTTTATTTTTATTTTGAGTAAATTGTTGTTTTAACATTAAACTGTCATTTTTATTTTTTTATTTTACCTTATCCGTAATAATAAGATGTGTGATTTTTCCATTGTTACTGCATTATTACTCTGATTCATTAATTTTGAAAAAAAAAAATAACCGTGAAAAGCCTCTTGGACCCTGCACCTTCAGAAAAGTTTTTCAAAAAACAAAAAGAAAAACAAAAAATTCTGTGCATTTGGCAACTTAAATAAACAGACTTTACTTCAGACAGACCTTTTCTCCAAAGTAGGCCAAAGAGAGAGATTTATTATAATACAATATGTAGATTGTTATATAAAGATACTACCAAATCGACCACACTGCGATGTGGCCTAAAGGATTTTCTCAAATTTTTATTCTAAATGATATTGCAAAGAACGATACAAAAAATCCTTTTCACCTTCATATAAGTCAAAATATTAATGTTTTTGTAATATTATTCATCTAACTACTTATTCGTATGTGTGAGTCACCTCTTGGCTGCTCCAAGTATTTTACAAAAATATCAATCTGAATATCTCGAAGTAAGCCAAACACACTATTTTTATTCATACTGAAATTAAACCCTCAGTCGCAGTGTAAGAAAATTGCGAAACAAATATATCTACGCATGATCTATGCTTATATCCAAATCATATTAATTTTTACTGCAAATTGAATTGAAAAAATCGAAGTTGGTTCCCGACCACTGGTCCATTTCCGGGAAATAAAAGTTTTCCTTTTAGGCATATCATCGAAAAATTTTAATTTATATTTTTAAAACTTATAGATCCACTTTCCGTAAAAAACAAAAAAATAGCTATTAATACGAAAAAGACATCTATGAACCGAATTTAAAAAAAACCGGGTCATATAAATATTTTTCTTTTTTGTTATAAAAGATCAATTTCTATTCCACTTCCCGGTGAGTAGGTTGGTCTTCCTGTTAATCTAAGCAAAAGACACTAATGCACTAAATTTCATGTAAATCGAACTATAAATACAATTTTTTCGAATAAGTAGATCCCTGGTAGAGTCCCAAACTATGGAAACTATCTAACAAAGTCAATCGGTCGGTAACTTTTCTTGATATGCGAATCTTTGCAAACGAATCTAAGATTAATATTTGTCTTAAAATGAGTCAAAATCAATTTTGGCTTTAACTTTTCATCGCATAACATTTTTTGAATATTCGTGAACAGATCAAATTCATTCGGGGCCCTGTTTTTTATTACTATAAGGCCATGGCACATGGACCTTCGTTATTTTTGCTTCGCTTTTTTGTACGATGGCATCTTTTATATATTTTAATGCGTGATCGATACGACTGATAATTCATAATATAAAAAATAATAGCTCTTAATCCCAGTGAAACTCTAAACATCCATACATGTATATAGAATGAAAGATTTGTTTCTGAGATACCGATGATCATAGCTACTGACTTCACTTAGCTCTTTAGGTAAGTCAGTAGGTGAATGGGTTACAGTGGCTGTCGATATGTTATTCCAAAAATATCTCTAAGCTCATGACCCCTTCCATTCGCTTTCACTCTTTTTTTAACTTTATTAGATCTCTTACTATTGTATCTTCCCCACGGTAAAGGCTTTGTATATAAGCAAATACACGGCAGATCTTATCTTCCTTGTCCTCATTCTTACAGCATCATCTGCTTTTGAACACGCCACTATTTAAAGCAATGTTCCGATATTTTGATATATCCTGCTTTTTATTATAAAAGCTATTTGATCTTGCGGCATGTCGACCCAAAGGAGAGAATTCAGCATGATTCTAAAGTTTATCGTGACTGAGTGCAGAGCTATTATTGCTGTCTGTCTAATATTGAAAATCAACGGTTCTCTTCGTAAATATTCGTTAATTTTAAAGTTAAATTCATACCAATTCACAATTTATTCGCAAAGATGTAGTTTTCATACTTTTGTATAGGCAGGATTGCCGTTGTGGTCTGCATAGTGGAAATTCAATATTCACTACCAACTTTGTTAAAAATGTGAAGATAATGGGTGACTCAATACATGAAGGCATAAGGTATTGAACTATAGTATTATGTACTCAAAAAAGTGAACGAAATTTTTATTAAATTAACCTTTAGAAAACAAGGTTAAAAAAACTAACAAAATTGCAAAAAAAAAATATTAATATATTAACTACATATATACCAAAATCTCCAATTGTATGAATTGAGTTAATTTTAGGGAACCTTTTTCACATTTATACATAGTTTGATCTTACTGAAGATTAAATCTGGACTATGCTTGGCTACAAAAGCAAGTAGAAGGTTTCAGCGGTAATCTTCACAAATTTGAGTTCAAATTAAACCTCCTGTAATTTCCATTGAATTGGTTAAAACCACTAAAACCCACAAAAACTTAAAAGCTATGACCCAAAATCACAAACTCCAAAAAATAAAAAAAAAAATCAAAAACAGTAAGAAATTATTGAATTTTTAACTGTCAATATTATTTCTGCATTTAATCTTTCACTTACATAAGCTAGTTATATGTACTTAACGCCTCATAATGACAAGCACTTCATTGAGTTATTATTTCGGCGAAGGAAGCTGACTACGAAGTTGATAATCCACTTAACTGGAATTAATATTAATTTTTTACTCTTTCATTTTCATTTTCATTTGCAGATTGTAAAGTGAATCATTTATAAAACAATTTTTCTTCAACATTTTATGTAGGTTATTAATCGCAAGCAAATAAAAGGGACTGAAATACACAATACTCAAAAGGGCTACAAAAAAAAGGCTACGAAAATCTCTGATATGTTGTGCCAAATAAAAAATTCATAAGTAAAAGTACAAGCACTGAAACATGATATACATACAAAAGTTGCAAAGAGTAAAGCCGAAATATTAATGATTATAAAGACGAGACATGAAATAAAGGCGCGAAGAAATTATGATAATAAATCAACGAAAGACACTAATTGTTGACCGGTTCGCAAGGCAAGTGGATTTTAATGTTCCGTGGGGAAAATGAGGTAAGAAAATATGGTTGTAATGAAAATAATGAAATGTAAAATATATAAAAGCAAATTAAAATAAATCGGGAGATGAAATAAATAAAATAAAATAAAATAAAATAAAATTAAATAAAATTAAATAAAATAACATAAAATAAAATAAAATAAAATAAAATAAAATAAAATAAAATAAAATAAAACAATATCAAATAACAAATAAATAAAATAATATAAAATTAAAAAAAATAAAAGTAAAATAATGAACAAAATGAAATAATAAACGAAAATGTGTAAAAAAATTAAATTGAATTAAATCAAATTAAATTAAAAGAAACAAAATGAAATAAAATAAAATAAAATAAAATAAAATAAAATAAAATAAAATAAAAAAAAATAAAATAAAATAAAATAATATAAAATAAAATAAAATAAAATAAAATTTAATAAAATAAAATAAAATAAAATAAAGATAATATAAAAAAGATAATAAAAGATAATATAAAACAAAATTAAATTAATTAGAGTAAAAAATAAGAAACGATAAAGAAAAATTATATTATATAAAACTGATTAAAATAAAATTAAGTAAAATATAGTGTTATAAAATTAAGCAGAGTGAAATAAAATGAATTAATATAAAATAGATAAATAAATAGCTTAATGTATATTAAATTAAGCAAAACAAGTTAGAAATAAATTAAATTACTTATGTTAAATTATTCTTAAATTAATTTAACTTAATTTAATTTAGGGAAATTACATAAGATTAAATTAAATATCTTAGTAATTAATCATGTATTCCACATAACATTATTTGAAAAATTAATTTCTAAATTTTTTCCCTATAAAAAATCACTCCAAAAATGCACCATTTAACACTTGACAACATTTGCACACACCACATTTTTGATTGAATTGTGTACTGATCTATTTATGTTACAACAACATCATTTCTGCATCGTTAGCTCATGCCATTTAACAGTTTACTGCGGCTGCAGCAGTACTGCCATGTCAACTGCCAACCCAAATTTCATTTCCACATTTCACCCTCACTCAGTGTCAGAAGTAAGTATAGACCAAAAACAAAAAAAAAAAAAAAATTGAATCAAAAAAATTTTTAAACAGAAAATCTTGCCAAAAATCCACATATATTATCCATGCAGCTGCCACATGCCACATTCCCCAAAGCCTAACATGCGTACAAAAAATAAAAATTTTTAACAAAACCAAAAAATTGTTAGATTAAATATTTTAGATTCTTTTGTTTTTTTGGTTGTCTTTATTTTCCTGCGACACTTGGGAACTGACCACAACTTTATGCTGCAGCGGCAGGCATATTTTTGCTGTTAATAGTTGACCAAACATCCGTTATTTGCACACCCACATGCCGTGACGTTATTTACCGTTAAATTTGAACACCCACACCTTTGAAGTTGAATCTAAAATTTGTTTGCTGAAGACAATAGACGATAGAAACGTAAAAAAAACGTTGGCGATTTAAAGAAAAAATTAATTTTTAATTTTCTCCCCCTTAAAATTCAAATTGCATTAATATGCATTTAGTTTTCGTGCTGGCCCTAATCGCATTAAGACCTTTTGGGAAAGTGATTTTTGGATCAAAAAAAAAAAAAAGAAAAATAAAGTAAAATGTTAAAGTAAAATGAAAAATTCATTCAAAACAAAATTATTTTTTTTCTCTTAACTTGAAATATAATAACAGTATTATTGTTTACATGAGCATTCTATATTAGGTTTTGATTAAAATATTATATTTATTTGTAAACCAGCACAGTTAACAGTCTAATTTGCACAGCTCAATTAACTTCTACCACAAAATCATTATAAACAATAAATCTGTGAGTTCATGCTAGTAAATTACCCTGAACGTAAACAAGATAATTATCAAAGAGAATGTGTAAGTTAACTGCACGTAAAGGCAGACAAGAGTCGTGAGCCAGATTTAATGAAGAAAACGAACATAAAATTTTAAATTCATAAATAAAAAGACGATATTAGTAGTTAGCATTTAAATTATCAGAGCATGAGAATAAGTAAACTCTTAATAGACTCTTAATATTTACAAGGAATTATTACAGATAAATTAAAATAAGAAAATAAAATAATATAAAATAAAAGAAATAAAATAAAATAAAAACTAAAAGTAAATAAAAAAAAACTAAAAATAGGCGAAAATTAAGTGAAATTAAATTAAGTGAGACAAAAAAAAATTATTTAAAATAATAAAACATATTAAATTAAAAAACAAAAAATTAATTAAAACAAATTAAAATTAAGTAAAACAATATAAAATTAAATAAAATAAAAAACGAAAAATAAAACAAAGTTAAATAAACAGAAATTCAATTAAATAAATTAAAATTAGCTAAATAAGTAAAATAAAATGAAATAAAATTTATGAAAATAAAATAAATTAAAATAAATTAAATTAAATTTAATTAAATAAAATTAAATTAGCTAAATAAGTAAAATAAAATGAAATAAATTAATAGAATTAAATAAAATAAAATCAATTTAAAGACTAAAATTTAAATAAAGTAAAGTTAAATTAAATAAAGTAAATTAAAATGAAAATAAATAAAATAAAATAATGTGATTTAAAAGAAAAAAAATAAAACAATAAAATAAAATATAATAAAATTAAATTAAACTAAATCAAATAAGATAAAAGTAAATTTAATTAAATGAAATTAATATAAATTAAATTAACTAAATTAAAAAAACTAAAAATTAAATAAAGAAAAATTAAATAAAAAAATTAAATTAAATAAAAACAAAATATAACAAAATTAAATTAGATAAAATAAGATAAAATTAAATTTAAAAAAGAAAAAAAAATTAAATAAAATTTAATTAAACTAAATAAACTTAAATCATATAAAATAAATAAAAAGACAGAAAATAAAATTAAGTTAAATTAAATTAAATAACATAAAGTAAAATTGAATTAAATTCAATTAAGTTAACCAAAATTAAATTAAATAAATTTAAATTAAATAAAATAATAAAAACTTAAATAAAATAAGAAAATATTTATGAAATGCAATTAAAATACTAAAAGTAAAATAAAGTAAAATTAAATTAAATAAAGTAAAATATAATCAAAATAAATAAAACAAAATAATATGGAATAAAGAAAAATACAACAAAATAAGATAAAATTGTATAAAATTAAATAAAATAAAACAAATTGCAAAACTGAAAATTAAAAAAAGTAAAATTAAATAAAATAAAGTAAATTAAAATAAATAAAATAAGATCTAATAAAATTAATATGTCTAAAGTTAATCAAAAAAATATTAATTAAAAAAAATTAAAAAAGTATAAAATATTCAATTATAATTTAATTTTGAATTTAATAAAATTAAATAGAAATAGTAAATTAGAAAGAGATATATTATTTTATAAAACGAAATAATACAATATAAAGTGCATTCACTCTTACAATAATTACTCTATGGCTTTCTATAAACTTTTTTTTATTTCATATACTCATATATTCATAAATCCAGTATTAGGACAACTGCATACAACCGTTATATGTGTTATTGTGTCAGCTGTCATTAACACTTGGCTCACTTGTGCATACCTATATGTATGTATGTTTTATGCACACCTTAATGCCAACTGGAGTAAAATATAAGAAAATATAATTAGTGAAAAATAAATAATTTGAAAGCAGCTTAGCATGAAAGCAATAAACTAACAAACATGCTAGCTACTTTTCAATCATCATTAAACATAACAACAAACAGCAAAGCATGCATATGCCGCTTGAGTATTGTCACCAAAAATCCGTGACAGAAAGTGTAATTTCTTTTCTCTAAGCCAGCGCTTTTACTTCATTAAATTAATCAACTAATTCACATAGATTTTTATTTTTGGTATCTCAATCATTAAAAGTCGAAACTGCCGTGAGCAGCAAATATAAAAAAAAAATAATAAAAACAAAAATTAAATTAAATAAAAAGAAATAAAATGAAATCTAATAATAATAAATTGAATTAAAAAAAAATAAGCAAAAAATCATAATAATAAAATAAAATAAATAAAGATATAAAATGAATTAAAATTATTTGAAATAAAATGTAATAAAAATGAAATGAAAAAAAAAATAAACAAAAATTAAAATAAAAATTATAAAATCAAGTAACGAATAGAAATAATAACAAAAAAAATAATAATGACGAGAATATAAATAAAAACATAAAAAAATATTCCAAATAAAAATAAAAATTGAATTAAATATAAATATAGCAAAAAAGTACAGAAAAATTGAGCAAAAAACTCATTGCATCAAATAAAAGTTATGCAAAAGTCAAACAACTCAGCTGAAAATGTCAATACAAGTTTGATAACGCAGCGAGTTTGTTTCTTAAGCCTTTTATTATTGTTTTCGAGCACACAGCTTGATTATCTTTTGTTATGATTTCATTCATCGCATTTCGCATAAACTCAAGATTTCATAGATACAATTTTTGTTTTATTTTTGTATAAAAATTTTACTATTTTTTCTTTTAATATTTTTTTTATAATACAAATTAACAACTCAATAGCGTTTGTTTTAACTTATGAAGCAACTCTTAGAAATTTTCGGCAATGCTTTTTAATAGAGAAAAAATTCACATTTAGACTTTTAAGCCACACAAGAAATTATTAAAATTTTTTATTATTATTTCATATTTCTTTTACTAATTCATTTATGTACATTCCCTCCTTGATTTATTGTTTTTATTTCATTTCTTTCAAATTTTTGCTCAAAGCGGTCTTTTTTCACTTTCCGCCCCTCAAGCAGTCATTTCAGTTCATTGGTCTACATTTTTAATTTAATTTTTATTATTATTATTTTTTTCCGCTACACTCACTTTTGAATAAAATTTCCATTTCTTTCGGTTATTTTGATTAATTAGTTTTGATTTTTGTAAAGTTTTGTTTGCGTTTAAACTTCTCATTTTCTATTTCTCATTTGCAACATAGGACATCGGAAAAAAAAGAAAAAATATTTTACTTTTATTGCTTTACACACATATGTACATAAGTATTTGCTAGCAGTGATAAATGATTTGTTATAATCTGTTATTCATAATGTGTTTTTTTTTTTAAGTTTATTATTTCAAAGTTATTTTACTTTTTTATTAATTTTTTTTTTTTAATTTTTCATAGTTTTTTAATTTTTTCATTTTACTTTTTACTTTTCCCTACTTAATAACCTAATGCGAATAATACACTACACCACTGGCTTTGTTTGGCGGCTTAGTGATCATTAAATTTATATAAGTTCAGCTTAGATGCTACCAAATGACAGGTGAATATCTATATACATATATACATACGTATATGTATTTACAATTCAAATCTTAACATTCATGTACACGTTTGGA
The DNA here is from genome assembly GCA_037013455.1 of Ceratitis rosa. Taxonomy (NCBI): domain Eukaryota; kingdom Metazoa; phylum Arthropoda; class Insecta; order Diptera; family Tephritidae; genus Ceratitis; species Ceratitis rosa. The sequence continues at coordinate 3,485,261 of JAWMAG010000005.1, read as the reverse complement.
AGTTTTCGTAAAATTATTGGGTGGGCTAAAAGATATTTTCGAGAGATATTAAATATTATCAACTTTTTGAATTTACTAAAAATATGAAATTTAAATAGAGGTTTCGAAAACAATTACCAATTTTCATTAAAAAAAAATTTATATAAAAATATATTGTGTAAAATAAACGTAAAAAGTGTTTTAAGGTCGGGTTTCTCTAAAAAATTTTCAAAAAATCGATTTATTTTTCCTGTGAATTGCTTGGAAATACTCTTAGAAATAATATAGATTTAGTTCCGAAGGTCCGCAAGACCAAGAAGTAGGTACAGAAGAGAGGAGAACGGAGCGCGCCAAGCGGTAAATCCGGCCGCTCGGGTACTTTAATCACCTTTTACTTGAAACCACGTATTTGCAACTGAGTGACACTCTTATTTAGAACCTTATTGAACTTATCAACATGAACAAAACGACATTTTACTCCTAAAATGCCCCTATGCAACCAAAAATATTCATTGTTATTTAAAAAAGTTATAAACAATTAAAATTGAAGATTAAAAAGTTCGCCGATTTCTTTTTTTTCGTTGAAAATGTTTATTGTAGTTCCGGCTATAGCCAATGTGAAACAGAATAAGAAACTGTATTAATTTTTGCTTTCAGATGATTCGTTTTAGATTAATCGTGTCACTCACCAACAAAATAAACGTGTTTGGGCAGCAATTTTCAGAGCTGCCTTTAAAAAAAAAAAACAAAAAATATTTTCAATTAATAATTTTATACGTCTACTGATCTATAAAAACTTTGATTTATATATATCTTCTTTTCAAACAAAAAAAAAATTTGAAAAAAAAACACGATGTTGGAGGAACCTGGCCTTAAATAATTATTTGTTAGAAAATAAACAAAATTCATATTATTTTATGGGGAAAAAATGAAATGAAAAATGGTCTAGAGAAACTCTGTAATAATTTTTTTTTTTCCTTTTTAGAAAAAAAATTATTATTGCAATTATCCGGGGCTTATACTCAGTTTATTTAGCCATTTCATAATTTCTGTAAAAACTTTGCAAATCATGCAAATTGATTACCAAAATAATAGTTCGGTTCGCATGAGAAATATTGTGATCAGCGATCAAACTCACTTTTGGTTGAATTGGTCCATATTTCTTAAAAGAATCAAGTCTGGTTAATAATTTTTTCTTCCTGAAAATCACCCGCCTAAACTAACATCTTTCAAGAAAGCCCGCTGACGAAGAAAACTTTCACTTATTCAACTTTTCAGCGAATTTTTTAAACTCAAATATTTTCTTCTATTGGGAGTACAGATTAATTCGGTCCATTTCTTATTGCTTTTTTATGAAAAAATAGTAAAAAAAATAAATCTTTCATTTATTGTTCTTGGGAAACGACCATATTTTCCAACTCTTTTATAATTTTCGAATATCATCTCAAAAAATTACACTTTGTTTTCGAACCAATCATTGAGAATTTTTAAATTTTATCAAAAAACCCATACCAGGACCCATCAAATCGTTTTGCATCCTCCTCCAGTTGTCTGAAAAAGCAAAGTTTCGAGAATACCGCGGGTGAAGTAAGGCCACCCATTTCAGCATCTTCAGGTAATTTTTGACAGTTACAGCCACGTGCAAAAACACCTTGCTATGCCTGTTGGTAATTTCTGGCCTTTTCACACCAAGCGGCTCATGAGCATTAGTTGTAGTCGATAACATTTCATATTAATCACACCCGTCTGGTTCCACCATATGCAGAGCATAACCCTTTAACCCTAAATGTTTTTCTTTGGCGTCGGCGTTCAGCAGTCTTGTCATTATATTGTTTCTCCTTTGGACTATCGTAATATATCCAATTTTCATCTCCAATCACGATCCTTTGTCGTCTTTCAAGTACCAGTTCCGAGGTGAAAAATCGTCTTTCCACATCTCTCGGCTTTAATTTATACAGCACCCAATTTCCTTGCCTTTGAATAAATGGAAATGATTTTGGCCAAACAGATTTTGTCTGCTGTGTTACTTCCAACAATTCTGTGAGTTCAGCTTGCATGATGATTCAGTAAAGATTTAAATTCCTCATCTTCCAACATTTTAGATTTGCCTGGCCCCTCCTTGACTTCCATTCTTAAAAACTTTACGTTTGAGGCATCGAAACCACTCTCTACATAACGTAGCGGTTGGCAAAGACTCATCATAAATTTCCACAAGCATTGAATGGTTTTCAGCTGAAATTTTCTTTCAATTAAAAAGTAGAAAATCGAGACCTGCATATGCTGTTTATTTAACACAAATTCGGACATTTTTGAAGTGGCCAAAAATTAATTTGTTGTCAGAAAAAATACACTGATCCAAACTAATTATTGTTGAGGTAATCACTTCCAATATCGGACCGAATTTATTTTGATATTTGTTTTTTTTTTTAATTTCAATTTTCTATTAAATCACCGTCGCACACTTAATTACATTTCTCAAGTTTTTTCTGCCTTTTTTTGCTGGCGTTCAAGTTCAAACTTTTCCTTTTTAAATCATTTGATGGCTGCTGCTGGTCAGATAGCAGATATATTGTATGCTGTCGCTCATAAATTCATTGAAGCGAAACAAGTGTGAACATACTCGTATTATTTACATACATACATACATATTTACATATTGAATATCCAAAGCAAAAAACTTTCTATGAAGTTGGAAATAATACAACAATGTGATTGATAGGAAGGCAGGCGAGAGATGGGGCGATTTTATGCCAAAGATAGAGAGATGGAGAGAGAGTTCCCTCTAGGAAAAATTGTGAATGCCTCAAAAGTATTGTTAGTACTTTTTAGGTTATACATATATATGGCGAAAGGAACAAGTTAGACTTTAAACTAAACTTTTTCGTAAAAAAAAACTCAAAAACTGCTTATCTTTCACCTCAAAACTCTTAGTAAAATTTAATGAAATCGTTCGTTGATGGAATGAGATAATTAAACAGCTCCTGACCTCTAGGCACTGTGCTCAAGATACTTTTCTTGCTGCTTATTGACACCCAACTGTGGCCTTTCTATGAGCCAAAGGAAACCAATAATATTTTTCTATACTCGAAGGATATTTATTTTTATGAAAAATAATTATGAACAATTAAATTACATTAAAGGTAACTAGCAGCTGGGGCTATACGTATCGGCTGGCAAGATTATGGATTATGGTACACAAAAATGCTTCAGGGAATAACCAGTTATACATGCTGGAGGCATCCGATTTCATAGCTCTAAAGCTATAATATAAATATTATGATGAAAAATATCCCATGCGACATTGCTTTAAATTGAGTTTTAAAAGGTCTAGGAGAAATCAAAAGAGAAATAAGATTGCCCTAAATCTGCTCTAGAGCTAATTAAAGATCAGTTAAAAGAGCAAAACCAAAGACAGTTCTCAAAGTGAAAAAATATCATTTTTCAATTCATGATTGTCCCGTGCGAAATTTCTTGAAATTAAATTCAAACAGGTTTACACAACATTTTTATTAGATTTGAGCAGTCCTCAATATTACTGAATAAATTATAAATATTGCTTCGATTTACATTGATTTCAACGCTTTAATTATTTACCATGAGAATAAATATAATTTGTCTCGTGCAAATACATGGCAATTTTGCGAAAGATTTTAAGAATATAAAATTAAATCTAGGGTAAGATAGCGAGCAAAAAAAAGAAGCAAAAATTTACACTTTTTCAATAAAAAAGGGATCAAATTTCAATTTATGGTTGTGCTGTGTGACATTGTTTAAAATTAAATTAAAATTAAACAAAGTTTTGGGTAATCAAACTCAGTTTTAAGTATCAACAATGCTGAATATTCTGGAATAAATTATAAGTAACGCTTCTGTTTTCACGAAATCAGCATTTAAGTTATTTACCATGAAAGTAATATAAATATTTTGTCCAGTTCAAATATCATGGCTCTATTGCGAAAGATTTTGATTTGAAAACATAAGACAAAATCAACTCTAGAGCAAGAAAAGAACAATCAAAAGAGCAGAACCTTTGAGTTTGAGTTTTTTCACTTTATGTTTGTCCCGTGCGACATTTCATAAATTTTTAAATGTCAGCAATGCTAAATATATTTAACATAATTAATTATATTAAAATATTGCTTTAGGTTTCATTGATTACACCGCTGAAATTATCTGTCCTGAGAGTCAATATAATTTTTCCTGGGCGAAAATCACGGATTTTTTGGCGACATATTTTAAAAAGGAAAAATTGGTTTAAATGAGTCTTAGAAATATTTAGAAAACTGAACGTTTGCACATAATTTTGAAGTAAAAAAGGAGAAAAGAATTGAAAACTGGACTGACCCGTGGGACATTGCGCTTATCTCTACGTGTCAAACAAAACATTTCCAAAAAGATCAACTCCCAGCAAGTTAATTTATAAAATCACTTATGTTATACTTCGCTGATTATTATTTAAATTAAGTTGTTAAACAAAAAGTTTTATACAAATTTATTGAACTTTCACTCATTCAATCTCCCTTTCTCACTATATGAAATTTATGCTTTTTAAAATATAATAACATTCGTACATATAAAATTATTTTGATTACAATCACGTCATAATTGTTAGTTATGATAAAATTTTAATTTTTTATAAAATATTTTATTTAAAAGAAAATCGATAATATTTTAAAGCATGCATAATAAAAATCATAAATTTCGGCTGATTAGCGTGATAGAAAGATAAGAAATCTAGATAAAATAATTTGGTTAATAAAATCTCAAAACTTTGAAACACGTGGAACACGCTCCGTAGGCTTACTGTGTTTACTGTGCTTGGAAATTTTTTTTCCATAAATATATATGTGTATGCATATTTATGTATGTAAGTCTTTCGCGCTGGTTTTCGTGCTCTATGCGCTTGTGGTCTATTGTTCGCCACAACTTTCGCTTTTATAATCTTTCTCCCATAAATTTTTCTTATTTTTGTTATTGTTATAATATTTTCTTTTTTTTTTACAAGTTGTCACACTATGTTTTTGTACGCTTTAGTATAAAAAAAAATAAGTAAAATTTTAAAATTAACAAATGTAGATAAACTTACTATGAGATTTTATACGGAAAAAGACATAATATAAAAATAAAAAAGGTATAAAAAATAATAAGAAACAAATTTAAAAATAAACAAAATAAAAATATATAAAAAAAATATAAATAAAATATATAAAAAAAAAAAAAATTTAATAATAAAAAAAGACAGGAATTGTATTGGCGCTCGTCAGCGTCCACTTATCTGTGGGTGTTCACAAAAGAATTGTTTAAAAAAAATATTTTTTTTTTATCAAACGCATCTCTCTCTTGCATACAAATGCATAGGTTTACATATATGCATATGCATGAATGAATTTTATGTTCATTTTGGGTGAACATACATAAATAATGATCATAAAAATTTACGCATCACGGCAATATTTGAGCCGCCCACACGTTGGCAGTGCAAAGAATGCATAATCCCATACATGAATGCATACATACCTACATATATTTTTATATACATTTTCATGTTTTTTTCATTAATCTTTATAGACTTCAAAGCGCTTATCTTGTACACGAACACCAACAATAGGTAAATTAATTAGTAAAAAATGCCAAAAAGCGGAATTGAAAAATTTAAAGTGTCAAAGTGCGGACACCCTACTGACAGTCATGGCTCGCTGCCTACTACTACTGACAGTGCAACAAAATGGAGATTACACCAAGAGACCTTAAATGGCAAAAGAAAAAGCTTATTTGATACAAATCTTCACATTGACCCAGAATCTTCTTTAACTACATACACGTATGTATTTATTTGTCTATTAAATTTCTAAAAAAAAAATGGAATTCAAATTAATTTGTCAAATTTTTCGCTTCACATGAACTTCAGCTGAAAAAAAAAAAACAACAAATTTTATTTTTCTGTTTGTCTATTCGCCTAATTTTCTTGTTTCTTCGCTTTTTTATTCGCAATTTATAGCATGTTATTTTAATTTTTATTAGCTTTACTATCTAAAATTAGTGTTCATAAATCACACAGTAGAGCTTATTTAAAAATAGATAAATTAATTTTCGCACAAATGCCAGCAAACATAAAATAAAATAAAAAAAAATTCGCGCGCTTCTTGATCATATGGAAATCGTATATATTTATATTTAAATTAATTAATTTTTTTATTTTTTAATTGTTTTTTTTTTTTATTTATTTTATTCTTTATTTTTATTTTGTTTTATTTATTCTTCATCTGTTTTGACTATTTGCCGCAGTCAATCTTATTTTCAATTTAATACGCAATACATTTTTGGTTCATTATACTCTACTACCTACATATGTTTGTTTGTATACATGTATGTATGTATGTGCCTGTTTTGCTGTTGATGCTAAGAGAAAGAACTTTTTTAATGCTTGGAAACGTGTTTTACACATTTTTTGGCAATGAAAGTGACCTACAAGTTCATAAATATTGTTGTTTTTTTATTGCTCATTAAATCAATGCGTTCTGACTCAATTTTCGGTGGTGTAACATAAAATAAAATATTTTCAAGGTGAGCTTGAGCACCACACAGCTGTGTTGCAGAGAAGAAATTTAAGAAAGAAAATTTTTTAAATATTCAAAATTTATGATTTTTAGGATTTTTTTTAATTATAAGTTTTTAATAATATTTAAATTTTTTTATTTAAGTTCATTTAATGATAGTTGCTGAAAACTTTTTTTTAAGCTTTGAGAGTTTACTCAAATTTATTACTAATATTCTATATGTTCAGTGCGTGAGCACTTAGTAACCACTGAAGTTCGTAAACCATTTTAAACGAAATATTTTGAAAAGCTCAGTTTTCGGTTTCTCTTTTAAAGCCAGGTTGTGCGGACAACAAATTTGAAAGTATTTTTGAACTTCAGTGTTCCATAATTATTATTTTTTAGTTAACTTGTATGCAGTTTGAGTTAATTTTTATTTACTGTTTCCGTCTTCGAATAACTTTTCGGCATTTTGGTAATATTTTTCATGGATTTTTTCATCACATCAAACCTGTCTCCCTTTTTTCAGATTTTCTAAACTTATGTTGCTTTTCTTCTGTAACTCTGTTTTTGATTCAGTTTTATGTTCCTTTGGATTCTGTTTTTAGTCCATTCAAACCCCATCCATCAACTCTTTTACGCTTGCGCGCTCATTTTAATAAAAAATAAATAAAAATTTATTCAAAATTTAATATAATTATCCTCAGGGCAGAAGCAATCTACAAACAATAAACAGAATAACAAGGACGCGACAATAATGATGATGAGGAAATCTACTGAATTAATAATTATTTTATGAACCAATAAACCCATTGGGCAATCAATTATTTAATTGTATTTCTATGTACCCATGACTCATTGTATTAAGATAAGAATAAGCGATTAAGAAAACCTCTGAAATCAATTAACATAATTCGAGGCAAACAAACTGTGAACACTTAATTAAAGAAAAAGTCAACCAAAGTTGTCACAGAAAATTTTTGAAAACAAAAAATAAAAATCAACACGTAAACTAGGTCATGTTTACAAATAAATAAAATGAAAAAAACAAAATTAAATTAAAAGAGCAAGGTGCGGTGCTATGGGATAATTAAATTGATAATTAAACAAAAATTTAATAATACGAACTCGGAAAAAAACTGGTCAGACATTGTCATAATTAACACTAAACAATCATAAAACAATTCATGCATATCGACGACTGCTTGGGAGATAAATTAGCTTATGTAAATGCATGTAGAAGGTAAACCCATGAGAATGTACGTATGTATTTATGCATGTAAAACAATCTTAACCACAGGAAATTGAACTTGTTTTTTTGCAGTTGCTACTTTACCGTCATAAAGTTTAATGACATTTTAGCTATTTGAGTATTCTTGCCATTTTAACCTATTGTTGCTAACTTTTACTAAGCCATGAAAGCAATTTCAATAGAAATAGAAATGAATTAAAAGAGTAGAATAAATAATAATAACAAAAATTACAAAGACTCAACACGAAATATAAAAAAGAAAAAAATTAAATAAATAAAACAAAATAAAATAAAATAGAGTAGATTAAAATCCAATAAAAAAAAAACAAAATAAAATAGAGTAAAATAAAAAAAATAAAATAAAATAAAATAAACTAAAATAAAATAAAATAAAATGAAATAAATTAAAATAAAATAAAATAAAATAAAATAAAATAAAATGAAATAAAATAAAATAAAATAAAATAAAATAAAATGAAATAAAATAAAATAAAATAAAATAAAATAAAATAAAATAAAATAAAATAAAATAAAATAAAATAAAATAAAATAAAATAAAATAAAATAAAATAAAATAAAATAAAATAAAATAAAATAAAATAAAATAAAATAAAATAAAATAAAATAAAATAAAATAAAATAAAATAAAATAAAATAAAATAAAATAAAATAAAATAAAATAAAATAAAATAAAATAAAATAAAATAAAATAAAATAAAATAAAATAAAATAAAATAAAATAAAATAAAATAAAATAAAATAAAATAAAATAAAATAAAATAAAATAAAATAAAATAAATAAAATAAAATAAAATAAAATAAAATAAAATTAAATAAAATGAAATAAATTAAAATAAAATAAAATAAAATAAAATAAAATAAAATGAAATAAAATAAAATAAAATAAATTGAAATAAAATAAAATAAAATAAAATAAAATGAAATAAAATAAAATAAAATAAAATAAAATAAATGAAAATAAAATAAAATAAAATAAAATAAAATAAAATAAAATAAAATAAAATAAAATAAAATAAAATAAAATAAAATAAAATAAAATAAAATAAAATAAAATAAAATAAAATAAAATAAAATAAAATAAAATAAAATAAAATAAAATAAAATAAAATAAAATAAAATAAAATAAAATAAAATAAAATAAAATAAAATAAAATAAAATAAAATAAAATAAAATAAAATAAAATAAAATAAAATAAAATAAAATAAAATAAAATAAAATAAAATAAAATAAAATAAAATAAAATAAAATAAAATAAAATAAAATAAAATAAAATAAAATAAAATAAAATAAAATAAAATAAAATAAAATAAAATAAAATAAAATAAAATGAATTAAATTAAATTAAATTAAACTAAATAAAATAAAATAAAATAAAATAAAATAAAATAAAATAAAATAAAATAAAATAAAATAAAATAAAATAAAATAAAATAAAATAAAATAAAATAAAATAAAATAAAATAAAATAAAATAAAACAAAATAAAACAAAATTAAATTAAATTAAATTAAATTAAATTAAATGAAATAAAGTAAAATAAACTAAAATAAAATATAAAAAATTAAAATAAAATAAAAAATAATAATTAGAAAAAATAAAATAAAATAAAAAATAATAATTAGAAAAAATAAAATAAAATAAAATAAAATAAAATAAAAAAAATAAAATAAAATAAAATAAAATAAAAAAAATAAAATAAAATAACATAAAATAAAATTAATAATAAATTTAATTCCAATTAATTAAATAGTAATAAATAAAAATACTGAATGTAGTGCAAAATTGTTAATTGTTGATATGGGTAATTCTTATTCTTTCAAGCGAAATCAAGTTTCCAGTTTACCTTGCATCCCAATATGTGAGTGACTAATCGAAGAAATATATATGTAAATTTATTTCTTAAAGCTATTGGTTTTGAGTAGAAATTTATTGTTGGTCCACTCTTGTGGCTGTTCTGCAGCTAAATAACACCGCGGGGGGTTTACTGAAAATTAAATCTTGGCACTTTTATGCGGCCCAAACTGCAGTAAGTTTTTAAAGATGCGGCATAACTTGAGACAAATTTTTAAATATGAATATGATAGATGCTAATTTTTGAAATATGCAGCATTTGAGCGCAGTTGGAAACTTTCGATTTTAGTAAAATTAAATTCTAGTAGGTAATTCTGATAAATTTTTTCCAATGATTCGCCTTTAATATGTAATAATTTAACAAAGATTTAACATTTTAATAAATTTTTTTTAAATAATAAATATTGTTTTATTAAATTGCGAAAATTATATGCATTATTTAAATTTAAACAAAGAAATAAGAATATTTATTGTTTTTCTATCTTTTTAATTTAGCCATCATATACATATGATGAATCAATTCCATTTTTTTTTTTTTTTTAATATTAAAATATTCTGAAAGAAAATATTTAAAAAAAATCATAAAGCGATTCCCGAATTCCTTTTATAATCCTTATTTTCAATTTACAACTACTCTGAAGCTTCACTGTGATTAACATAATTATAAAATGTTTTGGTTTAACCTACCAAGCTTAGCTAACCACAAATTATTCGCCAAAAATGTATTTCAAGGAAAAATGTCAAACAATTTAGTACCCACGCCAAGTCGATTGTAAACGTTGACAAGCGATTGTCAATAACTTTAATGATGATTGCAAAGGTGCCACTGACAAATGGACATTGCCAAAATTTATATAATTTTAATAAGTTAAGCAAAAAAAGCACAGAAAAAGTGTTTGTTGATTTGCCAATAGACTCCTCTAAATGTGAGAACTCACAAAAAATCACGATTTGCAGGAGAAAAAAAAAATAAGGAAATTAAAAAAAAAATTAAGAAAATTTACATATACGCCTGTGAAAATCTATTGCAATATATGTATAAATTGAGAAATGAAGTAATATTATAATATTATTTAATATTTCTAAAACTTTCATTGTATAATCTCCAAAAGACAATCAGTTTCAGTTTAATTGTGTTTATTATGACCAAAACTTCAAAAACTTGGCTTAAAAATTTAAAAGTAATATTATACACTTATTTGGCGCAAATAAAAACTCCACACATTCACAAAAAATAAAGTTGTGTCATAATTCCATTTAATTCGAACATTTCTCAAAACAACATCATTTGCATAGTTAATTACGTAGAAAGAACGGGAAGAATTTTGTATTTGCTGTCAAAATATTTAATGTGGGCCACTTATTAAGCTGTTAAATAATTAAGGTGCCTTCATAAAGTTATGCGTAAAATTTCATAGAATTTTTAATAATAAAAAGTGCTTTCCATGTAACTATTACACTTAATTCCACTAAGTAAATATGTAAACCTAGGAATTTAATTTTTTATGAGCTTGAAATTTTCAGTTTTTGCAAAAAAAAAATCTACTGAAAATTTTAGTATTCCTTTCTATCTTAACTAGAACTTTAATATTTAACTCAGCTTGGAGAATTACGCAACTTTTTAAGCTGTTGTTATGCATTTATGTTTAGGAGCTTAAAAATAACTAAACTAAATTGCTATGATAAAACTAATTTATTTCAATGTTTCATGCCGTTTTGGTTGAGAGAACGAGTTATGCTTAGAAGTGAAAAGTAGATAGCGAAAATTATTGAAAATTATTAAAACAGGATTTTAAAAGTTGTTCCTATAATTTAGGAGATGCCCGCTGACAACAAAATAAACTTAACTTATAAATGCTTTCGAGAAACACTTTCTACTTTTTTTAATGTTTAAAATTTGAAACTATAATTTTATGCTGTAGCAATTGACTAAAAATATTAGTGAAACGAGCATTTTATTTTATTTTATTTATTTGTTTATGCAATTCAGTTTTGTCACTTTCATTTATTTTTCTTTATAATTTAATTTAATTTTTTTTAATTTATTTTATTTAATTTTCTTTGGCTATAATTAATTTTTTAATTTATTTTATGTTATTTTATTTTATTTCTTTATTATTATTAGTTTTACTTTATTTGATTTTTTTATTTTTTCATCTTTTTATTTAATTTTATCTCATTTTATTTATTTTATTTTTTTTATTTATATTTTTTGTGTGTTTATTTATAAATTACTTATGTTATTAATTTTTATTTAATTTTTTATTTTTTTTATTTCGTTTTTATTTTTTGTTTTATTTTCTATTTTATTTTATGTTATTTATTTTATTTATAATTTGTTTTATTAATAAGTTATTTCATTTTGTTTTCTTTATTATTTCTTTTATTTGGTATTATTTTACTTTATTTTATTTTTTTATTTAACTCGTTTTATCTGTAATTTACTTTACTTTATTTTATTTATGTTTTTATATTTAATTAAATTATTTGTTATCTTTCTGTTTATTTTATATTATTTTTACTATTTTGCTTTTATATTTGAACTTTATTTTATTTTGTAAAATTTCAGTATTTTTTATTATATTTTTTTCTTTTGCTTTATTTAACTTAATTTTTTTATTGTAATTATTTTTTACTTAATTTCGTTTCAATTCATTTTATTCGATTTCAATTTATTTATTTTACTAAGTTTTACTCTACTTTATTGTTCTTTATTTTGTAATAATTAATATTGTTTTTTTCTTCATTTTAGCTAATTTCATTTAATTTTTAATTTATATTTTCTAACTTTATTATTATTTTATTTAACTTAATTGTTTTATGTAACAAAATCTTATTTTATTTTGTTTTGTGTAATTAAATCTAATCTAAAAAATTTTAATTTATTGTGTATAGTTTATTTAATGTTATTTAATTTTATTTTATTTGTTGTGTGTTTATATTTTGGTCATTTTATTTATTTTTGTTTTATTTATTATTGTGCTGTATTTATTTAATACAGTTTTAATTTATTTCATTAAATTTTATATTAGTTTATTTTATTTTATTTTATTTTATTTTCGTTTTTTATATTTTACTTTATTTAATTGTATTTGATTTATTTTACTATGTTTTAATTTATTTTGTTTCCTTTTTTAATTTTTTTATTTCAATTAATTTTAATTTAGATTAGCTTAGTTTATTTAATCTTATTTAATTTTTTCTTTGTTAAAGTTTTTGTTTTAATTTATTCTTGAATTTTTTAATTTTTTTATTTTATTTAATTTTATTATATTAGCTTATTTTAATATTAATCTTATTTGAATTAATTTTAATTTAGATTAACTTAGTTTATTTAATCTTATTTAATTATATATATATTTTTTTTTTTTGTTTTAATTTATTTTTGAATTTTTTTAATTTATTTAATATTTTCAATTCTTTTATATTAGCTTTTTTAACTTTTATTTTATTTAAATTAATTTTGTTTTATTTTTTTCTTTTGTTATATTTTGTATTTATTAATATATTATAATTTATTTTTATTTTCTTTATTTATTTTTGGTTGCTATTTTATTTAATTTTATTCTATGTTTTATATTTTATTTAATTTTTGTAAATTTTATTTATTTTATTTTATTTCATGATATTTCATTGGTTTTATATATTTAAATGTAAATTTGTTTTACTCTTTTTATTTAATTTTTTATTATTAATTTTTTTTCTTTTTTTAGCATCCTTTGTTAAATAACAAAATAGCAAAATTTAATTTTTCTCTACCATAGGTACGTGTTCAACACATCCGCATTGCTTACCGACACACAGAAATGGTATATAATTTTCCGAAATGCAATTTTTCACTCAATTAAATATGTTAATGAATAAAAGATACGTATATGTACATATATATAAAACAAAATTGCATTTGGTGTCTGGAAATAAATAGCAACAAAACTTTGTGATTGCCAGCAGCAAATAGCAGAAATGATAGTAAAACCTCAACAGGTTCCTTCTATTAATATACACACACGTACACACACCGTGGACTATGCAAATTCAAAGCAATTACGAATAAAATTGCGCGACATGGCACACCCACCACCAACTGGCCAACGAGCGGATGGAGAGGAATGTGAATGTGGTGCAATATGACGGCAGCTGAGGGCAGCGTAAGGTGAGTGAAGACATAAATAAAAATAAATATGTATTTATATATATATTTATATATGCATATATATATATATATGTTTTTTTTGTTTACTTTGATCATCTCAAAGCACGTGTGTGCGGGTGTTTACGTCATCACATACACTTGCATATATATACGTCACCAAAAACGTGCTGAGCAAAGAAATGAAAGAAAAAAATTCTGGCTTCGTGTATTATTGTTATAAAATTCAAGCCTAATATATATTTATAAATAAAACTCTAAAATGATTACCGCACAGTAGTCGCATGTTTTTTCTTTTCTAAATTTATGAACTCATGCAGCGAAAAATTGAATAAATTATGTAAATATCGCAAAACACATGTTATAAATATTAAGCATTTAGTTTTAGTTGTTCTTGTCTAGTTTAAATAATAAACATTAAATATATTATTTATGACAAAAGGCGTACATACATACATATATATCTAGAATAGATGAACTCATAAGACATCTGACTTTTTTGTCTAGCAAAAAAAAAACTAATTAATGCACGAGAAAACATACTAACATATGATGTATGAATCTGTATTCATATATACATTCATGTCTTATTGATTCTTTATGTACACATGTACGTGTATGTATAAGTAGGTCAAAAAAAAAATTAGTATGGAACCTGTTTACGGCTTCAAAGTAAACAAATAAATTTTTTTGCCGCTCTAATATGGTGATTTGCATAATTTTTTCGTCGCCAGCGGATGTTTGGTAATTAAGAACAAAAGAATCTGTTTTTTTTTTGTATGTACATACTTATGTATTACATAAAGTATATGAGAGGAAAAGTTACTAAGAACACTAAACATCGGTGGAATCAAATCTAAGGTTATGGAAAGAGCACAGGAGCATAAGAAGTATGCTTTAGACGTCATTCTATACAAATAGATAGAAAGTATAGTGAGGCTTGCAGGAAAACTCCCCTGCGGGATATGTCATCTTCGCTGTAGATGCTATAGCTTTGTAAGCGTCGAAAAAATTCCAAGAAACTGCTAATAAATAATCTAATGGAGAACGTCCAAAAAGGTTTTATATTTTTTATTTTGTTTGATCGAAGTAAATTCGAAAATCGTGTGCACCTGCTGATTGATTAATATATTGCTTAAACTCTTAACTCTTAAAAGCAAAAACACTGAATAATTAACACATATAAAGATTACTTTTCCAACTCAGCACGTTTGGACACTCACTTTTAGCACACAGAAAACCCACAAAAAATCCAAAAATTATAATTAATAATGCAACTCAAAATAGCGCTGAAGTTAATAAAAATTGTTGTTACATTTGTCTGTTTTTTGTTATTTGAATTAAAAATGCTCAAGAAACGTGTTGGTCGATATCTCCATGATAGCGAACAAGTTCGTTGCTTAAATCTTTCGTTTTAAGTTCTTATTACAACCGCCATAAATTATAATTGGCGTCAATAGCTTTAGTTACCAGAAGTTTGTATGTACCCCACTGTATATATAGAATTTTTAAAATTTTGGCAAATGAAATGTGCAAATAACGGTAATCAATTAATAAATACAAATAAAATAAAATTAAATGAAATCAAATAAAAGAACGCAAAAGAAACTAAAATAAATGAAAATAAAATAAACTGAAAAGAAAGAAAATAAAAGATATTATTATAATATAAAAAAATAGAAATGGATTAAATAAAATGAAATTAAATTAAATTATATAAAATACATAAATAAATAAATAAAATGAAATAAATTATACAGTAATATAAAAATGAAATGAAATGAAATGAAATAAAATAAAATAAAACAAAACCAAATTATTATTTTATTAAAAAATAAAATACAATACCAAAAGGCTGCTAAAAAAATAAAATAAAATTAAAATAAAATCGAACAATAATAAAGTAAATTAAAAACAAACCTAAAAAAGGAAAAATGAAGTAAAACACATATAATAAATTAAAACAAAAAATAAAAGAAGAAATGAATTCAAAAAATTATGGAAAATAAATTTACAAAAAAAATTAAATGTAATATGAGATAAAATAAAAAAAATAAATAAATTGAATGAAACAAAATAAATAAAATTATATAAAATAAAACTAATATTGATTTTAGTAAATTAAACAATTTAAAATAATTAAAAAATAAATAAAGAAAGTAAAAAGTAATATAAGGTGAAATAAAAAAATATATAAATGCAATGAAACAAAATAATTAACATTATATAAAGTAAAAATGAAATTAATTTTATTAAATTAATCAATTTCATATAATTAAAAAATAAATAAAAGGAAATAAAAAATTACATAAAGTGTATTAATAAAAAATAAATAAAAATCAATTAAAATAAAATGAAATAAAATAAATAAATCAATTAGAAAAAAAACAAAATAAAATTGAATTAAATGATTTAAAATTGTTTAAATTTAATGTTAAAGTAAATTTTAACGCAATAAGAAATGAAAGAAAATGAAGTGAAAAAGTAAACAAATAAATAATATTAAATAAAACCAAATAAAATGAAACACGTTTGAAATGAATTAAAAATATATATAAATAAAATAAAATTAAAATTAAATACATTTAATGGAAATATTTTGAATTAGAAAAAATTGAAAAAAAAAATAAATGAATAAAATAAATAAAAAAGTAATAAATAAAAGAAATTTAAAAATGAATTGCTACCGCACACGTTTGCTGTCATCAACACGTGTACACGTTAGTAAAGAACATATCGTTTTTCAGCAAGGCTACCTTATTACGCTTATTGCTATTTTTATTGTTTTACTGCAATATTTATATAGGAGAATCAATTTGGTGTCTTTTACGTACAACAATATTTCATCTTTTTACTCATTAATGATTCCATCTTTTTTGTATTTATTTTTTTTTTACGTTACAAATATGTCTTCTGCTTTGAAACGCTACTTTATCACCTTATATGTACATATAATATATATGAATGCGAAAAATAAGAAGCGATAAACAACAAAAAGGGGCGAAATATATTTTTGTTATTATTATTATTTTTTTTTTTTTTCAAAAACGTCACTCACCTTGTTCGCAAATTTCCGTTGCGTGTGCTGTTTAACGTTTTTGCGGCCAACTTGAAGCTGTTGCTGCCGCCACCGCCGACAATATTGCCATTGCTGCCAACACCACCACTACCGCCGGCGCCGCCACCGCCATTACTACCGCTATTCAGCTGACTTGCACTTGTGCGAGGCAAACGCGGATTACCGGCGCCGGTACGTACTGACGTGCCACCAGCACCTCCGCCATTGCCATTACTGCCGGCTGCCGCGACAAGACAACTATCGTTGCTCAGAACGGCGAATACGCAGATGAGCAACAGCAGTGCCATTGTGAGTGATGAGCCTCTGCTGCTGCTGCTGCTGCTGGTGCTGCTGCTAGTGCGACAACAAACGCCAAGCCCACCGACGCTGTTAAGCATTTTGTTGTTGTTGTTGTTGTTGTCGTTGTCTTTAATGCTCATCGCTGTAATAATTGTAGTTTTCGCTTTTGCTTGTAAGAACCAGTTCTTAGTTAGTTGTTGTTTGTTTGCTTTATGTTGCTGATTTTCTAGCTGCTGCTGTTGTTTGTGCTGTATATTGAGTATTGATGCATGCTGATTTTTATCCACTTGCTGTTGTTGTAAATGTTGTTGTTTGGCCTTTAAGGCCGGCATATTGCTGTGTAATTTGTTTGTTCGAATGCTGTGAGCGCAGTTATTGCTGCTCTTCAATATTCGTATATATATATGTATATATGTATATATATGTGTACGTGTATTTTTTTTTTGTTTTACACGCACACTTTTCGATTTTTTCACTTATTTGTGATTTTTTTTCACGTTTTCCTTTTGCTTTTATCGATATTTGTATTTATTTTTATTATTTTGTGCTTCTTTTGCCACTTTTCATAAACACGTTTTATTTTCACAACAATTCACAATTTATTTCTGTATACTGTTATTTATTGCTGATTTGTTTTTTTTGCTATAATTTACTGTAAACAAAAAAATGGACTTATGAAACTTTGAAAATTAATACACGATATTGTGAGGAATATGAGTCGTATTAATATCTGTTATATGTTTTTTTATTCAATATTAATTGTTTTTTTAATTAGTTACTTAGTAATAAAAGATATTTAAAAATTGATTTTGAAAAAACTAAAAAAAAATTATAAAAATTAAAATGAAAAGTTATCCAAATATTTGTGTAGCGATCATACTTTAATACCCTTTAGAACCCTAAAAAACGCTTTTTTTAGCAATTTTTTTGAAAGAGAAGAAAATTATTGCGGCAAACGAAATTTTCACACAATGGTATACTGTATTTAGGGTTCAAAAAACAATTTTTAGCATAAAAAAATATTGGAATTGTCCAACGTTGTCAAGAGTTTTCTGAAGCGACTGCAGCCTGAACACATGAAACGGTGCCGGAGATGGAAGTTGTGCGATGCCTCTGAAACAGTTGAACTAATTTTTTTTTTTAATTTTACGAGTGTCTTTGTTATATGAACTAAAAAAATACCTTGTTGAAAAACTCCTAATTTTTTCGATGCTTGAAAAAAAATAGGAAATAATTTACTACTGAAGCTACCTCCTTAACTGACTGTATCATCCTATAGCGTGATATGAGCAATCGGAGCCATATGGCACTGGTAGGAGTGATAGCTGTACTCTAGTTAAGTCTTTCCACTAATTAAATCTTATATTACAATGTTTATCAATTAAAATTATTCTTAAAATAATTACAAAATTTTTTAAATAAATGTAAACTCAATTAACTTTTTAATATGTTTATATTATAAAAAAAAATTATATGCTTTAAACATAAATTACTTTTTACCATATCAAATATTGGAATCTTAAATAGAAAATTTAAAGCTCACTCTATGGTCTGAATTAAACTTCATTATTTGTTGTTTTTTTTTTTTTTGAATATTTTCTGTTATTCACTGCCTTCTTTACCACTCTTTACTTCGCAATACTTAAAAGAAATAATGGTCGCATTGCATAAAAGTGTTCAGAAGCCTATTATTTACCTTACCGGCAATCAAAAATATTAAGAAAAAGTATTTCTTACTGTCTTCAGCGCGTTGGAGTTGAAAGAAAACAAGTTCCTGTGACAGTTGAAACCTTATATCAGAACGACGTGTGCAAATATCTGACCCAGGTTTGATAAACGCACAATATTCCGCATTAATCATTTGGATAATATTTTTGCATTTATAACAACAACAATGTTTTTTTAACAAAACCGTTAAGACGGTTTCAATTTTCAGCAATTCAGTTAGAAAATATTTTGTTCAAAAAAAAAAACCCCGATCCATTGCGACCTACAGGGGTTGGTTATATCTTTTGAGATCCTAAAGAGTTTTTTACGGTAATTTTAACCATAATAATTGATAAAGTATTTTGCTCTGCGTAGTCGCAATGAGTAAGGTCGACATATATCACACAGGGATTGATAAATAAATAATACAAATTTTAAATTTATTTTGAAGATATTGTTTATAACAACAGTAAAGCCTAGCGTAAAAGCCTACACTTGAGTAAGGGGCTGGGCTGCCAATAGGTGATTTCAAAAGTGTAGTGGGTTGCATTATCGAGAGAAATTCATTATTTGTATAGCAATATACGCAGCACTATACCCCAAAAATAAGGCATAGTTAATTGAAAATCTCCTTTAAAAGTCACCTGATGCTCAATTTAATCAGTATAAGCAGCAAATATAATTGTATTGAAACAACTTCAATTTCAATTTCAACAGCAAATTTATAGATCTTGGGACGTTATGACTGAGTGACGAAGGCACATTATTCAGGGATGTTATAAAAACCGACACTAGTGTTGGGAAATTTGCTTTTTTCGAAGTTTGTACTGATCTAAAGACATTTGTGATTTTTAATTCAAAATAAAATGAATTCAGCCAGGATATTTGATAATTTGATGAAAGGTGAATTTGCATTCTACTTTTACATTTGCTGATGAAAAATTTCTTTACAAGCAGATTTACAGACCAATATCGTCCTAATAAAGAAGTCTCTATAATAGTGCTGGCTATCGGTGAAGATAAGTTCGATAGGCTGTTTATCCCCCATGTGCTCCAACTGGTAGCGACACTGCGGTTTTCGACAGAATACTTCTCTCAACGGTCTGTGGGTAATGACTCAAATATCTCCTTAGCGCAACATACAGTCTTGGTGGTTATAGCAGAAGTACTAAACGCTGAAAAAAGTTAGTAAAAAGCGGAGAGCTCATGACCGTCTCCACACTATGCACCGTACTCCAGACATTACTACTTGCAAAACCCATTATTCATGACTTAATTTTTTGCAAATAATTTAGTACTCAATACTGTCACTGATTAATTGCTCGGTTTAATTCTGACACTTAAATCGATACAAATTCTTTTTCAAAAATTAAACCGAAATGCAAATCAATAATCCGAATTTGTAACCTCTTAAATAGAATTTTGTCGGTTTCAATACTGATTCTGATTATAATTATTTGAAGCGGTATTTGGTTGAAAGCAAAACTCCTTTTCTTATTAAGACTTTAAGCTCAAAAAGCTAAGTGGTGACATTAGTCCGAAAGCAGTCAAGTACCAAGGTCAATACACATCAAAAGAGTTTGTATGGTGAGATTGCAAGAGTAAAGTCTACTAAGAGCTACTTCTGAGGAACCAAATTATTGTTATGTGCCATAAAAATATATTGATTCCAAATTTAATAAATTAATTTTTTTTTGTTCATTAATATATTTTTAAATACAAATTTAAATTATGCTCATTATTACTAATATTTTTATTTTATTTATTTGTTGTTATTTTTTTTTTTTTTTTTTTTTTTTTTTTGAACAACTAAAATCGAAAGGTCCACCTTTCGGTCCACTTATTTAATTTTTTAGATGATATACATTTTTTTGTTTTAATTTTTTTGGTTTACAGTTTCAATCTTTTATTTGTTTACACCCAACATTTCGATATTTTGTTCAAAAACACAAGCGTATACGGGCATTTTGACAGCAACTGGAATATTTTCAACAAATTGCAAATTATAAGTTACGAATTAACACCGTTTTTGTAGAAAATAAAGTAAAAAAAAACTGAAAATTTGTATGGGCGAAGGTAATAATTTGCAAAAA
Organism: Ceratitis rosa; assembly: GCA_037013455.1. Classification (NCBI taxonomy): domain Eukaryota; kingdom Metazoa; phylum Arthropoda; class Insecta; order Diptera; family Tephritidae; genus Ceratitis; species Ceratitis rosa. Next base: position 3,464,314 of record JAWMAG010000005.1, on the reverse strand, counting down.
AAAATTGAATTATAAAAATTAGGTCCATAATATTGAGCGTACAAATTAATTCGGTCCGTTTTGAAAAGAGAGCTCCATTTGCAAATTATGACGAATCTTCTAAGGGATTACATATTTAATTGAAAAGGCTTCACATTTGTCAACATCAATCAGTTTGTCTCAGAGTCTTTTTTTTTGCATCTTTGAAAATGTCCGGATTTGTGTTCAGTGAACAGCACTTGCTTAAAATTTTGATTTCCTCCATTAATTGGAAGAGCTGAAGCCTACCGAATGCTTGTGGAAGTTTCCAACCGATAAATCACGTAGAGTGTGGTTTCGACGCTTCAAAAGTGATGATTTTAGACTTGAAAACAAAGAGCGTCCTTTTCAGACTATAAGCGGCTAAATCCAAGCGAAAATGGTGATGTGAAAAGCTCGAGAGTACAACTTGAGTGCAAAACGTCTAGAAATTACTAAAAAGCATAATGACAAGGTGTTTTTGCAACATAACAATTCTCAACTTCACGTGTCTGTAATGGTCAAAACCAACTTGGAAGCGCTTTAATGGGAGGTCTTATCACACTCGCTGTATTCTACAGACCTTTTTTCGTCCGATCACTGACTTTTTCGTCGGATGAAAAACGATTTGGTGGCAACGGGCTCGTGTCTTTTGTACTTTGAAGGTATCGAAGAATGGCTCAGTGATTGGATCGAGGACAGAGATAACTCATTTTTTTTAGAGATAGTATTCGAAAATTACCAGATAGATGAAAAAAGCAGTCCTTTCCGACTGACAATATTTGACTGATGTAATTTTTTACTTTTTTCTCAATAAAAACACTTTTCTGAACACAAAAAAGCGTACCAAATTAATTTGTACTTTAGTAAACTGTAAAAATTTTATAAATTATTTAGTATTGTATTGATAGTAAAATATCGAAATGCATTTTAACAAAAAAAAAATTTTAAATCAAAAAATAAAAAAAAAATTCATTTTAATTTATTTATTTAATCGTTTTTTGTTTGTTTTTTTGGTGCCACTTATTTTTGCGAAATTTTCATACGCAAATGCTAAATTTTTTAAAAATAAAACTTATACTTATATAAGTATGTATACAATATTTTGTGTTTAATTATAAATCGCTATATTTTTATATTTATATATTTTTGTATTTTTATTTCTCTTATTTTATTTATTTATTTATTTATTTTTGAATTATTACATAATCAAGTAATATTTTGGTCAAACAAGTTGTCAACACCTCCATATATGTTGCTTGCCGACAACCAGATAAAGTGGCCGCAAAGTAAACTTAGCACAAGCCTGATATGAATACACATACAGTTTTAGTTATTGCCGATAACGGTGCGGGAAGGTGTTGCCAATAATTCGCAAGCAAAGTAAGGAGAAGGAAAAAACAAATGCAAACATTTAATAAAAACAATAAAACACACTCACGCACTGTAATTAAATAAATTAATAAATAAATTTAAATTAGCATCAAGTTTGATAATATCAAACATGCAATTATACACAAACACATACATGCAAATGTACGAGGCATATATGTGCGTATGAGTGTGTGCCTATCGAAGCACGCGCCGCATAATTAAATGCACTTTTGATGTCATGAAAACTTTGAAATTTTTCAAGCTTACGCACTTACTCACTTACCAACACCACCAACTAGCTAACTAACTAGCCGACTAAGTAAGTAAGTACTGGGCCAAGTGATTTTCTAAGCATTTTTTATGCATTTAAGTATGTGTATTCAAATGCATTTTAGCATGCTGAATTTGTATATATTAGCTGATTGCTTTTAAGTCATTTTTGTATGTCTGTTTGTCTATTTGTCTGTTTGTTGTGCGTTTTTTGTTTCCCTTGTACGCTAACGCCGCCACCGCCGCCGCTCATTGAAATATTTCGGTAATAACTTAAAAGGCTGTCGTACAAATCTCTTTTTGAGAAGTTGTTCAGCTGGAAATTGTGGTTTTTATGCGACGCGTCGCTGCTGTCACTTCAATAGTACTGCTGCAGCGTGCTAGCGTTAGTTTTTTTGTTTTGTTTTTTAATTTTATTTTTATTTTATTATCTTATTGATTTTGTTTTTCGTTCTGCTTACTATTTTGCGCTCTCTGGTTTAAATATTAAAAAAAAAAATTTAATCTTAAAATGCAAAATGCATTGTTATTTAATTATTACTTTTTCTTATTTTTCTCTTTTTGTTTTTAGCTTTTCATTTCATTTTAAATATTTTGTTTTTCTCGTTTTTAAGTTTGATATTTTTAGTGCTTCTTCTCATATTTTAATTATTTGTTTTACTATAATTTGCATTTATAATTAAGTAAATTAATTTGCAAAGACTTAATGGAGTTCAAAAATGCTTGCGATAATAGTTGAAAAATCTGAATATCAGCGGAATGTCATTAAAATGTAGTAAATGTCAAAATATGGTTGCTTATTGTTTAAGTTGTAGAATCAAAAATTTATTAATGCTAGTAAGGCTGACATCACTGTGAATGGTGAGTAGTGAATTGAGTTGAAAATATTCATTATATTTCAAAAATTGCAAATTGCCAACCATTAAGGTTTAATTGCTGTTCACACAGACACTCAATTAACTTATTGAGCGTAATTATATAAGATTAGACTTATAAAAAAATATCTGCCTATTATTTGCGAATTGTCGTAAAATTTATTTTATCTGATTTTTTCTATTAAATTAAAATTTCTTTTATTTTATTTTATTTTAGTTTTTGATTTCATTTATATAAATTTTTTTATTTTATAATAAAGTTTAGTATATTTATTAATTTATTTTTGTTTCACTTGTTTTATTCTATTTTAGCGTATTGTTATATAATTAAGATTTAAGCGCACACTCACACAATTAACTAATTGTGAGTAAATAAATGAAATTTGGTTATTTTATTTGATTTTTATTAATTTTATTTTACTTTGTCTTTTATGGGTTTTATTTCATTATCTTTATTTCACTTAACTTTATTTTCTGATTAACTTTATGTAAATTTTAGTTTTATTCAATTTTCAATTTTTTTTAAATTAATTTTTTCTTACTTTGTTTAACATTAATTTCTTCCATTGCGATTTATTGAATTTTCCTTAAGTTATTTTAATTTAATTTCTTTACTTTAGTTTATTTAACTTTAATTTAACTTAATTTTTAATGATTTAAATTAATATATATGTTTAATTTTTTTTTATTTTATTTAATTTTATGCTATGTTATAGTTTTTCTTCATTTAATATAAATTAATACTGTTTCTTTAATTAAATTTTGTACATTTATGTTTTTTATTACTTCATTTTATTTTATTTCATTTATTTTATTTTCTCTTTTTTTCAAATTTTACTTAATACTATTTTGTTTTATGTTGTTTCTTCTTATTTTATTTTATATTATTAATTTTTATTTGAACTTATTTAAATTAATTTGCTTTATTTTATTCTATTTAAATTTATTTGGCTTCATTTTATTTCATTTTATTTTATTTAGGTTTATTTTATTTTGTTTTATATCTTTTTATTTTATATTATTTTATTTTATTTTATTCTATTTAATTTCAATTTTTATTTTATTTTATTTTTTTTTTATTTTTTTTTATTTTTTTTTATTTTATTTTATTTTATTTTATTTTATTTTATTTTGTTTTGTTTTATTTTATTTTATTTTATTTTATTTTATTTTACTTTATTTTATTTTATTTTATTTTATTTATTTTCTTTTATTCTATTTAATTTTAATTTTTATTTTATTTTATTTTTTTTTTATTTTATTTTATTTAATTTAATTTTATTTTATTTTATTTTATTTTATTTTATTTTATTTTATTTTATTTTATTTTATTTTATTTTATTCTATTTAATTTCAATTTTTATTTTATTTTATTTTTTTTTTTATTTTTTTTTATTTTTTTTTTATTTTATTTTATTTTATTTTATTTTATTTTATTTTGTTTTGTTTTATTTTATTTTATTTTATTTTATTTTATTTTACTTTATTTTATTTTATTTTATTTTATTTATTTTCTTTTATTCTATTTAATTTTAATTTTTATTTTATTTTATTTTTTTTTATTTTATTTTATTTAATTTAATTTAATTTTATTTTATTTTATTTTATTTTATTTTATTTTATTTTATTTTATTTTATGTTATGTTATCTTATTTTATTTATTTTATTATATTTTATTTTTTTCTTTTATTTTATTTAATTTAATTTTATTTTATTTTATTTTATTTTTTTTTTATTTTATATTATTATTTTTTAACTTAATTTTATTATTTAATATTTTAATTTTTATTTATTGATTTCAATTTATTTTATTATAGTAATTTTAGTATACATCTTTTTGGAAACATTTTCGAACAGCATTTATGTCAATTTAAAGCCTTTCTGAATATTTCATCAATTAGCAATTAATGAAGCTCTCACTTGGTTAGTTATAATGAATATAACGTTTAAATCCATTTCTTTGTTTTCATTTATTCCTTTCATCTTCATTTCCCTCACTTCCTTTCCTAGAATTTCATCTACATTTTTTTCTTTAATAAATTAAGTATATTTATTATTTAAAAAAATATGTATATCTTTTATCTTCGACTTTGACAAATCGTTCACATTTTTGACACAACATAAACAGTAACAGTTGGCGAGCGAAATATGTATCGATGTAGATTTTTGATTAATATTTGAACATTAACCACCAACCGTGCTTTGAGTGCTGATCATACAAATATAGGTATATGCACTGGTAGCAACAAGTGAGTGGAAGTACAAAAGCATTCAAATGTGAATATGTGATCAATGACTTGTATTATGGGCAGGTTGAACTCATTTAGCAAGATCATGCGTAATAAATTTATTTAATTTTTTGTGAGAAAGCACTATTCTTTTCCTGAATAGGGTTTTTATGTATTTAAAATGTTTTATTTTTTTTTTTAAATCGCCAATTCTGGCGCTGCAAAAACTAATTAGTAAACACGAAAGACAAGCAATTAGTTTATTCGCAATTTTTTTTTTAATAGTTAGGAATTATTACGTATATTCATCTAAGCTAAAGTTACTATTTTTCGGAAATTGAGAAATTGTAGTTTATTTTAAAATTGATTAATTCTTTTTTTGCTTGAAGTGCCCAATTCATAATATAAAGCTTTGAATGCTTTTAGGAGTGCTTCTGACGATTTCATTCCAAAAAGGGTATTATTATTGTCTAAAAATGATTTAATAATCTATTTAAAGGCAATGCGCACTTCCTTTTGAGAATACGTCATAGTTGTTATAGGTACGTTGTGAATCCTATATAAACCGTCTAATATCTGGTACAAGGTAAATATTTTCTATTAATATAGCCTTTAAGAGCCCAGAAGCTTTGTTAGTAAGTGTTTGAAGCAATTTTAAACTCTAAAAGTGACTTAACAAATTCCAATTTTGTGTGAACTGAGGTAAGAAGGCCTTTATACGGAGGCACTAAAGTTTTAGAAAGAACGTTCTTTTTGCCAACATTAACCGAACACGTTTTAATCGTGTTTATTTGTCATAGACAATGGGTTGAATAAATTTTTAAATATGTCTAGAACGCTTGGGCAAAAGGGTAGACTAACTGATTGGTACTATATCTAAACCAGGAGCAATACACTGCTGGCAAAAGTGTGCTCATGTCTTTGGCACTTCATTGCAGCAGCTCAGCAAAGTCTTTAAAAAGATATAAATCTCTTTTCAAATCACCCTGAGAAAACAGTTTTTTTTATTTTATTTTAAATTATTTGTTTTTCTTTTTATTTTATTTTAGCTTTCATTTACATGAAATGGTATATTAACTTTTTTCCGAAGTATGTAAGTACTATAAAGGAAAGTGATAGTTTCATTTAAGTTTATACCGATCGGGTCAGAATGATGAGTTGATATGATAGCTATGACCGTCAGTCTGTATACTTGTACGCAAACTAGTCTCTCAGTTTTTGAGATATTTCAATCAAAATTGGTACAGTCAGATGTAATCACTATAGCATATTTGAGATTTGATTCATAAATTCGTTCAAAAAGTGTTTAGAAGCGTGAGATTTGGTATTACGAAATAAACATTTCCATCGAACAACTCCAATGCAATTGTTTTGTTCAGATATGAGGTTTTTGGTACAAATCCATAAAAAAGCATTGATTATCCTAAAATTTGGTATTCTAGCTCCTTCCAAATATGTTTTTTTAAATATGAGGGTTAATATTTAATGCTAAAATTAAATATCATATATTTTATTTTAATTGAAATTCATTTTATTTGGTTAATTTACTTACTTTATTATTATTTATTTACTTGTTCACTTTACATTATTTTATTTAACACTTAATTTAACTTTTTATTTTTTATTGTTTCATTTCTTTATTAATTTTATTTTTATTTTGTTTTACGTTTTTATTTAATTTAAGTAAATTCCCTTCAATTTTATCTAATTTGGCTTTTTTTATTTAAGTTTATTCTTTCATCTCAAATTATTATTTAAATCTTTTTGATTTATTTTTTTTTTTTGTTGTATTTCAATTTAAGATTTCTTTACTTTTTATTTTACTTTTTCATTTAATTCAAATAAATTTTACTCAATTTTATCTCGTTTTGGTTTTTTTATTTAATTTTATTTTCCTTCATCACAACATATTATTTGAATCTTTTTGGTTTGGTTTTATTTGGTTGTATTTTAATTTCTTTAATTATTGTATTATTTTTCAATTTGATTTATTAAATTTCAATGAATTTTATCTAACAATATTTTATTCTATTTCCTATTAAATTAAATTTTTATATTTTTCTTAAATAATTAATTATAATTTTCTTTTCTTTTTTTTATTTTAATATATTTTTCATTTTACTGTACTTTAATTTACATTGTTTAATATTATTTTAGTCTACTTCATTTTGTAAATCTCTTCATTTTATTCTATTTTGTTTTTGTAATTACATTTTATTATTTAAAGATTTTTTGAATTTATTTTATTGTATTTTAATTTGTATAATTCGGGTTCATTTCATTTGAGTTTTCTTATTTTAATTAATTTTACCTTTTTTCCGCTTAATTAATTTAATTTGTTTACTTTTATTTCCTTAGATTTTTGTTTTATTTTTTGTTTGTTTTTATTTTATTATATTTTAATTTTTTTTATTGTATTTTAATTATATAGCTTAGGTTCGTTTTACTTTTTACCTTTCTAATTAATTTTACATTTTTCCGCTTAAAATATTTTATTTTTTTTATTTTATTTCGTTTTGGTTTTTGTTTTAGTTTTTTGTTTATTTTTATTTTATTATATTTTAATTTTTCATGTTATTCATTTTGTAATTCCCTTCATTTTAATTATATTTTGTATCTATAATTTTATATTGTTCATTAAATATTTTTAATTTATTTAATTTTTTTGAATTTCTATTGTATTTTAATTTGTATAGCTTGGGTTCATTTTACTTGATTTTCTTTTCTAATAAATTTTACTTTTTTTCGCTTACATTATTTAATTTTTTAAATTTTATTTCGTTTAAGTTTTTGTTTTAGTTTTTTGTTTGATTTTATTTTAATTTTTATTTCTTCATGCTAGTGTATTTGGCTTAATAATTTCATTGTAGTTTTTATTTTAATTTCTCTATTTTATTTCGTTTTACTCTAATTTTTTTTTTTTAATTTATTTACTTTATTTTATTAATTTGAATTCATCTAATTTTCTTTTATTCTCTTTTTTATATTATTTACTTGAATTTAGATTATTTTTAATTGTTTTTAATATATTTTACTTTATTATATTTTACTTCAATTTATGGTGCTTAATTTAATTTATTTTTATTTTCATTATCATGGTGATATGTCACTGTCAACATTCAATGTAAAGACTAAGCCGGGTTTGATTTTAATTCTTTAAACGCCACTTTTTCACTCTCCGTACGAAACACATCACATGAATTTATTTAGTAAAGCCTTCAGCATTTTCAGCATCATCTGCCTTTAATTCGCTCATAATACTTTGTAGCGAACATAAACATTAATCATACGCAGCGTTGCATGCGCAGAGAGGTAAACATTCTAAAAACTCAACAAGCCACAAAATATTTAGAATGCAGAAAATTACTTTAAACACGTTTATTGTTGTTGAAATAAATAAATAAATAACCAAAGATTTTTAACGTCAACACTATGTGAAATACAAACACAAAGCAAAGTAGATAAAAAACTGTAAGTTAAAAAATAAAAGAAAAATTATTTGAAAAACCAAGACTATCAAAATTGAAACATAAATACACAGAAAAAACGTAGTAGAAACAGTGGAGGCATTAAATGCAAAATAAAAACGCTGCCGCTTGTGGCTTGTGGGCCAGTTTTGCAAAAACGTACACAAATTCTTAATATTTTTTCCCCTCTCATTCACTATGACCGTACTGATTGCACGACTGTCAAATGGAAAATCAGCAAATGCAATTGCCAACGGCGACGCAGACTACAAATGCAAATGTAATTCAATGCTAGACGCTGAGTTTGAGTATCAAAGTGCTGGCACCGGCCAACCACTGACTAAGTGAGCTACATACATAGTTAGTTTGATCGCTAGCGAGTTAGCAGCTACTAGTACTATTACTATTTATGTACGAGTATGTATGATCGCAGCGAATACGAGATTGTTTACTAGACAGAAAGTAAAGCAAAGCAAACCAGCTGAGGCGTGCAGCCGTTGTCAACAAAAAAAAAAAATAAATAATTAATTTGAAAAAAGTAGAATATAATATTTAGTTGGCGAAAATTAAAAAAAAAATTAGAAAAAAAAAATTATAAAAACAAAAAAAAAAATGATTTTTGTTTTATTAAAAAAAAATACAAAAATATACTATGAGTAAGTAAGAAATAAAATTTCAGTTAGTGGCCGCGACTATCAATTTCATTTGATTTCTGCATTTCTGCGCGACGTATTTTATTTGGCGTTCAGTTTTTTTTTTTCGGTTATGGTTTGTTGGTTTACGTTGCCAGTCCGCTACTGAGTGTGGCAGACGGCGAACTCTTTTTAGAGTATCTAAGTCGTATTTGATACAATTTACTTTAGTTTAGCTGAATTATTCAGTGGATTTGTGGCATGATTTTCTATGAATTTTTATTTCGTTTTTTTTTTTTTTTGTTTTTTGGTATCTTTGTTTTGCTCGTGCTGCTGCTGCACTTAGACTCATATTTATTTGTAGGTATGTATATAGGTGCATTTTATTCACAGACATACATATTTATGTGCATAAGTATTTACTGCTTATTTTCATGTTGGCTAAGCGACATAATCTATTTATGCCACACGGAGTTTTTTATTTTTTGATTTTGTTTACAAGCTCACACACTTAAACACATAGATGTATTTGCAAGCACCCACAGATATTTCTATGCACTATATAGTGCATATGCGTGTATGTATAAAATTTTAATATGCAACATTTGCAGAATACAGGTTTTTCATTATGTTGCAGTTGCATTTATGCGTTTATGCTTAGTGAATAAAAGACGAAGTATTTTTGCTTATACAAAAATTACAAAAAATTAAAATTAATAACTTTAGAAAAAATGTTTTTAAAACACTTTATGGCGTTAATTAATTTATTTTAATATAATTGAATTTTTTTAAATATAATTGTTTATGTTTATTGCAATATTATTTATTTATATGTTTGAAAAATCATACAATTTTGTTTAAAAATGTATTTAAAACTTTTTAAGCCAATAATCCTCTATTTTTTTTTTTATTTGAAACAAAATTTGGAAGTTTAATTTAAAAAGAAAATATTATTAACTTTTTCAAAAATTTTGTTCTATTTTCGCATTGTAAATATATTCTTGGTATTTTTTTTAGTTAGTACAAAATTTTTAAATTCTTTTAATCTCATTTATTTATATTTTTTATTTTCTTTTTTTATTGAAAATTGCGTAAGATTTCTGTTTTTAATTTTTTAATGCCAATAAAAAAGGCTTATAAAGGAATTTATAAAAAAAAAACATGCCTTTTAATTTTTTTTTTTAATTTAAATTTTATAAAAAAAAATCTTTTTTAATATATAATATGATAATTTACAATTTTTTAAATTTTTTATAATTGTTTTTAAATTTTTTTGATTTAATTTATTTTTTATTTTATGTTTTTTTTTGTTCCTTTTGTAAATTTTTAATTATTTTTTATGTTCATTTAAAAAAAAATTAATTATGTTCTTTATTTTAGACTTTTTACAATAGTTAATAATGTTTTTTTTTAAATAAAAATGCGACAACTTTTTTATTTAATTTATTTTATTTAATTTTCGTTATTTCTCCTTATTTAATAAATTATCATATTTATGTCGTTTTCCTATCCATTGCAAATATATTTTAACACGAAGAAATTAGCCATTCATGCGTCTATTATTAAACACATTTTACACACTTTTTACTCGTATATTTTTGTTTTGTTTACTCAACACAAAAATATTTACACAACACTTAATATTTTGTTTTGTTTTGTTTTAACACAGATATTTTCATTGCGGCCACTCAAAACTAGTAGACGCCGTCATAGTTACAATCACTTTGTAAAAAAAAAAAATATGCATACATATATGGAAAAATAAGCAGCAAAAAATCACAACAAAGATCATCAAGTCGAATGATCGAACCGTCGATAACCTCGACGCGTTATTGAGCAACGTCCACAGGCTGTAGCAGCGGCTTAACGTTATGATTACAATCGTTTAATCGTCGCTACGACTTATTACTATTTGCTGGTGTTGATTATAATTATCGCCACCTTTTGGCTATTTTTTCCATAATATCTTATTCTTCATAAAATTAAAATTTAAATTCTTTTACATAATTTTTCTGTTAAATCTAGCCACAAGTATTTAAATCAAATTCTTTTTTAATTTGTTCAAATTAATTTTATTAGCTGAAAATTATCATGCACACACATACACACATACACTCATGCATTGCTTATGAAAATATTTTTTTTCTATGCAAACTTCAACTTCAACTGCACACAATCTATTCAATTCAATATTTTTTTCCTCCTCTTTAGTTTTATTAAATTACCAAAAAATTTATTTGAATCGCGTTTAACCGCGTCTTCAACCGCACGCTTTAATGGTCGATACAATTCTGTTAATAACAGCGGCAAGTGTGGCTGTTGTTAGTCAGTCGAGTCAGTCGTTGGCCAAGCCGGGGTGTCTGTGGCGCTGGCTGGCTGTGGTGTATTTTGTGCAATGTGCGAGACGAGCTTATGGTGATGGTGGTAAGTGAGTTCGCATGCGCCAACGTTTACAAAGCTGATGCAAGATATGCAAGTACTACTGGTAGCAGGGGGTGGCGGGCTTGAGAATTTGTATTTGCTGCAGTTTTTTATTGTTTTTTGTTTTTAGCACAAAGAAAATGTTTGCCTTGAACAAGAAATCACTTTATTTGTTAACAATATTTTATTTTGTTTTATTTTATTATATCTTATTTCCATTGATATTATTTTATTTTAATTTTTTTTCCTAATTTGTTGTATCTTACTTTGTTTTATATCATTTTATTTTAATTTATTTTAAATTTATTTTATATTATCTCACTTTCTTCATTTTATTTTATTTTATATTTTAATATTTAATTTTAATTTAGGTTTAAATATTTTTTTATTTGAATTTTGTTCTTATTTGAAAATTGTTTTATTAATTTTATACTTCAATTACTAGTAAATATTTCCAAAAAAATACATGGTCTGAAACAGTTCCATTTAAACGAAAACCTAAAATAATTTTTATTTTAATTAAAAATTAAAATAATTTTTCCAATTGTTTACTTTTATGTAATTTTGTTTAATTTTGCTTTTGTTAAATTTTTTTTTTTGTTTTTTCATTTTATTTTAGTTTATTTTGTTTTTCTTACTAATTTTGTTTTATTTTAAGTGATTTCATTTTACAAAATTTTTTATTTTATTTGGTTTCATTTATTTTGTCTTAATGTTATTTTGTTTCATATTATTTTGTTTTATTTTACTTTAATTTATTTTATTTTATTTTATTTAATTTTATATTATTTTATTTTACTTTAATTTATTTTATTTTATTTTATTTTATTTTGTTTTATATGATTTTATTTTATTTATTTCATTTTATTTTAGTTTGTTATTATTACTTTTTATTTTTTTATTTTATTTTAATTTTAATTTATTTAATTTAATTTAATTTAATTTAATTTAATTTTTTTTAATTTTATTTTGTTCTTATTTTTTTTTTATCTTACTTCATTTTATATTTTTTTATTTTAATTTAAGTGAAATTTATTTTGTTTCACTTCCTTAAATTTTGTTTTTAATGTGTATTTTAATTTTTTAATATATTTTATTTTATTTATTTTTTTTTTTTTGCTTTTTTTAAATTTGTTTTATTTATTTTATACTTCAATTGATAGTAAAATAAAATCAATTTTTTATTTAATTTGATTTGATTAATTTTTTTATTGTTAGCTTGTTTTTCTTGTGTTGTATTATTAAATATTAGTTAATTTTTTTATTAAGTGTACTTCAACTATTTTTATTCATTTTAGTGAGGTTTCACTTATTTTATAAAATTTGAATTAACTCGACTTTATATCATTTGATTTTTTTTTTATTTTTGTTTTATTTTATTTTATTTTTTTTTGATTTTATATTAATTTATATTTTATATTATATTTTTTTTATATTTTCATATTATTTTATTTAATTTTGAATTTAATTATTTTAATTTTATTTTGCTTGATGTTTTTATTTAATTAATTTTTATTGATTTTTTTTCTTTTATTGTACTTTATTTTAGTTTTATTATAAAACATCATGATTTTATTCCTTATATTTTATATTGTTTTATATATTTCTTATATTTTAAGTTATTCTGATTTATTTTATTTTGTACTAAATTTTTACTTAATTTTTTTTTATTATTATTATTTTTACTTTGTTTAATTATCTGTTTGAGTTTCATAATTTTTTCATTTCATTTTTTTATCTATTTTATTTTATTTCTTTTTTTTAATAAATTTTTTTCATTTTATTTTGTCTCCTGACTTATTATTTAATTTAATTCCTTCAAATTACATTTGAGTTTTATTTCTCACTTCATCTCAGAGAGTTGTTTCTTCTCCAATGTTTTTTTGTTGTTCTTTTGGTGGATTATCACTCACAGCATCCCAACTGCTACAGCTGTTAACAGTCCACCACACTGCAACTCTTGTGTCACCTAACCGCACATGGCCAACAACAGCATCAGAGACAAACAGTTAATTGCAGCAATTGAGTTGCAAAGACAAACAAATGAAAACGAAACTATAAATGGCCCAAAACAAAAGACATTCACTTTCAGTCTGAAGAACTGAAACAGCAACTCGAACTCTTCCACTCAGCCCATGAGTGGTTTCATCACTCAGTTTTTTGAGCTCAGTTTTAGAGTTTACTCCATGAGTTTGTGCTCCTCTTTCCACAGAGAGTGCCGGTAACTTTAATTCGGCCGACTGAGCGTCTCTCAGCTGCTACACTACGTTGATGACGAAAGCAAAATGCAAAAACTTTTGTGTTTATTCATGCTTTTATTTTATTTCTTTATTTTTATTTTGTATTCCACGCTCACTTTTTGAGCTAGTAAGCAATGAAAACGTGTTGTTGACTTGCGGCGAATTTGTCTTGATTTTTCTTGCATCGTTTTTTCTTGATTATTTTTTTTTTTAGTTTTGTTGCAATGTTTGCGGCGAATTGTACATAAATTATGAATGAATATTAAATATTCAAATTTTTTGCCTACTGACTAGGTCCGTTTTGTGTATTTTTACTAAAACTTGTTTGGTTTTCATTTCAAATTTAAAGCTGTGATTACATTAAGTTGTCATTAATGTGATTATAATTAACTATGGAAAGGTTAAAAGCATTTTTGACGATAAGTTTTCAATTTTTTCATTTTTTTATTTTTTTTATGGGTTGATGAAATATTTTTATTTTTATTTTAGCAGGTCTGCAACCGAAGTATAAGAATTTAAATTTTTGCTCCAATTTTATCCATTTAAAAAGCTCATGCTTATGGCTTATAAAGCTATTAGACTTAGGACTGAAAGAAACAGAAAGCAATAACAAAAGTTTAATCTTAACAGTCATAAATCTTAAGGAGCCAAAAGTCTTTCTTGTTGCAAACTTTTTTCAAAAAATATCAATTGTTCAGTATTCATAGAATTCATATTGAGACATGCCAGTTTGAGAGGCTTCGCGAGACTGATTTTATGTGGTGGTTCACATGGCTCATGAATAACCTGAGGGGTGTGGTTATTGGTTCCACACTTCAAGAGTTTGACTTTGGTTCGTCGAGAGAGGACTTAACACATCAATTGCCTCTTCTTCTTTACTGGCATAGACACCGCTTAGACGTTTACAGCCGAGTTAACAATAATGCGTCATTCATTTCTTTCTTTCGTTGTCTACCTGGACTTTACGATGGAGTGGAGTTCGTCCTCTTCCACCAACGGGTACTGCATCGAAAACTTTCAATGCTGAAGTATTCTTATCCATCCGGACCATATCACGTAGCCAGAGTTTCTTGATACGCTATGACAATGTCCGCGTATATCTCATACAGCTCATCGTCCCAACGGCTGCGGTTCCCAATTCGTAGAGGACCATATATCTTACGCAAATCTTTTCTTTGAAAACTACTAATGCCGACTCGACAGATGTTGTCATCATCCATGCCTCCGCGCCAAATAGCAGTAGGGGAACTATGAACGGCTTGCAGAGTTTGGTCTTCGTTCGTCGAGAAAGGACTTTACTCAGTCCAAAGTAGCACATGTTGGCAAGAGTGATTCTGCGCTCGATTTCCATGCTGACATTGTTGTTGGTGTTAATACTAGTTCCAAGAAATACGAAGTTATTTGGGGCTTCAAAATTATGCCTGCCAAGAGTGACGTGGAAGCCGAGTCGCTAATGTGACGACTGTTTGTTTGATGAACTGGAGATATTTCGTCCCCTTTTTTATGGATTGGGCAGAGCACACTTAGGTTCATATCGTCCGGCATGCTTTAGACCAACCGTTTTGTTCTTCTTTAAATGGACAATCGCTGTTCGAACCCTCTCATAGTTGTGTAATGGAAGGTCTTTTCCATCATTATCGTTTGGGGGTTTTGGGTTCACCGTCTCCACGTGTTGTACTTTCACTGCTATTCAACAGGCTGTAGAAGTGTTACCTCCAAGCAGGAAGTATGCTCTAGTCACCGGTCACCAGATTATTGCCTTGGTTCCTAATGATTATGCTTCGGTCCTGAAATCTTTTGCCGCATCTTTTCATAGAATTTGCGAGCATTACCCTTATCGACCAAATTCTCAATCTCGGCCTCTTTCTTTTTTGTCGGCAAATGCGTTTTGCTACCAATTTCAGCTCTCGGCATTTATCTCACCCCACACGTATTGTGGTCGATCCCAAGCTTGCGAGGTAAGCACTCTCTCCACTGCAGTTCTAGTTTCCTCATCCTATCAGTTTTTTTCTGGCACTGACGTAAACGAATTGTTTCCCTAGTGGCGGAACGCAGGGAGTTTGAGATTTCATTCCACAGTGCACTAAGAGAGCAGGTGTGCAAGTTGAGTAGAAAACCGTCCAGCCGTCTGTTGTAATTGCAGCTTAACGACGTTGAATCTTCTTTGTGTTTGCTGACGGACGTTCTTTGATACACAGAGGCGGGTGGGTATCTTTGCTGCAATAAGACAGTGGTCCGAGTCGAAGTAAGGACCTCGGAACGTACGCATATCTAAAACGCTGCATACATGTCTTCCGTCTATTACAATATGATCGATCTGGTTGTGGGTTTTTCCATCCGAAGACAGCCAAGTAGAATGGTGAACTCTCTTTTGCGGAAATCTGATACTACAGGCAACCATATGCTCCAGGCCCGCATAAAAGCAATTCTGCTAAAATCGCCCTTCCCTTCCGTTTGGACATGAGCGCAAATAAGCGGCGGTATGTTGGTAGATTTTTTGTTTTAACGCCCAATGTGGCGAGTCGCTCACCCACCGAAGTGTATGTCAGTCTCCCTCGCACCATAAATCCGACACCAAATTTGCGCTCCCTTATATGGCCGCTGCCCCCGTACCTTGCACTTCTTAGACAGCGGTGATGTCAGCCTTTGATTTAGGCGGCATGAATCAGCTGGACAGCCCCCAAATTGTGATGCTTAAAACGTTTTCGTAGGTTGTTATCAAAAGGGAGGTCTGTCATCCGAAGTTTTTCTTTTGTTTTTTCATTTGAGTTTATTTTTCAAGTTGGGGATACCAAACCCTACGCACAACCGCAGGGTATTTGCCTTCTCACTTTAGCTGGCCTCCAAACCGATGTTTGTTTGCTTGAACTATATACAAAAAAACATTGTTTCTGGCCACTCCCAGGTCAATGACAGTCAAAAACTTTCGTCATTTGCTTGAACTTTTACACATGGCTCCATCCATCATTCTGAGCACTCGGCTTAATATGCCCATCGCAGGGGTAAGAAATTCTCATGAAACAAACAAAAAATGGGCACCCCAAGTGGCCACCATTTGTTCTTATCTATGGTGTATGATTTGGCCGGTGAAAGTCGTTTGACCCAATTTTTGCCAATGGGGACAAGAGTTTCTATGAGAGAGGCATAATGAGCAAAATCGAGAACCATTTAATTCCCTATAAAAATTAATAATAATTTTACACAAATAATTTTTGCTTACTCAATTTAGCGTAATCTCGTCTAAGTAATCCCTTCACGTTGTAACTATTATATAATTGATTGATGGCTTCATCAATATTACGGTTTTGGACCAGCTTTTCCTGGATAGTCCACAAACATACTACATATGCAATTTAATTTAAGATGACATGTTTTCAATAAACACTACATCATAGGCTTTCCGCCATGACTCTTTCTATTTATGGAGTCTTCCATTTAAATTACAACAAATGTGAAACCGTAATCAATGAAAGTTGGGAGTAAAAATATTTCCTGGTGCCACGTCTAGTCTCTAGCCAACACCCACTGATTCACAAAAAGGAGTAATAAACTCTAAAGCGAGCACTCAATACAAGAGCATACGACCTGGTGGAAGATATATTGAGTTGATAAACATATACATACATACATGCATACATACATATGTATAAACATGCATATATCTATATCCTTGCACACGCAACAATCTTCTTACGATGTTGCACGAATGTCACATTTCTATGCAATCAATCATTGACAAATTGCTCTTAGAAAATAACAAAAAACACAACAACAACAATAAGACCTACATATGTATATACGCACATACATACATACATACTAGTGTATATAGATCCAACACATATAAGTCAATTTAAAAACAGTTTTCGCTTATCAGCCAAAAGCCATCCACAAGCAAATGCAATCACAGCAACGTGCCACAAACAGCATGCAACATATAGGAGTATGTGACAAAATGCAACATGGTGCCAACAATAACAACAACAACGTAGATCAAATACAATTCACTCCCTAAAATGTAAAAACAAAAAAAAAAATTATTTATCAGAGGGTTTTCGCTGCAGCAAGCAGCAGGTGACTGTAGGAGGGTGGTTGGAAGGCTAACAAATGAGACAAACAGCGACGCTGAAGCAGCACAGCATGTTCGACTGTAAGCTAGTATATATGTATTTGTATGTATGTATGCAGGGGTAAGTGTGCATGCCGATCGATTGATAGTATTTTCAGCCGCCGTCGTTTTGTTGCCGGCTCTTACTGCTACCATCACTTGTTGTTAGTATTGTAACAAAGCTCTAACGCAAAGCGGCTTACGTTCGCATGCCTACTTGCCTGCTTGGCTGCTTGGCTGCTTGCCTGCCTGCCTTCGAGCCAGTTAAAACCATCACTCCATTTCCTATCGATCTTTCGCCCAAAAGCCAACAATTATTCGCACACGATTTGTTCCAGCTCAATTGTATTCGCATCGACAGTGTTGGGCATATAAATATTGCTTTCTTTTTATACATACATACATATACACGTGTAACTTTTGGAAGCTGAGTGAAGATGCTCGAATCTTTGGTCTCTTCAACGGAGTGAAATTCTCACTTTTCTCTTCTGGACACTCCCTTTCATGCTCGAGTTATCTAAAGACAGGAAATCTCTCTCCTTGAAACAAGTTTAGGAAAAAAGAAGGGAATATGCCTCCGGTCAGAGAAGGTTTTGATGGGTATTTGATCTAAGTTGTTAAGAATAAGGTATTGAATTGCTGTGAGGTTCAAGTCACCGTCTCAAATCACTTAGGTTAGGTTAGGTTAGGTTGTAGGGGTTACCAATCTATCGTTTCGCTTACATTTAGGCCTGACCATACAACAGTAGGCTCAAAAAATTCCGAAATCTAGTCCTGCCTAAAGCAGGAGAGTCGCATAAGAGATGGTTGATCGTTTCCTCTTCCTCATCATCCTTGCCACTTCTGCAACATCTTCTATAAGAAGCCACTAGTCTTTCCACTTATCGTTCTATGAGACAGTGGCCTGTCGGAACTCCAATTAATTTCGATATGCCTCCTCTTCCTTACGAAGCAGTTTTCATGTGGCAAGAGACACAGCAAATCGTTCTTTATGCAAGTTAATTCCGTCTAACAGTTTCCCTCAATGTAACAGGGATCCACGTGAGAGACAGTCCTGTGTAGATGGGTGACAGTCCAGCAGGCAAGCGAACTCTGTGATTTTATGGCTGCCTGATTGTCGCTAAAAATGAAAATATCCTTATCTGTAAAGATGGCTCCGATTTGCTGTGCAGCCTCCATGTAGCAGATATCTCCACCTGAAAAGCACTGCAGTTCGTTATTATCTACCCATTCTTCCCTGCTGGGAATTCGAGTTCTGAAGTAAGTTGATATAGTCGGACCATATCGACCTGTATATCTTGATATGAAACCGTATTTATCCAAATTTTCGAGTGCCCTCAAAGCTGATTGGTCCGTGGATTTGACTCTCTTAAACGAAGTGCAGTTATTGCTGCCGACTGATATACCACTAATTTCTTAGCTATAAGATTAGCATTTGGGGATTTATTTGTAGCTGATCGCCACACAATCGCTCCGAAGAAGAGCGTTGGTTTTACTATTGAGACATAGATCCATCGGCAAATCTCGATCTCTTGCCATTGCCGCTTTACTGGCGTAGACACCGCTTACGCGATTATAACTCAATTTATAATATTGCGAAATTCATTTCTTGGAGATACCAAGTTCAGTTCTAAACCTGATCTTTCCAACGGAGTAGAGATCTTCCTCGTCCTCTGCTTCCACCTGCGGGTACTGCATCGAAAACTTTCAATGCTGTAGTATTCTTAACCATCCGGACCAGGTAGCCTAGGCAAACGTAGCCACTGTTTCTTGTTTCGCTGAAATATGTCAATGTCGCTGTATATCTCACACAGCTCATCGTTCCATCAGCTGCGTTTCCCAACTCGTAGAGGACCATAAATCTTACGCAAAACCTTTCTCCCGAAAACTCCTAAGGCCGACTCGTCAGATGTTGTCATCGTCCATGCCTCCGCACCATATAACAAAAGAGGAACGATGAGTGATTTGTAGAGCTTGGTTTTCGTTCGTCGAGAAAGGACTTTACTCAGTCCAAGCTAACACCTGTTGGCAAGAGTGATTCTGCGCTCGATTTCCAAACTGATATTGTTGTTGGTGTTAATAATAATTCCAATATAGACGAAGTTGTTTACGACTTCAAAATTATGCATGTCAAGAGGGACGTGGAAGCCGAGTCGCAAATTCGACGACTGTTTGTTTGATGGCAAGAGATATTTCGTCTAGCAATCGTTCACTACCAGACCCATAGTCGGCATACGCCAGTGGTTGTACACTCCTATAGAAGATTGTACCTTCTCTATTTAGCTCTGCAGCTCGTATTATTTTCTCCAGCAATAAATTAAAAAAGTCTCACGATAAGGAATCACCCTGTCTGAAACCGCGTTTGGTATCGAACGGCTTGGGAAAGTCCTTCCCTTCTTACTGCCGACTTAACCTTCGTCAAAGAGATGGCTTTATCTCTTGGTAAAAAGAACATTTTGGGTTTTTGCTAGATTGACTTTCAATATACTATTCTTGCCCAAGTTTTAAAGTGGATCAATGAGAATTTGCTGTTAAGACAATGTTGCCATTATATAGCGCTTCATCACACTTCAGTTCCGAAACGGCGTGTTTACTATGAAACACAGGTAAAGAGTTGTTAAAAGACCCGGATCGGGTTCAATTACTGCAGCAGTAGTAGTACCATCACCAAACTGGATACGGAGGCGAAGAAAATGGGTCTTGTAGTCAATGAGAACATGACGACATATCTGCTACCATCAAGTAAACAGTCATCGCATTCGGGTCTTGGTCCCTATGCCACTGTTGTCAGTCATAACTTTGAACTTTTAAACAAAATCATCTATTTGGAAATTAGTATTAACACCAACAACAATGTCAGCCTGGAAGTCGAACGCAGAAACACTCCTACCAACAGCTGCTACTTTAGGCTGAGTAGATAATTAAAAAGTAAAGTCCTCTCCCGACGAGCAAAGACCAAACTCATTATTTAACGAATCAACGGCTAAGAAAAGGAACGAATGGTGCATTATTGTTGACTCGGATAGAATGGCTTTGTTGATTAAAAGAAGAAGAACACGTGATAAAATAGATCACTACGTCACTTCCCTGTCACTAGATCGTTCTCACCTACCTACCTCTCTCAGGACCACATAGAAGGCGTTCTACGGCTTGAAATTTATTTGGTTTGCGAAGACTTTCGATTCTACAGGACTGAGCCGACAGACTACTCTGAACTTATTCAAAAGTACTTGTTACATTAGAGGATCTTCGATGGGAGAGTATAGCTTGCTATGCTAGCCGTTTTGGACTTAAAAAAAATTTTTATACATAAGATCCTTTCATTGAATTCAAACTTCCATATTTCGATCCTCATCACTGTACGTTATTTCGTTCATTTTTTTCACTCTTCATTGTTTTCGTTTTTCGTTTATTTGCGGATTTTTTTTTTGTTTTTGCACGCGCATGTTGCACCACAAATCCGAGTCGCTTTTGTTGTCATGCGCTAAGCCATCAATTTGGGCAGCTAAAGAGTTAGGTGTTATTTATTGTTGGGGTTGTTATTGCTGTTGCTGTTGTTGTCAGTATTACAATTGCTAGCGGCCTCCTGTTGTCGATCTACTACAGTCAATCGACAGTCATTGCCCTAGTTTACTTTTTCTTTCGTCTCTACAAATCTTTGCTTTGTTGTTTTATCTCATTTATTTTTATTTTTTTCTCTTTCGTTGATCGATTTTTTCGTTGGAGATTTTTTATATATTGTACATATACAAGTATCTCGCTCTCTCATTTATCGTTAATTGAATGATGATAATAAAATTCGTATATTTGATTGCAAATTATTGGCGAATTTATTATTGATTAGAACAGTTTGTTGTTGGTATGTTTTGTTGTTTTGAATGATAAGTATGAAAACAGAAGTTAAATTAACTGCAGCTGGTTTTTAAACTCGTACAAATTAATCCTATACAAGGTCTAACGGGACTGAAGTATTAAATAGAAAAATTTCTTAGTAACGCATGCTAAGATGTCCCGTGCGACGAAAGATATATTGTGACATTGATATAGTTCAACAAAATAAGAGACAGCGCCTAAGCTGATGCATTATTGTTGATTCAGATATAATGGCATAATAGAAAATATCACAGCATCAGTTTCTTGTTTCCAGATCAAGCTGGAATGATTAGATAGATCATTCTTTAAAAGTACATGATGAAAACTGATCGAATATATAGTTCGAGTCGTTGTTCTTTTTATAATAATAAACTAAAACTAAATTCGGGGCATAAAGTAGAAATTTGGAGTCTTGTCCCGTGCGACAGCGCAAAATATAATTTTAACTTTGAAGTTGTATTTTTACCTCAAATTTCTTTATCTTTATTGCCAAATAAACAACTATGCGTCATTCACTTCTTACTTTCTCTATTCGGCGCTGTTTTGGGATATCAAGTGAAGTCAGAACCTTCTACGTTTGATATTTGTGTATTCCTCTTCTTCTACTTTCATCGGCGAGTACTGCATCAAGTACTTTCACAGCTATCCAGCGTTGTCGTTGCCTCTCTATGCGCCGAGCTATATCGTAGTCTCCGCCCAACTTGTGCCGCTCATTGTGCCAACGTCTGCGGTATTAACCAGTACGTAGAAGTTTATAAATCGTGTAGTATGGTATAACCGAAGTGGTGAACGACTTGTAGAGTTAGGTTTTTGTTCATGGAAAGAGGACTTCAATTTTCAATAACCGACTCAATTCAAAGTATCACCTGTTGGCAATAACGTTCTACAATTTCGATGACGGTTGGCTTATGTTTTCGCAAAATACGCTACATGAGGCTTTATGATCGATATTAAGAAGGCATATCCCACAAAAAAAACGACTGTGAGTTCTTCCCTCATATGGATTGGACAAGGCACATTCAGACTCTTATTGGCGGTCACATTTTCGTCCGACCATATTCCACAAAGAAGCACTTCTGCACCATCTGCTCCATCGACTTTGTTGTTCTTCAGGCGGACGATCGTTATTCGTTATCGATTTGAGGTTTCGAGCTCACTTCGTATGCAATTCAGCAAGCTGGGGATTAATCTCTTCCTTAACTTACTATACTGTAGGCCTGGGTCGCAATATCTCCATTTTTTGTTCCAACGGGAATATGCTCTGGTCTTGATATCATTTGAAAACTTTCACTTCTTTTCGTAGAATATTCACGTCGACATATTTTCAAGTTCTTCACACTTACGCATTTCAACATCTCTCCTTTTCTATCTGTAACTCTTGGTATCTCTCCCATAAAACCAGCGTTGCGGATGATCATAGTGTTGCGAGACAGTTAGTCTTTCTTACTACGTCACGGTAATCTTCATCGTACCAGATCTTCTTTCGACCCAGTCGAAAACCAATAATTTCAGTATCGGTTATATGTAAAGAGGCGTGATATACCGTGCTACATGCAGTTCCCTTGTTGTACGACGTTCCTACACTCACTTGGGCAGTCACAAGTCAGTGGTCCGAATCGATATTTGGACCGCAGGTCTAAAATACTGGAGTTATATTCTCCGTCAATCACAACATGATCGGTCTGGTTTCAAGTTTTTCAGTCCACATACAGCCAGCTAGCTTGATGAATTTGTTTGCATCGGAATCAGGTTTCACAGATACTCACACTTAGAACCCAGCCAAGTCGATCAGCCTTAGTTCGTTTTGGAAAATGTTGTCATGGAGACTTGAGTTTTCGGACTGTTTTCCCGAAGATCCCGTCTTTGCCCAATCAGATGTTAAAGTCACCAAGCACAACTTTGACATTGTGACAGAGCAGCAATCATAAGTCCGTTCCGGGCACTTATAAAACGCCATCTTCTGTCGGGGCGTGGGCGCAAACCAGCGTTATATAGAAGAACCACACTTTGATACTAACTCTTGATGGATGTTCATCTACCGGGTTGAATGATCGACTGTGTCTCTCTCCCACCACAAATGCGACCAAATTTTCGATCCTTTAAATGGCCGCTTTAGTAAATGTTACAAAAATCTTTTCGTACTGTCCTTCTTCCGGCCATCGCACTTCAAGGGCGGCGGATATGTCAATCATTAGTGTAACGAGGACATCAACCAGCTCGACAGCGACACCTAACCAATTAAGAGATCGAACAAAACAGATGCATGCCTTTAAAGAACAACTGTAACATTTCCATTCGAGCTGGATTTTGCGAGACGGGGTTCTAGCTATGTGTGTAGATATAATTCAAGAACCCGCCCGCTCGGAGTAACAGAAACATCAGTAATACTTCGGTTAACTCTTAATCCGAATATGTCGGAGTGACTCCATTAAAACTCGCTCACTTTTAGTTGTGATCCGAGGCTCCACATGGGTCGATTACCGTATCTGATACAAGGGTTGCTCACGCTCCAAGGGTGTGCGTGCTGGACACAAGTATAGCTTTGGAACTGTAACAGCTTACTTAAAAGCAGAACTACAACTCATTGCATCCATCTCCTCACTCTATGCAATAATCATGTCCCAGCTACCAAATTTAGCCTTCCGAGACTTTACCCTGCTTCTAGGATTATAACAGTTCTCGGAAGTGCGCACTTTTGCGAATATTGGTAAGACTCGAATCGCTGAAGGAGTTGAAGAATCAACCAAAAATTTCAAATCGGAGTTGCTTCGAAAATGAAAAAAAAACGCGGACCCAAATGTATTATATTGCAGACCGACTACTCTGGAGGAGACAAAATAGAAAAAGATGAAAAAAGAATATTTTTTGAGAAACTTAAAATTCAAAATTTTGTTTAAGCAAAACTCGTAGACTCATAACTGAAAAATTCTTTGCCTTACTGACTGTCAATTAGAAATAATATTTATGTTAAAAAAGCGACTCAAAAAAAAAATCGGAAATCAACACCAAATATTCAACTGCCAACGCAGTACGAACAAATTGGTATTATGTGAAAATTTACGATTTTTCCAACATATGATTAATTGCTGTGGGCGTGTACAGCATCAGATAAACCGACTTTTAAGTACACGTCTAAACAATAAATCATAAACAAAGGAAAAATAGTAAAAAAAAAGCGAAAAATGCGTCGATAAAATCAGCAAAAACTCAATTCAAAACGGTGCAAAGTGATTTGCTTGAAAAGCGCATAATTTACGGTTAAAAGCAAACTCACACGATTTTATATAATAATTCTACACAAAAGTACATATCACATATGCACACATGCGTGTATGTACGTATGTATGTATGAAAACAATATAATTTATATTTAAGCCCAAATTCGATTGCGTTTACGAAATATTTAAACAATTTCATTAATTTTCCTCATATTTGGTAGAAGAAAAAAAATACATTAAGATAAAACAATGCGATACATATGTTTGTATATCTTTAGTTGAAATGTGTGTAAATAAAAATTTATTACTTTTCGTTTATGTTTTTTCCCAATTCAGGTGCGTGTTCGGGCCCCTTCACTGCATTTTTCGCATATCTTTCAAAAATAATCGAAATTATTGTAAAAGCAAAAAATTAATTTAAAAAAATATAAACATAAATACATATGTACAGTATATATTTACAACTGTTATGATTAATAACAATTTAAAAAACAATTCCCCTTCTATATTAATTTCATTTTTGATTTGATATTAATTCTTTAGAGATTTCACTTTCTTCGTTTTAATTAAGGCTGCCTCTTCAATTTAGAGTTACCAGATAAAATAGTTTCAAAAAGTAAATTAAATTAAGTTCAAGTGGATTTCGTGAAAGTCTTTCAGCCAGCATGATCTGAAAGAACTGAAAGCGCATGACATAACTAGCAAATTTCTCTCTTATTTCAGGTCTAGTAAAAAGTAATCAATTATTTTTGCTTTATTTAAAATAGTGGGAATTATCAAATTTATGTCAAATTTTTGGGCGATAACTTTTTGTAATTTTAAAGGTTACGTCATTATGCCTCTCTCATAAAAACCTCTGTATCTATTGTACAATAAAAACTTGAGACAATAGATTTTCACAGGCTTTTCTTGAGGTCAATATTTCAACAGCCAAGTCATTCGCCAGAAACAGAAAAAGCTGTTAACCACTTGGTGCGATAGCCGGACTATAAGCTTCTCGACGCTTATAGCGTATCACTATAGATTTGCGTGGTCTTGCGTTGTCCTAATGAAAATATTACTTTCCCCACCTGTTGGCCAAAGGTGGACTTTCTGGCCGATTGTTTACTTCAGACAATCCACTTGCTGACAGTGCAGGTCCGAATTCAGAGTCTGGCCATAGGATAGAAGTTCACCGTGGATGATTATTTGCCAATCCCGCCAAACACACAAAAAAACTTTCCTGATTTAGAGATCGTCTGTGTCGGCGCACTGCCATTTGACCACGACCGTTTTCATTTGTCGTTGCCATATGTGATTTACTTTTTTCATCAGTCGCCATCTGTTTCAGGCATGGATCGATTTTGCCACGATCAGCAGCGAATTTTGGTTCTTGAAATTTTTTCATGTGAACTCGTGTGGCACCCATACTCGTACATCGATGCTCTTTGTACATCCAAAATTTTTCAAATGGTTCCAAACTGGTCTTTGTGCAATGTTTAGCTACTGGGCAATCGAAGCAGTGCGCGCATGATAGTTAGACTCGACGATTTCCATTATTTTGTCCACATTTTCCAAAACCGGCCTTTCACGCGGTGGGGCATCTTTTACAACAAAATTACCGCAACGAAATCGAGGTTACCGAAATTGTTCATGAGTGACTGTTACAGTATCAGACCCATAAACACTTTATAATAATTTACAGCTGCCTGACTTGTGTTTTCGCCTTTAATGAAGGAAAATTGTAGAATATAGTGTATTTTCGCTTTGCTGTCGTCCATCTTGAGACATGCGCTCAAACACTACTGAGTTAAGGGATCAACACTTCTTTCGTTACCTCTTTTAGTATGAAGTATCATCTTTCCAACACCATCTAGCGTAATCCAATCCCACTTATAGAACGAAATTTTATACGGATCACTAAAGCTATCTATTGCGAGATTTGACTCTTGGACTTTATTTTTGTGAGAGCAGTACCGATTCAAGACTTTAAACACGAAATTGAAGTCGCCATTACCGCCATAGAAGACCACACAATCGAAAAAGTGCCTACTAAGCGGCAGTCATATGGATGAATGTAGTAGTATTCCATCATTAACCGAAATTTTGAGGCATTGAATAATGATGGCAAAGACATTGGAAAATATCTATTGAAACGATCTCCTCTTTCGGAAAGTGTAAACCATACAAACTCTTTCGTTCCATTGGCGGCCACGACTTGCGTCTAAAAGAATTCCAAGTGGCTGAACGGATATTTATTTCAATGTAAAGAGGAAAATATACCATTAATAATAGAAAACAACATCAGCCAAAAGTCCGCCACGGCTATGCTTACAGGACCGTATACTTTTTATGAAATTTTCCATCACCAAATAGTAAAGTGGCTGCTGTATGCCCTCAATAGCTTCACGAATTCCATCTTTGAGGTTTTGAATCCACATTGGCCCGTTGGCGTTTACCTTATCTTCCACGTGGTTCCAAAGGAAGAATTACGATCACCTCTTTGAGAGTTGACTCGTCGGAAAACTTTTCCTTAAAAGATCGATGGTTTCGTTGGTTGTGTGGCACGTAGCGATGTCTTGTTGAAAATAACCGTTGTCAAGTTCAATACCTTCCAATTCATTTCACGATAGCGCAATCCATTAACCGTAACTGTAGCTCAAACCACACCAAACAGTTACACGTTTAAAATGAACAGGCTTTTCTTCAATAAATATTGGGTTGTAGGTAGGTTCACCCCATTTGTGGGAATAACATCAAGACGCAGATTACATATTGAAGCTGGAGCTCGGCCGAAAATAGCTTAAGAAGTTACAAAATTGCCAGGTATATACACGATATGTGAAAGGGTGGCAGCACCCTCTACACGACTAGAAAGTAGGGTAAAAAATTGTCAAGATATAAATGAGAAGAGAGTCAAAGTTGAACAACAGTCGAGAACGGAACGAAGGAAGCGCATGAATAAATCAGAAGTTAAACGACACTACATAATTCAAATTTCATACAATTATTGTCATTTCTATTGTAAACATTACTTGAAATAAACTTATCTTTCTACAATACATATACAGCTTTGGTCAAAAGTATTAGGCACCCCACTAATTACTGAATTTTTTGTTTTAACAAGTGAAGTACTGAAGTTTTATTAGTAAAACAGTGAGAATACAATGAATTAGTGATAATAACAGTAATATTTAGTAGGTCCACCCTTCGATTTAATAACGGCAGCAATTCTCTTAGGCATGCTGCGTACAAGCTTTGTACATTCGTCCGCACTTATAGCGTGCCACTCGTTAATTAAGGCATTCTTTAAGGCAGTTTTTGATGTTATACTGTGTTCCTTAATCTCGCGTTTTAAAAAGTCCACATGTGCTCAATGGGATTAAGATTTGGAGGCTGTGCAGGCCAATCTAACAAACCAATGTTGTTATCTCTAAACCAACGGATCGTAGTCGCTGATTTGCCACAAGAAGCATTGTCTTGCCGAAATTGAACCACGTCTAAATTAGTAACGCCAAAAATCCTCGCTTTAACGAAGGCAGAAGAACAGCTTCTAATACATTTATGTACTTTTGACTGTCCATGCGACCCTCGCAAACAAACATTTCGCCGACACTATCAGCAGCCATGTAGTCCCAGATCAGAATGCTACCTCCTCCATGCTTAACAGTGGGTACCACGCAATCTGGATATTATTCTTCCCCAACCCCTCGCCTCACGAACGTCACACCAGGTGTTCCAAACCAAATATCTGTAGAAAAGAAAAAATAATGTTTTTATAAGATTTGTATTATATCTTCAAAATTGCTCTAAGGTAAGAAGCTATGGCTGTTAATACTTTAAGACGATCTTAACTAAGCTTACCTCGAAGTTTGATTCATCAGACCACAGAACATTTGACCAATCTTCTTCCGTGAAATGTTGGTATCGGCGAGCCCATTCCAAACGATTTTTCCTATTATTTTCTGAGAGCCACGGTTTCTTTCGGGCTTTACATTCTTTTAAACCTGCTTCCAGAAGTCTTCTTCTAGCTGTTCGAGCACTAACTGGTTTACTAAATTCATCCGAAAGAGCAGTTGCAAAGGCAGAAGAAGATTTTTTGCGATCCTTGAGAGACTCGCGTTTAAGAATTCTTCTTCCACTTTTTGATTTATTATTGTGGGATTTCGTCTCCACAAATCGCCTGATAGCACATTGGACCGCGCACCGCGAACATCCCACCAAATTGGCAATCTCAACCTGAGACTTACCTTCTTCACTTAGAACTTGAATTCTCTATCAACGCTCTATCATCGTAACTAATTTCACTTTTTTATGCATTTCGGTAAATATGAACTGTTTTTATAAGATTGGTAACTTTTCACTAAATAAAAATTTACATTTTCACTTTCAAATTTTAAATACGAAAATATTTTATGAATTTCTTCAAAATGATAATTTTTAGGTTTAGCTTACCCAGAGTGCTATGACTTTTAATATTACAAAATTTATTCGTTTAATCAACAGTTAAACGCCCATGTAAGAATTTACAAAAAGAAGTGTTAACTTTGATAGCCACATTTGAGAATGCTTGTATTTTAGTGGGGTGCCTAATACTTTTGACCAAGGCTGTATACATATACGTACATGAAAGCTGTGAAAGCATTCAAATTTTCTAAAATATTTCTCAAAAAATTTGCTTTACACGATAATTTCTGAATAATTTTATAGTTCGAAAAATGTTGGAACAATGTTTCTTTCGTTTCGATTTTTATTTCTTTACTATTTTTGACAAATATTTGAAATTCGATATCTTTCCATTGAAGTTAAAGACAAATACAATTTTTTTGATTTGATTGAAAAACAATTTTTTTTAGCTTATTTCCATATCTGCCATAATTTAGACGGCGCAAGGACTAGAAAAGTTCCAGTTTCTGTAATATTTGGTCACCTTATAAATACAAAAATAAATCAAAGTTAAAGATTTATTTGTATGTAATAATTGTGACTTCCTTTTATTATTAACTACTAGATGAGTATTTCTCTAAATTATTTCATTTGCTGGAATTTGTTGTTTTTATTGTTATCTTTTATATATATATTTTTTTTAATATTTTTTTTTATGCGACTTTTTTCCCAGCATTTACAGACAGCTAAAATTGTTTCCTAATTTTCAATTGCATTTTTCTTTTATGCCGCCATACGTCAACCATACAACAACATAAAACTTACGATTGTGAGTTAAGTCTTATTTAAAATTCAGTTGAGATAACTGAAGAAAATTATCAAATAAAAATACGCTACTAAATATCTCTCACTGGCCGTTGTTTGTATGCGCATGTATTTGTAAGACTTTGGCGTGATGAGACGGTCAGTGAATTTAATTATTTATTCCGCATTTTTTTTCATCCACTTTAGTTTTATTTTATACACGCCTTATTTTTTTAATTTTTCTTTTAATTTTTTTTTTTTATATTTTTTCCTGGTATAAATATTATATTTACACATATTTATTTACCTGTATCTAGTAATAGTTTTTCAGCGTTTCTTTATTTTCCATTTTCAGCTTTCCACAATGTTTCATTTATATATTTTCACATAAACAATTCACTTGTTGATGAAGCCGTCACTGTCATTATACACCTGCGGATACATACATACATACTTACTCAGGTAAGTACATACATACACATGCGCATGTTTAGACCATCTTATAAAATTATGTTTTGCCACCAATCAAATACCCATATAAACACTCTGCTCATGCTCAACTACTTAATGGCCATAAGCATATACCTACATATACATATGTAAGCAGGTACATATGTACATACATATTCACATACACCTGCAATATAAGTACGAATTTAATAGTTTTTTTTTGTTTTTTTTTATTTTTTTTGGTACTTTAAGATGATTAGCACAAAGCGGTATCGGTTATTTCACGCCACTCGTAAATTTATTTAATGCGATATTTTGCTATTTCATTAACCGTAGGAAGATAATCGTAATTGTTTGTTTGATATGTTGTTGCAAGTGATGAGGTATTTAGTGTTGGATAGAAAAACACAAAAAAAAATAAAAAATTAAAGACAGAAACATGTTTGAAAATTAATAGTTGATGGTATGGAAGACCATTTTTTTCACCAAAAATAATAGCTCAGTTCATTTCTTCCATGCTTTCAAATTTATGACTATTTTCTTTTGTATTAAGAAAATTTGAAACTTTTCTTTAATGCCAAATAAGTTTTTTTTTTAATTTTGTTTATTAACGTTCGTTTCTAAGGAATTATTTGCGCGTCACGAGTGGCCTATTATGCTTAAATTGAGAAAGTCATTGATAAATAATTTTCTCATCAATCAGTGGTTTCAAAAAATGCATGATGGAATGGCCGCTGGAGTCTATTTGTGCTGAACCAGACCTCTGGCAACCCTTCAAGCTTCCAGAGTATTGCAGTAATTTCCAGATGTTTTCCCTTTAGAGAAAGTTTCTGATATATCAATGTATGTGCCCAGAGTCAGGCTTCAATTTAAGCAAAAATCTCAGAGGAAAGAATATCCTTATTAGCAGGACACCAGTGAACATTAAGCCGAGGATGAACTGTAGTATATATTGGTCTAGTAAAATATATATATAATATTAAAGCAAAAAGTTCGATCGGTTTTTATCTAAGAGATGACGTTATTGTCAATATTACTAGTGTTACGTGTCGCATCATGTCAAACTATATGGCGCTGAAAACCTGTTTATTCGCGCTAAAAGTTTGTCTTTAACAGTTTTTCGATTGATTGACTCAGTACGTTGTGAGCGCTCGTCAAAGATGGACACCAGCAAAGAGAAAATTCGTTATATTTTACAAATTTTCTTCGATCTAGACGAAAAAGCAGCCAAAGCGGCTGAAAAAATTAATTTAGTTTACGGGCCCGATACTGTAAACGAACGTGTAGCACAAAAGTGGTTTGCTAGGTTCCGTTCCGGTAATTTCGACGTCAAAGTTGCACTACGCGTCGGGAGGCCTGTCGTCGAAAATTGCGATAAAATCATAGAAATGGTGGAAACAGACCGTCACGTGAGCACTTATTTAATTGCTGAGGAACTAAAGATAAGCCAGAAAACCGTTTGGACCCATTTGAATAAAAAAACGAACGAACTTTTTACTTTACCTAATATATATTTTTTCGATTTTCGGTAATATACTATTTTTATAGTATTCAGAAGGCTTTATTAACCATTGTTAAGATTGATTTATGTCAACGTAATGACTCATAGTAATCCTTGTTCCTATTGGCAAAAAATTGGGAAACCTCTTCCACAGGATTCTCTAGCCTATTCTTCACCAGCGAAATCATCCGCCATAGATAAGAACAGATGACCATCACTTGGTTCAAGGTCTAGACTATAAGTTAGTTGCATGAGAACCTCCGCACCAAGTTATCGGAGCTTCTGGCGAGTCACTATCGATGTATGTGGTCTAACATTGTCCTAATGAAACACAATTGCCCTCCTGTTGGCCCAAGCTGGGCACCTCTGGGTGATAGCTTCCTTCAAGCCGTCCAATTGCTGACAGCTCAGATTCGAGTTAATAATTTGGCTATAGAAGGCAGCTCTTTGTATACGATTCTTTGTCAACTCTACTAAATATACAACAAACATAGAAACAGTTTTGTTCTTGCCAATGTCCTTGAACACTTACACATAATGTCAATGTATCAATACTAAATCAGGATAGTATTGTGTGCATAATATTTGTAAACAAAATATAGGTTAAGAGAGACAAAAGATTTTAATACAATCCTGTACACCCTGCATGTAATGTTACCCCTCGCATAGGCAATATCTAATACATACATAGGTACAATATATATGCATGCTTGTTTGTATACATGAATACGAGAATTGTTTATACCTGCGTGGTATTTCTTAAGCTCTTAGGTAGATAAATATAAATACATGTTCAAAGATATTTGAAGAACCTTTAGGTATAATACATCTAATATGCATGTTAACCGACCTCATATATGTACATTTGCATATTTTATACTAATTTACAGTACCAAAAACCCACAAATACTCGGTGGTTTTGTCGAAGCAGAAACAATTCACCAAATAACGAGTGATCC
The DNA here is from genome assembly GCA_037013455.1 of Ceratitis rosa. Taxonomy (NCBI): domain Eukaryota; kingdom Metazoa; phylum Arthropoda; class Insecta; order Diptera; family Tephritidae; genus Ceratitis; species Ceratitis rosa. The sequence goes on along the minus strand of JAWMAG010000005.1, from coordinate 3,431,532 downwards.
AAGTGGAGGTACTTTTTCAATAGCCCTTTCTTTGACAGCTCACGTGTGGGTCATGTCGAGCTGTCATTTTATTTTTGTGCAGATTTTTTGGCATTTCATCATGGAAAGACTTACGTCTGAATAACATTCACAAATCGTTCAACTTTATTACGAAAATGCACGCGCTTCGCTTAACTTATGGCCAACATAATTGGCCAACTGAGCATACTATTTGCAACTCCATCACCAATCTTGAGGACTAGCATTCATTATTGGATAACGTTCGACCGAATTGATCACGTCCAGCACGCAGTGAAGTGGCCGAATGTACACAAAGACCGTAGAGAGTCGATTCGGCCCCGTTCGCTGCAACTCGGACTCACGTGTTGAAACAACTTAGCGCATTTTACGTCGAGATCTTAAATTGAAAGCGTACAAAATGCAGCTCGCGCAAGAACTGAAACCACCCGACCTGTCCAAGCGACATCGCTTCGCTTCAAGAGCCCATAAAAAGCTCCAAGAATATCCGACGTTTTCAAGCGAAATTTTGTTCAACGTTGAGGCCCATTTCTGCCCGATAGGTATGTAAACAAGCAAAATTGCCGCATTTGGGACGAAAATCAACCTGAATTTCATCCAGAAAAAACAACGGTTTGGCGCGGTTTGTAGGCTGGTGGAATAATCGGTCCATATTTCTTCAAATATGAAGGCGGGTGAGAACGTAACCGTCAATGGCGACCATTATCGCGCCATGATAACCGAATATTGGATGCCTGAAATTGAAGCTTGTGATCTCGGCGACATTTGGTTTCAACAAGACGACGCCACATCGCATCTATCAATGAGTTTATTGGGAGCACACTTCGGTGAGTAGATAATTTCACGTTTTCTGCCAGTTGGTAGGCTACCATGATGGTTTGATATCACAACGTGAGACTTTCTGCTGTGGGGATATGTAAAGTCTAAAATCTATAGGGACAATCCCGCTTCGATACAGGCCTTGGAGCAAAACATCTCGCGTGTCCGAACGCGTCAACGAAACTTTGGCTCAACCAATGGGCCATCTGAGACGCAGTCAACGCGGCCAACATTTTAAAGAGATAAATTTCAAAAAATATATACCAAAGAATGTTCTTTCGAATGATAATAAGCATATCCCATTAAATTGGAATTGTTTCAGTTTTTTCTTAAAAAAAAGTAGGCGAAATGGATCACTCTTTATATATTGATATTTATATATGTATTCACTGCATTAATAGTGATCACATTTACTTAGCAGCTCATTAAAAATGTGATTTTTTCACATTTATTGCCTAATGACACACAAATGGTGGTGGTGTATTGAATACTCAATTTATCATTTATATTTTAATTATTTCAGTTTTTAATGCCAAAAAATGTAACACATTACATACTTTCAACCTATAAAAAATTGGCAACTCCTGTTAAAATACATTAAATGTACGCAAGCAAAAAATTATAATCATAATACAAAACCGAATGTAAAACTTAAGTAAAATAACTAAAATGAAATTCAGACATCAAAAACAAATAAAACAAAAAGTATTTCTGCTCGCACTGTCGCCTTTGTCACTGTCTTATTGTCATACTTGCCGTCTTGCTGCTCCTTGACGTTTACAAAAACCTTAACTGTCTGACAATAATTGGCGTAATCGCACACATACCTATATGTATGTATACGTATTTATGTACCAATATGTATGTTTGTATATGTCAATAGACAACTCACACTACAAGCAGACATAAAATGCATTTAAAATTTAATAATTAAATTGTAGCAACGTAAATAACATTTAAAAAAAATAATCATACAAATGTGAGTAGAAAGGAAATGTTTAAATAAATGAAGATAAAAGTGGTGCATGGAAAAAAGTTTGAATGCAAAATGTCGCAAAATTTTGCTGTTACTCCAGCTGTGACACAAATCAATTACAGAAATGAGCACATTCGTTGGGCGCGCGACGTCTTACTGACCGACCGATCGACCGACCGAGTGAGAAGGCCTAACGAGCGTGTAAATGGTAAGCAGAAAAGGCATGGCGCACAGTGGTGCAAGCAATGTACAAAATTTGATTATTAACGAGGTGTTATATTAAATTAATAATATATATGTATGTAAAAAATCCTAAAAATTCGATCGAAAGACTTGAAATTTTGTCAGATTGTATGGTTCCTGTTCTTATTCGAAAAAAAAATCTTATTTATGGCTCGTTTTATTTGAAATTCGATTCATAGGTGGCTTTTATGCTTAGATTAACAGAAAGACAATTCTTCTCTCGGGGAAGTGGTTCAGGTACTGACTATCTCAGAAAAAATTGTTTCTTGGATGCTCCTGAAGAGGCGGGCAAAGCGTTCCTGATTAGGCTGATCCTGACTACAATTCGATCACAAAATGGCATAGCCTTGGCTCTTGCGTCATCAGGAATAGTTGGACTGACCAGTCCCCAAATTGAGAATTCTCTAGCAGGAAAGAATGGACAGAAAGTGAGGACATTCGACACAGTCAAGATATCAATATCTATGCTGATGGTTCAATTTGAGCCAAGCAAAGGAGCAGGAAACTTCTGTAGCCACCTCAATAACCAAGCAAACATCAAGCTTAAAGACTATAACTCTATCTCCAAGCAGTGATTATGACCATTACATACACTGTGAAATGGTCAACCGCTTTAACAGAAAAATTTATTAGGTTTCTGGTAGACAGCCAAAGCCCAAATGAGTAAGAACATGAAAAGAGTCAATGAACATACTATCGCGTGAAAATTAAGTGAATATCGAGCTGGCGCCGTTGGCGATGCTGTCCCAAGACTGCCTCAAACATTTCAGCGACAGTCAGTCATGGAAGAACACTGAAGGTCTTGGAACACTTCCAAGGCCGATATGATATCTTCTCTCTACAAGCTAGATAAAGTGGAATCGCTTGAGTACAAAGCTTGCGCAGAAGATGATGAAACGCTGGATGAGTGCCCGTCCTTCAGCCGATTGAGACGTCACATACTTCACGGTCACCCCCGAATGGCTGATTTATTTTTATGAGGAGTTTTCTACTTCATTGAGAAAGCACTCGTATAGCTTCCATGAGGAAAATATAATACTTAAGTTCAGTTTGCTTAACATTACCATTTACCAATGGAGTAAAGTTCTTTTTCTCCCTCTACTTCCGCTATCGGGAACTCTGACGGAACCGTTTAAAGCTGGAGTGCTTTCATTTACTTGGTTGACATAACCTAGAACTCTGCCCTGAGGATCGTAGCGGAGAAGTTACTGGCATTACATTCGTACTTACACTATCTGCAGACTTCTACTGCAAGTCAAACTACCACCTAGACACATCCGGAAGGTAGTGCATGACCAATTGGACTCCATTCAGCAGCACACAACAGAACCGTTGGAAAACACTACTTACCAAAAGACCTTAAGCGACAGAGCGTCCGTCAACAGCTTTACTAACTTTCTTCCGGTGAATGGCGTGCACTGACTAGCCACCACCCATGCCAAATGAAAAGCTGTTTGTAGAGGCTCACACAATTGGGGAAAACCTTTGACTGTCACTCAAGGAACAACCAAACATTCAGTTGGACCGCGGTAGCCGAGTGGTTAGCATTGCATTCTGACATTCGGAAAGCTCGGATTCAAATACCGGAGCCACCAACATCCAAAAGTTATGGAAAATTAATTTAAATAAAAAATTAAGGTAAATATTCCAATAGCGGTCGCCCCTCCGAGTGTATTCCGGACATGAAATAAAGGCTCCTCGTAAAAAAACCATCAGCCGTTCGGAGGCGGCTTAGTATAAACTGTAGGTCCCTCCATTTGTTGGAAAAACTTCAAGACACAAAACCACAAATTGGCGGAAGAGCTCACCCGAAAATCGGTTATTCATAGAGGAGTCATCCAAAGAGGCTGAAGCTGATCCACTTCAGTGTGGTTCGAAATACAGCTCTGCTTTGCAGTCTACTGTCGCTTTACACTACCACTGTGCAGCTACCAGAGACATTCCATCAGCTGCCGGAGCGAGCGAGTGATGCAGGAAAAAAGTTGCAAGAGGACAACAATGTAACAACTGGACTTTCAAAATTCAATATTCGCCGTAACATTAACTAGCCAGCGCTAGTGAATAGTTAGCATTACAGCAACAGCAACAGCAACAACAACAACATTCAACAATTGTTTATAATAACAAACTGCCAATAGCGAAAATGTTGTGACAGCAACAAAAAACGCAAGCGCACGTTGCAACAAGCGTTGCCAATACGAGTATGTATGTATATACATATTTAGAAGTTGGCAGCAAGAAAGCCGGGAGGTTGTTACTCCGTTCTTCTAAGCGACATTTTAATAGCGCAGCTGCTGTTGTTGGCGTCAGGATAGTAAGCAAACTGTCATGGGAGTATTTCACGGGTTCGCATGTAAAAGGCAATGTTGATGCGATTTATACGCCTCTGTGTGTGTTTGTGTTGGTGTGTTGGTGTATATCAGTGAGTGTCAATGTAGTCTCCACAATTGCCATTGCATGGGCATCAATAAATGTACGACGAAGTTGCAATAAGAACTGCCACCGTTGGCCATAATAGTCGTACCAACAGATTAATGACATACAACAACAAGAAGTAAGGAGGTAGCAGAGTTTGTGTTGGACCAAATTTTAATTCTCTCATTTTATGGTTCGAGGCAATGAAAGTAATGCGAAAGAGTTAACAGCGACTCAACGTGAGAGAGTTTCTGGTTTAAAGATTGACTAGGGGTTAACCCTCGCATCGAGTGCTAGTTATCTAACAGGCGATCCCAATTATGTTTCAAGATCTAGGGTCTTTTCTGTGGAAGATGTTTCTTAAGCTGAGTTATGAGCCCTGTACAGCATAAGAGATGAACAGAGAACAGGGTTTTAGAGTTTGCAATACCACCAGGCTTTGCAGCAAAGTACTCATCCTCCAACTTAGTTCATATAAAAACCCTACAAAGCTTCACTACGGTCTTCAAGCTATATTGTCTGCTGATTTCTCTTGGCAGACGGAAACTGAAGCTGTCTCCACGAAAACAAGTCAGTGCCTGAGCCATCTTTTGACAAAAGCTGAAATTATTCTTTAATAAGTGGACTACAAAATTCTAAGTCTAGTGGAACTAAATGCATATTGCCGTAATTTTCGAAAGGCTGCTCTTGTCTTTTTCCCTCTTTATCTCGGTACGTTTCGCTTAACTTCTTCTTAATCGGTTTAGGGGCAGCTTACAAGATTAGAGGCGCGCCAACGATAAGCCAGGTCGCACTCCATGTGATTCTTTAAAACATCCAAAACTTTCATACAAACGGACGACATATGTCACTTAGCCAGCATATTCGCTGTATTTTAAGCCACTGAACTATTGTACGGTAATCTCCATCATTAGTATGAAAAGGTACCTAAATCTCCAGCAAAACCTCACTCTCGAAAACTCCTAATGCCTGTTCAAAGTATGTTGTCATCGCACAATTCTTTGCACAATGGAATTATGAGTGACCTGTACAGTTTTGGCTTTGTAAGTCGAGAGCCGACTTTACTTGTGAGCTTTGGCTAATCAGTTAGAACTAAGGAATGTTGGATATGCCTAATGTTCCCTACGTTATAAAGATCAAAATAGAGCGGGTGTGAAGAGGGATAAAGAAGTAATATGCCTCTGCAGCAATGGATCTCAGACAAGATGAGATGGTTTTACTCAGGAACCAAAACAACCTATTATTATTCTTCAAATCAGTTTCTAATACTAATTTTAGAGGAAAATGCGGTCAGACTAGGCAGTAGATACCTTTGGATCTCGAATTTTTGTTAGGATCGAAATGCAGTATCGTCGGGAAGATAGAAATTAACATGAAACGAAGGAATGGTGCGAAGTTCGATGCTTAGTTAAAACAAGATTAATTTTTTACGGAGAAATCATATAAGTTGAGGTCCAAAAAACGAACTCCTTCGAAGGAGTACTATAACTAGCAGACGCGCTCATCATATGAGACTTACAGCAGGCATCGTATTTCACCGTTGAATCGAAGCAGAGAAACCCTGAACTAAATTGTACTATTTCAGGGACTTCAACTATATTTGGTTGTGATAATTTCAATTTTTCTACTACAGTTTCGTAATATTTGGAGACACCAAATGTAGAAAGTTACTCTATATTGCATCTTTGGTTAGAAAGGACGCTTCCATCGAAGGGTGTTGTGTTGCGCCCTTCAAAGCTCGCCTAGTCAAAGTAACCGCTGTTAGTCTACTCGCTGAACAATGTTACTGACGTCATATGTATCATAGAGCTCATAGTTCCATCCACTTGGCTATTCGTTAGTATTAAGCAGAGGTCCATAAATCACTTGCAAAACCTTTCTCTCGGAAATACCTAACGAAAACTTAACATATGCTGTCAATCTCCAAACCTCACCTCGGCACCATATAGCAGATCGGAAATGGTAAACTCTCAACGGGAATGATAAGCCGTCCCACTATGTGGTACCAGTAGATCTTGAGTTTTGGTCAATTTTACTACTCAGTTCAACTTAGGTTTGGTATGTGTAATAAAAAGCAAAGAACGATGGGAGAAAAAGAGAGATGAAGATATAATGCTTTTGAGACAGGATACCATCTAATAAATATAAAACAAAAAAATCCTATTAGAACTCTTCGAATTTGTCCTGGTACTAACCTAACAAGAAGTAGCGATCGAAGCAGGATGTAGGTTACTTTACAAAAATATGAAAATCATGTCTCAAACGAACGTCTGGAGAGTGAGTTCGATTCATGCTAAGTTAGAACAAGTTAATGGTTTGCGGTGAGACAATCTAACATGAGATACAGTTAATGAGCTCTTTTGACAGATCGGTATCAGTTGAGTAGATATAATTGGCGCACTCAAGAGGACTGTCGTCTTAAGGAGTCTAGCCAAGTATGCAGTTATTTTATCTAGAAACCCTGAACGTAGTTGTACCCGGGTTCCTCAACTACAACTAAGTTGGCATAAGAACTGCTCAAGTACTCATGCCGAGCTCACAGTAACATTTTAGTAAACCCTTTTCTCTGAGATGTGATACGATTTTACGGCCATAGAGGAGACAGAGAACCTTGCCATTTGAGTATATTTTCTGAGCAAGTTGTTATCACATCAAAAAATTTCAGACACAGAATTTTTAAGCTCCTTCTGCAGGAGTTTTTAATATGGTTTGGATTGGTTCTCTCAAGAACTCCTCAAGTTTTTTAATCGCAAAATTCCGCTCCGCTCTTATGGTAACTTTAGGATTTCCATCGCCTATTATGTTTGTTGTTTTAGTGGTTCTCTACAACCTACTGTGGTACAAGTAGTCTATGGTAACTCGGTCATCGAACAACAGTCGCATACCTGCGTGCCGTTTCGACAGATATGGAATGGTAGAAAGAAGTGCTAGATTTGGTTTAAGCGAGCATGTGAAGCGATAATTGGTATTGTGCTAGAACTTATTGCTTATGGGACATACATATATTGAGTATGTATCTTGCGGCAGTTCGAGCGAGCCACGACTGAAATTTAGACATTTTCATCCATTGTGAGAGAGCTAAGACGCTCTTTAAGGGCCACACCTTGCACAGATAGTCTTGAGTCTCTCCCACGCCCAAAAAGCACTTCAAAAAGTTGTCATTGTTGTTGTTTAAGCGCAAAAATATTACCTAAATATGGTTTTGTGCAGTTGCAGAAGTAACAGTCCTTGGGCATATATAAATCCAAGTCAACTCGTTGGAACCATTCGATTTTAGTCACCTCTTACGGCAAACATGTCCTGGCGCTAACCCACAAGGCTACCTCTCAAGTGTTCTCCGCGAATGTTTTGAATGTCTTGAACCGTTTGGAGCTTGTTCATCGAGAGAGAACTTTACAATAAGAGAGTACTTAGGGGAACAAAGTTAATTTACCCAAATTTGTTGAATTCCTTCTCGATACGGCCATCAACACAACAACAAAAACAACAGTGTGTAGTGCAAACACAAATCGCACTTAATCACTTTACTAGCGCCCAACTACCGTCAATGCGGCAGCAAGACAGTTAGCCAGTCAGTCAGCCAGTCAGTCAGTCAGCAGCAACAACAACAACATGTAGTTTTATTTGTTGCACAAATGCTGGCTACTGTTTACGACAACTGGCTATGACTTACATATATGCATGTATGTATGTATGTATGTGATCAACTGACAACCTGACTGAGGTGAGTGTATTATTGCTGCTCTTATTTCGCCCAGTTGTTCTTGTTGTTGTTGTTGCTGTTACTATTGATGTTGGTGTTATTGCCACAACCGATGGTAATTTATCGTATGGCCACAGTTGCGTTTCTCTAATGAGCGTTCTAATTGCTGCCGGTATTGCTGTTGAACTGTTCAACAATAATAACAACAACAGCACAAATAACAACAACTGTAATCTTTGCTGTGACACAAGTGTTTGTTGGTGTTGCTAGTGTTTATATGGTTGTATATTTGTATGTATTTAGCAACTAAAATAAAATCATATGAGTTTGCGAGTATATATATATGTATGAATATATATATATATATATATATATATATGTATATTTATATATAAGTGTGTATGTTTGCATGTATATATATATGTATTTAATATTTTTGTTGTTTATATACATACTTTTGTTGTTTTTATACCCAACTATACTCTGTTTGTAAGGGTTTTTGGATTTTTCCCCTCTAACGGTTTTTTGTGACAACGTGAAATAATTGCCTAAGTTATAGACATATGTATATCAAACTTCATGGAATGATGAGACGAATTGAATGTAACTGTGTTTGTAAGTCCATCTGTCCATCCGTCCATCCCTCTATCCCCACATGTACGAGTACGTGAGAGCTAGCGAAAATTTTGAGATACCTTGAAATAATTAGGAAAGTATCACCGCACATTTCTTGGTTGTTAACCTAGGGGCAAAACACAGCAAGATCTACTTGTAAGGAACCTACATCACTCGACCTGTCCAAGGAATTACATATGATGTGTGATCCATTTCGAGGTTCCTTACTTTTTAAACCAAAAACACAGTAAACTAAAAATTAATGGAAAATGTTTATTATTATTCGAAAGAACATTCTTTGGTATTTATTTTTTGAAGATTATCTCTTTCAAATGTTGGTCGCGACTATGTTTCAGGTGGTTCATCTGTTGAGTTCAATTTTCGATGACTCGTTCGATGATTTCGACTTTTGTCCCAAGGCCTAAAACGAACTGGGATTGTCCGCATAGACTTCAAACTTTACATATCTCCACAGGAAATTATCTGTTCATAGAAATGTTCTCTCAATAAATCCATTGATTGATGCGATGTGTGGGAAATAGCGTCATCTTGTTTCGAAGAAATATAGACCGATGATTCCACCGGCCCATAAGCCACACCAAACACACTTTCTGGATGAAATGGCAGCTCTTGAATCTCTTCAGTTTGCTCTTCGTCCCAAATGTGGAAATTTTGTTTGTTCATATCTGGATTACACTCGAAGGTGTTGACATTTTCTACTGAGAGGCGGCTGCAATTAGTATCGGCAGAGCTTCTTCTACAATTTGTGGTTTGAGTCTTATTGTCGTAATAATAAGGTGGACGGATGGTGGTTTTTTATGAGCTGAAAGGACGGCCTGATTGTACCTTAAAGGTGGCTACGAGTGGAATATTATGCTACTTACATAATTTGGTGCGTTAGACAATGATATGACTGGGACAGTGGCGAAAAGCGGACAAAAAAGTCCGCATACGGGATTTATCCTTCCGTAGTTAGACCATTGCTACTCTACAGCTTTACGGCGTCACCGTATGGTGAGCCGACGGAGCAGGACTACATCATCTCTACGAGAATTCCGAACCGCAATGAGTGGAAAGACACCAATGTCCTCGATCAGAGAGCCCTAGCCATCTTCACAGGCGGTTCAAAGCTGGATGGAAAAGTGGGCTGGGGAATCTACTCTCCGATGCTCTCAATAAATATGACTGCGGCTACCAGATCACTGTAGCGTCTTCCAAGTAGAACACTTTACAATCATCGAAGCCGCCGATTGGCTGCTCAAAGCACAAAACAAAATCAGCACGAACAGCTACGATATATTCCGACAGTCAAGCTGACATCATCTCTCTACAATGTAACAGTACCTCATCAAAGGGGGCTATAAAATGTAGAAGCAATCTCAATAAACTCGCGACTAAATTTAACACTATCGTGGGCTGGGTACCCGGACATAGTGACATCCCAGGCAGTTACAAAGCAGACGAACTAACGAGAGAAGGAATTTTTCTATCGACCATGAAACATGCGCACGATGCAGGTTTACCTTTGTCCACGGCAAAGTAGTTACTTAAACTCATCTTTGTCAAGGAAGCAAACATCAAATGGCTGAAGGAGATCACATGCAACGTGACCAGGCGAAAAAATCAAAACACCTTGTCCTTCTAGACCGGTTCTCCATTAACATAAATAACATCAAGCATAATAACAGGCCATTGTATAATGGGAAAAGAATGCGTTGCTTATCTAATGATTTTTAATGCAACTGTAGGGAAGAAGAAGATAAGGAGTCTATTGAACACGACGAAAAAAAATGGAAGATTGTCGCAAACGGCATGAAATCCGCACCAAACAGTGATTTTTTCCGGATGAAGCGAACTTGGCGTTAACGCTCTTAAAGTTGCGACCACCGACACGGAATTTCGGTAGTAAATTTTAATTATTTGTAAACGTTGTTCGTTCATGTACTTCACCTCAACAAAAATTTTGACTTTACTGAATATTTTGACATTTAAAATTTGACAATCGGTTTAAAGCTGTGTTCACATTGACAGTTTGAAGTTGCCAAACCGCTAATGAAAGACCCTTTATTATATATGTAAATATGTAAATAATAGAAAGTACAACTCCCATTCTATTCTTTCTAAAAGAAATTTTATGATTTTTTGTTTTTACTAATTATTTAATTTTATTGATTATTTAATTGCCAAAAATATAAATAAATGAATTTACGCAAATATACAAAGATTTTTAGTGCCTTTGTGAACTTTTTAGTATTTAGGATTATTAAGTAATGGAAGCAATAAAAAAAGGAAATGGAAAGCTTTTTTTTTTTACTCTAAAAGCTTTTACTTGAAAAGCTTTCATTCAAACAAGTTTTCATACAAAATCTTACATTGAATAAAAGCTTTCATACAAAATCTTACATTGAATAAAAGCTTTCATTCAAAAAAGCTTTTATTCAGTGGAAAATTGTTTTCGAAAGTAATTCTTTTCTAAATAAAATATTATTAATCAAATAAGTTAAATTGTCTATTATCAAACATTTCATTTAACAATATATATTTTGCAAAAAGTTGCTGACAAGCAAAATGCAGCAATGCCTTCCTGCTCGCTCGTTTTAGTTGCCTTGACGGTTTAAATATTTTGGTTGTTAAAAATATTGAATTTTTATTATTATAATATTATTTTTTCCATCAAATTATAATGCTAAAAAAGTGATGAAAAAGTGTAAAAATAAATGGAAAAGAATTATAAAAAAATATTTTCTTAATTTTATTGCTAGATATCTCCATTAATATATAGTTCTTTAAAATTGTTGTTATTTTTTTTATTAACTTATTTTTATAAAACTGCTGGTTAAAAATATTTTTTTGGGGTAAAAATTACTAATTGTTTTATTAATAAAAAAAAATGAAAATTGTGTAAAAACAAATTCTAACTATATTTTGCTGATATGCATAATGAGGCGCATCACAAGGTAATTTAAAATGTCATGAAATCATAAAGTCGTTAAAAACATTAAGTACTATTGTTGCTATAATTAAAAATATTTTTTTTTGAACTCAACTAGTTTTTCCCATTTTTTTTTTTTTGTAATTAAACCAATTTTTGATAATTATTTAAATTTAATTTTTTAAATTTTCGATTTTCTTTAATGTGATACTGTTGGAATATTTCAAATGTAAGGTACTTTTTTTAGCCAAAAACGACTGAAAATAAAAAAGTATTTAAAAATTAATTTTTTCATAATAATGAAAATTACCTATTTTATTCCAAAAAAAAAAAAACAAAAAAAGAGAAAATATTTGCAATACATAAGTTTACAGTAGTGTTTTCAAAAGAAATCAAGAAATAACAAAAACATTGAAAACCAACTAATAAAGATTATACATATATATTATTATTATATATGTATATTTGATATCCACCGCTAATGCTTTCAGTGGCTTAAATTCGCCAATTACACTGGTCCACAAAATTGAAACTTTTGAAGATTTGTAGATTTACACTGACATATGTACATATGTAAACAAAAATCATCATAAAGTTCGTGTGACAAAAACATAGTTATTTACATACATACATACATACATACATATATATGTATATATATACTTCTTACTTCTATAAATTTCGTGCACGGAGTCGACGTTCCAACAATTCGCTTTCAAAAGGCATTAAAATATGTGCATAATCGTCTAAACCAGCGTTCCTAAAATGAAACACAACATTTAAACCAAAACACTCAACCGCCTCATTATACTCTGGAAGCTTTTGTAACTGTTCCTCCTTCACCAACGTGCCATACGTGTAAATTGTTAATTTTCTGTAACGATATTGTGCCCATGAAGCGACGTCCGTCACAAAATCATTTGTAATTTTATCACAATATTGTATATTTAGAATACGCAGCTTCTCACAATTTTTCACCAACTTAAACAATCCATCATTGGTCACCTTGCCGAAAGCGACGATTGTAAACTCTTCCAACTGTGTCAATTTACTCAATTTTGCTAAAGCGACATTTGTCACGGCATCCGGATTAAAAGCAATGGCAAGTTCTCTCAACTCACGTAATTCTGATAAACTTGTGACGTCTTTTTCAAGTTCTCTCAACTCTGATAAACTTGTGACGTCTTTTTCAGTTAACCTTTTTCTGGAGTATATTTTCAATACTTCGAGTTGATCTGCCTTATATTCAGCCAATTGTGAAATTATTGTCAACCTTTCAATGGGTGAAGGATATTGAATTTCGAGATGTTTGAGGCGTGGCAATAATGCCACACGATCGTAATTAAAGTCCGGTGCGCACATCTTCAACACCTCGAGTCGCTGGCAAAGTGCATCGATTATATTGAAAAAGCAGGGTGTGTCATGGGACACGCAGCTTATATCAAGTGTGCGTAAGTTAACCAACGCTTCACAGAGTCCAATTAAATATTTACTTTTAATCAACGAACAGTGGCGCAGAGAGAGATGCTCCAGCTGTGTCAGTGTTTGAAGATGGCTGCCTGAATATGGAAAAAAAATTAAATTAATTTTCAAAAATTATAAAATAAAATGCGATTTTTATATATATGTGTATTAGTGAATTAATTAATAAATTAAATATCATAGTAAATTATTATTATTTTTTTATTTTTATTTTTTTCATTTTATAATCTTTTTTTATATTTTTTCTATTTTTTCTATTTTAGTGTTATATTTTAAAAATCAAAAATATAAATTTTCGTTTGATTTTTATTAAAATCTAATTTAATTATTATAAGTTATACTCACCTCTTATGTGGTACATATTGGCCAATTTCAACACACGCAGTTTTTTAGCGTTCCTCAATACTGCAAATGCATTTTCATCAAGTTGATAATACGCTAAATTTAATTCTCGTAAATTTCGTAACCCTCTCAGGAAATTCCAAAAACAATCTGGATTAATATATACGTCTTTGAGCGTAACTTTTTCGAAATTCGGACAGTAAACCATTAATAGGTCCATTACGTCATCATAATATTTGTTATGGGTCCATTCACCATTCAATTCCACCATATATTTCCCTGCTACGCTCAAGAAATCACGTATTTCACACATAGACATACTTTGTGTTTTATTCCATATGAATTGTTTATATTTACGTCGACAATACGTTTCAAAAACCGTTTGAAAAATTCTGTGTGACTGCACGAAACGTATTTGATCACCTGGTGCCATCCAATTGAATATAGCTTCAATGCAAAATTCAGGCAAATCTAATATTTGCATGGCTTCTTCCGGGGAGCGAGCGATGTCGTAATTGTTACCCTCTGTTTCAGACACCACAATAATAATCTCATTTCCCACAAAATGATATTTCTTTACCAACGCTCTAGAGAATAAAAGGGAAATTTATTAAAAAAGAAAATACATATGTAGCATATGGTTATATGTATACGAAATTAAAAACAATTATATACAATATAAAAAAAAAAAAAATTTCATAAAAAGTATACGGTCCTATAAGCATAGCCATGGCTGCTATTTGGCTGATATTGTTTTAAATTATTAATGGAAAACATCGAAAAAATCTTTACAACGAAATAAGCATCTGATAACTTATCTCAAAAAATATCATTTTTCTTTGAATATCAAAATAACATCTCTTCTTGGAAGGTCATGCTAAGTAAGGTTCAAAATCACACAGTGGAACTAGAGTGGTAGAAATAGCATGAGAGAGATATGGAAAGAGAGCGAGTGAGATAGAAACGGAAATAGGTTGAAAGTGAGCGCACATATTCGCTATGGTTTGCACAAACAGACGGAGTTGTGCGTATGTGGTAAAGAGAAAAAACTATTTTAATTATATTTTAAGCCTTTGCAGACTACGGAACAACTATTACGTTGCATGTAGTTTACGAGTACAGTGTAACTTCCACTTTTTCATGTCACTTCAACTTTTTCCCATACAAATTCACCTCTGACAAACGGGCACCTCTATTGAGCGGGCAAAAAATCAGGTCCCGTTGGTGCCCGCTTATGGGAAGTTTCACTGTATATACATGTTAATGTATGTATATATACAATATATATATATGTATACATAAAATTATTTTTTTTTTAATTTTAGAATAATTTTTTCATTTTAACTTACCGGCGAACTGCTTCTTGTTCAACGTATGCAATAAGGAGTTTTTTGTTCGGTTTAAGTTGCTGTGGGTTGCGCTCATTTATTGCTTCGAAATTTCGAATAGCACCAAATTTACGAAAGAAATTCCGTAGATAAAACAACGGTGTCTAAGGAATTTAAAGAAAAATTAAATTTTTATTATGAATTTATGTAGGAGTACACTTGTTATTAAGTAAAATACTTACTTTTTCGTATATCACTTGAATACGTTGTACTGAGACGTCATCTCCGGTAGAGGACTTGTCATTTTTAATTGACAGCTCTTTTTCCATTTTGTAGTCTTAACTCGAGCAGCACTTTTGTGATAATGAATGAACTGTCTTGCTCACGAGTATTAGCTACTATCCTTAATGCCAGTATAGAAAGGTTGTAAGGATAGAAAATTGCCAAAACTGGCATAGTCAGGTAGGCATTTAAATTTTTGGGTAAAAATTTGTAAGCAACCAAACAGTGTGTGTGAGCGTAAATTGAGTAAGCGAGTTGAAGGGATTGAGAGGATACATATGACTTGTGTAGAAGCGAAGGCTGCTTGCAGGTACATATATCATAGGGAAACTAGTTTTTGCCAAATTCCATTCACAAAATTTAATAGAAATTTAGCACTCAACAATATATGTATATTAAAGGACATTATCTCAATAGTTCGTTCACTGTAATTGCTGAAATGCGTCCCCTATTAAGGTAAAACTGAGATAGTTTTTTCTCTTTCTCGCACATGCCCAGCTCCGGTTGTTAATGTACCAAATCGTAGCGAATATGTGTGTTCTTTTACTACCTCTGCCACTTTGTCTGTATCTCTCAAACCTGCCTATATCTCACACTCGCTTTCTGTATCACTCTAATTCTCTTTTTCTCACTCACGTTCCCAATCACTGGTTTTGAGCCTCAATTTCCGCGACCTTTGAGCTTAAATACACTGCATAATTTTGGGAGCAAAAATTTTTGAGCGATTTGTTATTTAAGATCAGGATATAAAAAATACCTTTTTTTTTTGAAAAATTTCCCTTTTCAGTTTATGTTTTATTTTTTTTGTTATATCAATTTTCTAAAAATTTTTTATATCCATATAACCATACGCAAAGTATATATTATTTTTAAAACAAATTTCCCTGTTTTGCTCTAGAGAAACATGATTTTGTGAAAAATTAAATCATATTTGTTAAAAGTGTAAATAGTTGGCAACCCTCCGATAAAGAAGAGGTTTGTGAAGCAGGCAATGTAAACGTCCGACGTAAACAAAACAAATGGTTTTCTGGGAAATACGTAAAAATATATGGTATATATGGTCCGGATTACTTTAAGTTCGGTGGCTTTTTGCTTAGATTTGCAAGAGGCCCCCTCGGAGAGAGCCAGATCGATCTATTTGAAAAAAATATTGATATTCATGGTTCGTTTTAGATAAAATTTCTCAAAGATATGCCTAAATGGAATATTTTTCTTTCCTGGAAATGGACTAGAGTCGTGGAACCAAGTTCGATTTGCTGGAATTACTTGCTTTACGGAAAAAGGGATCACCGACACATAAACAAAAATTGGTATGATTTGGATATAAACCTTTAAATCGTACGTAGTTATGTTTGGGTTGCATGCAAATCTTATACATTAATATTGGTTCCAATAACCATAGGTCCGAATATGTTGACTTAAAACACTGCAGCACGCCTGGGAGGCTCACTTCGCGATTCTCAGCGGTCTTACGCTGAATGTGGGACTTACCTATAATGTCGTTTCCGTAGTGACACAAATCCTTACACAGCTAGGAACAAGACTAACAATGAACGTACCCAGTGAGGGATAGGACTTCACACCTTCATTGCCAGACTCCTCATATATACCAATCACGTAACTAATTTTTGGCTCCATCCTGACTTAATGTTCCTTACTTCTCATTGATGTTGTTGCATTTGTGGCTACTAGTGCTGCTGCTGCTGCTGCTGCTGCAATGCTTGTTAACACTTTTTCTTATCGCACACATGAACATAAATAATAAGCCGCCTATCAGTTTGGCGATAAGGCCAAGTCATAAGCAACATGTGTTCGTATGTTGTTGTTGCTTTTGCTTTTGCTGTAAATAATTCCGCTGGCGCTAGAGGCATTTTATTTTCAACATACTTATATGCTTACATACACGTATGTATATATACACATATGTACATATATCCTCACATATCTCAACTGCCCACTTTATGCCTCTATCGCGCCGTAATTCAGCAGCAAAACTTAAAGCCTAAAAAATATAAATACTTTACTACTGACCGAACCGCGTAAAGCTCATTCTCATTCGCAATTACAATTGCCGCAATCATATGTACATATACACACACATGCACTTATGGGTATGTGTATGCAATGGTGTTTGTTGCTCTGTGCTAATCATGCTTTGTAATCAGTTTTACAACTACTTTGCGATAGGACAAATTTAATATGTATGTATGGGTGTGTAGATATGTAATTCTACGAGAAAATGATGTTAACTGGCGCTTCCGCTAAGCTTCGATATTATGTCATAATTAAACCGGTGTGGTGTGGACAGGCCTACGTACTGGTATGCCAGCAGATTTTTTATGTTTCGCTTCAATCTGTGTTCAATTGAGAATAGCCAAATACATTAAAAAAAATTAAAAGGAAACAAAATTAAATAATAAAAAAAATTAAATTTATATGAGAAAATAATATTAAATTAAGAAATGAAAAGAAAAAAAAAAATAAAATTAAACGTAAATGAATAAAATAAATAATAAAATTAATAAAGTTAAATAAAATAAAGCAAAAATAAAATAAAATAAAATAAAATAAAGTAAACTAAAATAAAATAAAATAATATAAAATAAAATACAATAAAATAAAATAAAATAAAAAAATTAAACAAAACGAAATAAAAATAAAATAAATTGGAATAAGATAAAATAAAATAAAAAAAATTAAATTTAAATAAAAATACTAATAGAACAAAATAAAATAAAATTAGTTATTAAGAAATTAAATAAAAAGTAACAAAAATAAAAAAAACAACTTTATAATGTAAAGATGAATTAAATTAAAAATTAATAAAATTAAATTAAATTAATCTAAATTTAATTAAAATAAATTAAATTAAATAAAACAAAATTAACTAAATTGAAAAAAAATAAATAAAATAAAATAGATTATTTTAAATTGAATAAATCAAAACGAAATAGAAGCAAGTTAAAAAAAAATGTAATCAAATAAAACAAATTAAAAAAATAAAAATAAAAATAAAATAAAATGAAAAATTAATACTAAAAAAAAGTAAATAAAATAAAATAATACGTAATAAAATGAATATAAAAAAATACAGAAATATAAAACAAAATTAAATTAAGTATTACAAAACAAACTAAAATAAAATTGCATATAATGAAATAAAGTAAAATAGAGTAAACTAAATTAAATTATATTAAATTAAATTAATTTAGAAAAATAACTTTAAAACCAAATAAAGTAGATTAAAATATAGCTGAAAGAATAAAATAAAGTAAAATAAAATAAAAAATAAATTAGTAAAATGAAATAAAAAAATAAAATTAAAAAAACGATATTAAAAATTCAATAAAAAATAAAAATAATAATAATTTAGTTAAATATAATACAAGAAATTAAAATAAAATTAGTAAAAAATAATTATTAATAAAATAAAAAATGAAGTAAAATAAAACAATAACAAAATTTATATGTATAACAATATGAATATCATGAAATTTTTTCTATTTTAAGTTCAGATAAATTAAATTGAATTAAAATAAACTTTAATCCACTCTCAAAAGTAAAGGCCATTCGCAAAAGATGTGTCTTAAAGTTTCAGGTTCTTTCTGCTCTCTACATTACCTGCAGAAGTCTATTGATGTAGTCTCTAGGTGCTTGCCTAGTAGAAAATTTCGCCTAAGATCACCCATATCTATAATTACTTTCTCCTTTTTTAGCAAGAAAAGTTAACGTGATCTGTTTCCTTAGCCCATGTCGGCCCCATTATGCTGGTCACAAGTTAGCGTCCGCGATGAATAACTCTCTTCTATGTAGTGTGCTTACGAGTGAAGTGCAGCATATCCAAACTATTTGATGAAAGCGAAAGTGGAAGTAAAGTGTCTTTCCCCAGAAGCTCTTCGCAATCTCCTTACCCAGTTTGTTGCTGTGCCCTGGTTCCCATATTAATAAGTAATTCTCCTTCGAGTTGAGGTCGCTATTGTAGATCTTGACCTTAACCTCACTTTCATGTCATGGTGATAGCACTTGCGAGTGCGTCGCCTTGTTACTTTTCCTCGCCTTTAACACCTTCCAGTCAGTCGAGGGCAATTCTGAATCAAAAAATATAATTACTTTTAGTATTTGATCAGGCTTTTCAGCCATTACCAGAATCCGAGCACTCGGTTCCATAGTTATGTTTCTAATGCACCTGCCACCTTTTCCTATTTTTCTAATATTTTGAATATCTTACATATTAAATGAAATTACTGCAGATATGCATGTACGTATGTAATTAAAATATCTTCGCACTTGTAAGGACATTAGTTTTTGTAATTGTTGTTGCATTTGCTCAACACCTTATGCTTTCTCAGCACTAAAGAAGCTAATTGAATAAGCTTTTTCTTGACAGGCACCCCTTCAAATGGCCACAAACTGTTAAACACCGTTAAATATACTCAAAAATCACAAAACAAAAATTCAAAAAAAATAAATAAAAATGTAGAAAACAGAAAACAGTTAACTGTAAACAGTAAACAAATAAAAAGGAATGGTAAATAATTGCGCTGAAGTGGTGTTGGCTAATCCAACTGGCAACAAGTAATTACACTCAAGCCGACAATTAATCTAGAAAATCTCTCAGCTCGCATTGCACCGAAATGGATTCGATTTGAATTGTGTATCGCACGCGAAATTTGTGACGGCTGTCCGGTGCAGATGCCGATGGCGATGGCGATACAGATACCGATACCAGCTGCCTGCCTGCCTTTCTGCCTTTCTGCCTGCCAACTTGCCAGGTGATGGCAACGATTGGGAGATTTGGACTTGGACAGTCCGGCAGCCGCATATTCACTCAAAGTGGACGTTTCTTACATACCACTGTGCATATATTTGTATGAAAAAATTGCAGCATTTAAAATTGTACAAACAAATATTCACTTGTTCACTTTTTTTGTTTTTGTTTTTTTTTTTTTTATTTTTCAAACACTTTTCAACAATCACAAGTAGGAAAATGATGGAATTAAAGTTTTGGTATGCAGTTTTTATATATGTTTGTACCATATGTATGCTGTGCATGTGTGTGTGTGTGATAGCCGCCCAGCAAAGGTGCGCTTGTGTGTAGTTAAATTGAAATTATTTGTAATTATGGCAAATTCGATTGAGCAATACTGACGCATAACATATATACATACATATGTACATTTGCCAATAGGTTGAGTCATGCGATTTAGGAATTTTTACATTTGAAAACGAAAAAACAAAATTCTTGCGTATGGAATAAATATTTCTAAAGGCCAAAGCAAAATATTAATGCTGGCAGATTTAATTTTATTTGTTATACCTATAATCTGTTCAGTGCTACTCATTTGCGAATTATATTTGTTTTGGCAATGACATAGATTTCGAAATGGCGTTTTTTAAATTGGAAAATTGCAAATAATTAAATTATTAGTAAATTTTTAAAGCTTTTTTGGTGCTTTTATATAAAACAAAAGCTAAATTGATACACTTAATTGGAACGAAAGTAGTTCTGTATATGTACCGTTATTTGTAGGTTAGGTCAGGTTGTACTGGCTGAATGAAACGCCTTCAATAGACACCTGATCTAGACTTTTTGTAGTGCCAGATGGAAATTCAATTTAATACGAGATAAACTAGCTGCCACGGCAACCGCAATAGTTGTGGGCTTGGCAATGCGTATTGCCATTAAGAAGGCTAGTGTTTAAGTTCTGTTTAGACCAATAATTAAATCGGTCACCCCTCGACAGGGTGTGTCAAGCCCTTTGTACATTTTTCTGACATGAAATCAAAGCTTCATATAAAAATCCAAATCTTCACAAAAAAATCCAAACCTTCACATAAAAATCCTAGGCGGCTTAGAACAAGCTGTAGATCCCTTCATTTATTGGATAAAAATCAAGACGCATACAACAAGCTGAAGCTTGTCCGAAATTCTCCACCTAGTGGCCTAAGCTGGGTGCTTCTGGGCGATTTCTTCTTTCAGAAGAGAAATACCATCAAACACACAATAAAATCTTAAAGTTTGCTCACTGCTCACGCGCTTTGACCATAACCGTTTTCCTTTGGCGTTGCTATAAGTGATCCACTTATCACCACCAGTCAGCATCCCCTTGGAAAAGCTTAAAAAAGGGCCGTTTTTGCTACGGTTCCGCATTTGTACGGATTCGTTAACTAATGTGGCACTCCTACATACCTTTTTTTAGGTGGTTCCAAGCTGGACAATCACAATGCTGATCGCACGATGGTCAGCCTAGACGATTTCTATTATTACATTTTCTGGTCATTTTCGACAATTGGCCTTCCACACCACTTCCGTGGAGCATATTTTATACATCAAAATTACCGGTGTAAAATCTACGAAAATAAAATTTTGAAATAGCAAAACTGTTGTTGTAATTTTTTCACTATTACCAAAAATATATGATCTGAGACAGTTCCATAAAACTAAAAAAATAAAAAATAAAAAAATAAAAAATAAAAAAATAAAAAATAAAAAAAAAATAAATAAAAATAAAAAACTCAAAAATTTTGCCTGATTGACTGTTACAATATCAGTACCAAATATAAACAAAGAGCAATATTTCAAGTAAATTGATTTAAGATTTTTTCGAATAGATCAGTTCCTATTATCGAATATTTCTAATCGCTTATATTTTTCTTGAACTTCCACAATTATTTCAAGTTCCAAGTTACGCAAATCGGTCCAGCCATTTTCAAGTTATATGCGGACCTTACATTTTGGCGATTCATTTTTATACAGCCATGGTCATGCAAATAGCACAACTTTCCTTCCGAGACATAATAATGAAACAAAGCGATATCTGTGCTTAAAATGTGAAAATATTTTAACGATGTATTCACTTGCTTATTATTTAACACAATCTTTATACAAAAATCTTAATAATAATTCAATGAAAACTTAAAATAATTCAAAGTTTGAGATTCCTAATGAAATGCCCTGGTCACGTAAATAGCACTTATTGCTAAACCTGTAATTATAATTTCAAATATGCCAGATAATTAGTCTTTAGTAGGTCTCATCTATTAGTATTTTGTACTATATAATACGATTTTTAATAACTGCTTCATCCTCCCTGACGCCCTCTCACAAAACTTCGAAATATTAAAATTTTTTGCAGATATTTTTGTTTTTACATCGTTCCATAAATTTTCGATAGGATTTAGGTCTGGACTTTGCGCTGGCCAATCCAAAACATGAATATTTTCCTTCTTAAGCCAATCTTGTGTGACCTTCGCGGTATGCTTAGGAAAATTATTCTGCATAAAAGTCAAATTTAGTGGCATGGAGTTGAATACGAATGGTTCCATTTCATTCTTTAAAATTTCCGGATATTGATATTTGTCTATTTTTCCATTTATTCACACAGTCAGACTTACCCCATGCCAGGAAAATGCCCCCCAAATCATAATATTACCGCCTGAATGTTTTATGGTCTTTTTGGTGTACCTAGGATTCAAATTTTGACCTCTTGAACGATGAAATGTGGTTTTTCCATCTGGACCCATTCTATATATTCTAGTTTTATCGGTCCATAAAATATTTTTCGAAAAACTTAGCGCCCGGTTCTCATGCGTCTTAGCAAACTCCAACCGTTTTTTCTATGCCGATTGGACAGGAGCGGTATTTTGCGGGTAATGCGTCCAAAGAGCTGGGCCTCATTTAAATACCTTCCGACATTGCTTCTTGATATATTCAAATCAAATTTTTCATTTATTTCTTGCATTTTTTGTCTAGACAATTTAAAAATATCTAGCTTGTTCTTTCGTTTTTTGGATCTGTCTTCAAAAATCGGTGTCTTGTGCGATACAGGTGCCTTGGATTTGTTTTGAGATAGATAATCTTCACTCTCTTGAAGGGTATTATGTACCATCTTACGGGAACAATTCCATCAAACTGCAATTTTTGAAACACTTTTCCTTGTGTTGGTCATGATATAAATAGTGCTTCATTTTTCAGGAGTACCTTGTTTACCGCTACCCATTTTAGTTCAATTTGCGTAAATTTTGATAGAATTTAACTTCCATTAAAAATGAATAAAAAGATACTTGCTAGATGTAACCGATGACTGTGCTATTTGTGTGATCACCAAAAACTAATAGCTCGGTCAGATAAATTGACGCAAAAAATATGGTTGCTAAGAAAACGGGAATATAAGAAACGGAATGTATACTTATGTTAATAAGTAACTATTATACATTTTTTTATTCAGAAAAATATCGGGTTTCTCGTTGCATTTTCTCGGATTTACTTCCCTCCATTTTTATTTTTTTAGGAATTTGCAATGACTAAAAAATTTCCAAGGCAATTGTAAGTCAAGTTTGTGTCTTAAGTCTTTTGTGGTAACTTCATTGCTAATATTGAAGATGAATTGTGGTTTCACACGAATACATATATACACGTACATATTTCCAAAATCAAATTACAATAGAGCAATTTCATTTCTATGCAAATTTACTCGAAATTTGTAATTCGCATTTCTTACTGAAATTCAAAAAGGAAAAACAATATGCAGAAAAATAAGTTTCAAGAAAAGCGAGCATCGCAATACATTTCATAAATATTTAACAAAAGTATTTAGGTATTTGCCATCACAAAAACATACACACACACACACACACACATAAAGATTAATCTTTTGCAATTTCTTTGCCTGTGTTTAGCATACATTTCGACCGGCGAGTGTTTTGACCCAAATCAGTAACTCGCTATTGTACCGCAATTACATACATACATATATACATTCCCACTCACACTCAGAGCAAATCTTGTATTCACTCAAAAAAATCTTTCATTTACTGACTAAAATTTGTTTTTATCGCCATGCAAAATCATGTCCGCCAATTTGTTGGGCATCAGCAAGAAAAAAAATATATACAATAAAAGAATAACAACAACAGCAAATACCATAAGCAAAAGCAAATAAAATTTAACGCATTTCATTTGATTTGATTTGATTTCATGATTCGCACTTTACGCACGGCAATTAGCTACTCTTATGTACGCCTACATACATGCATACATACATACATACATACATATATAAATATGTAATAAAAAATAAAAATAAAGATAAAAAAATGAAAAGATCATAATAGATAAACTAATGTCGGGAAGAGTAAAAATAATTATAATACGTAATAACAACAATCACAGCTAATTTAATGCTCCACGCTTTTGTTGTTACGCCTTCACTACCACCGTTTTGACGTTTCACCGTTTCGCCGGTGATGTGGGCGGTCACTGTTGGCCAAGCGCCGAAGGAAGCTGATAGAATTGGTTGTTGTTTGAGTGTTTGATTTATCGCTTGCTTGGTTGGTTGGTTGGTTGGTTGTTGGTGGACTGAAGTGTAACAATCGAAATAAAGACGAGCTCCATTGCAACACCGCAGCCAATTTGGCATTTTCGTCTACGAACTCTTAACACTTTGGCGAAATTGTTTTCATTCAATTTTATTTTCCAGACTTTATTATATCTTAGTTTACTTTTACAGCTATGAAATACTTGAACTTTTACCGTAATAAAAACGGAATGTCATGCTTCTCTTTAGCGCGCCTAATGAGATTATATAATATTATATTAGGGGAAATAGTTTTTGGTGTGATAAAAAAAAAAAAATAAAGTTAATTTAAAAATAAATTATTTTTTAGTTTGCCTGCACTTTTTACCTTTTTCTTTCTATTTCATATTTCTTATGTGTGCATGTACATATTTATGTCGTTTCTGTCGGGCATATAGACGTCGATGAATCTTTAGAAGTTTTGTTTCTCGATTTCTTTGGCTTTCTTCCACCAAGAAGTACTTACTGAATGTTTCAAATAAGAAAAAACTAACCAATTTATCTCCTCTTAATTTTTGTAGCTGTTCCATTTATTTGACTACCTATACCTGTCTCAAGATAAACTGGACCCACTGGGAGAAAAGTGTTCCAAACACGCGCATTAGAGAAAAAATTAAAGTAGCGGGCAGATGATTTTTTGGTAATTTTTTCTATTTTACATACAGGGTTACCCATATTGCGCTTTCGAAAGTAAACTTAAATGAAATGCGTCTAATATACATCTTTTTTATAAAATTCCTTTTATTATAAAGTTCTAACCTTGGCATTATATTAGGTGAAGTAAAAAGTTCGTTCGGTTTTTTTTATTGATTTTTCAAAATATTATAACTTTGTGTACATTTGTCCCATTTAAGCCAAATATGCGCCGTTTTGTTGGTAAACTTATTACCAACAAGATGCCAACTTCATTATACCCCTCTCGTAGAAGGCTGCGTCCCTACTTGCAAATAACTCGGAGAGCCAATTTTCCCAGACCTCTCTTGAGGCCAACTTCTCACCATCAAGCGCTTTCGCCATGGACAGGAAAAGATGGTAATCACTTGGTGCCAAATCCGGACTATAAGGTGGATGCATTAGCACCTCTCATTCGAGCTCCTGGAGCTTCTGGCGCGTCACCAAAGACGGGTGTGGCCTGGCGTTGTCCTGATGGAACACAATTCGACCTCTGTTGATCAAAAATGACCTCTTCTGGATGAGTGCTGCCTTCAAGCGGTCCAGTTTTTGGCAGTAGAGGGCAGAATTGAGCATTTGGCCATAGGGGAGCAGCTCGTAGTAGATGATTCCTTGCCAATCCCACCAAACACACAGCAAAACCTATCTGGCCGTCAATCCTGGCTCGGCCACCGTTTCCGCCGGCTCACCGCGTTTCGACCACGACCGATTTCGCTTGACGTTGTCGTAAGTGATCCACTTTTCATCGCCAGTGACCAAACGCTTCAGAAATGGGTCGATTTTGTTGCGATTCAGCAGCGATTCGCAGATGGAAATTCGGTCCATCAAGTTTTTTTGCGTTAGTTCGTGCGGCACCCAAACATCGAGCTTCTTTTTGAATCCAAGGTTATGCAAATAGTTCCAAACAGTTTTCTGGCAATTAAATAAGTGCTCACGTGACGGTCTGTTTCCACTATTTCCATGATTTTATCGCAATTTTCGACTACGGCTCTCCCGACGCGTGGTGCATCTTTGACATCGAAATTACCGGAACGGAACCTAGCAAACCACTCTTGTGCTACACGTTCGTTTACAGTATTAATTTTTTCAGCCGCTTTGGCTGCTTTTTCGCCTTGATCGAAGAAAAATTGTAAAATATAGCGAATTTTCTCTTTGTTGGTGGCCATCTTTGACGAGCGCTCACAACGTACTGAGTCAATCAATCGAAAAACTGTCAAAGACAAACTTTTAGTGTGAATAAACACGTTTTCAGCACCGTATAGTATGACATGATACGACACGTAACACTAGTACTATGGGCAATAACGCCATCTCTTAGATAAAAACCGAACGAAGTTTTTACTTGACCTTATATATGAAACACAACGTCATTTAAATCATCGCCTCATGAATTTTTGTAAGCCTCAATCCATTCGAGGTAATTTTCGACCACTTTTTGGAACATATTGTTCGGCATCTCTGCCAAAACTTAACGAATGTCAGTTATCAAGTGCTCAAGACTTAAGGTTTATGCACGTAAATTAGATCTTTCGTGTAGCACCACCTTATTGAAAGCGCTTATAATACGACCATGACGCTAGGCGAGCTAAATTGGGAATGTGAAATTCTATGGGTAGGCACAAGGTTTGGGATCCGACACATAAAAAATCTGTTCCAATGAAAAACAACTAAATGCCTCGGATGAGAGACCCTCCTTTTGATGACGACCCTCGAAAATGTTTTAAGGATCACGATTTGAAGGCGTCCACCTGGAATGTTCGGTAGAAGATGGTTCTTATAAAGGAATTCAAAGCGTCAAGTAAAGCAGGATTATGTGACCGAAGATGCTTTCTGTGAGCGCCTAGATTGCACCTATGAGCAATACCAACGCTGTCCCGGGTCAAAAATCACGCAATCAAATCCATCGAGTTGGGATTGACCGAAGACATGGCTCCAGTGTTTTCAGTGTGCGTAATTCCAAGGACCTCTGCACACTCGCCTATGCGCGGAAAAGAACGCCCGTAAGCAGACACAAGGAAGATTCGAATTGAACCTTAGCTTTCTGAGAGCACTTATCAGCAACTCGATATAAGGAAACTGTTTAAGGAAGACCAACAAGGGAAATGCTCGAAACACAAGGTTTCAAGACCGAAGCATACTCATATAGAAACCAAGGAGATAATATGATGACCGATGTGCGCAACTCCGTTTTCCTTTAAAAGTCTTATCCTTTGTGGACCTAGAAATATTCCGTCTTTAATTTTTGCTAAACTAGTTGACTAATCTTAAAGAAATTCGCCTGAATTGTTGTTGTAGATGTACGTTCTTTATGTTTATTTGCTTTATTCCGCTTAGTAAAAAGTAATCCATTATTTTTGGAATAGATGGCTTTAGTGATCTGTATCTTGCGTCCTATAAGTGCGATTGAATTACTCTAGGTGGCGTTAGAAAGATGATATTTTGCAGTAAAGAAGGAAGTGTTGATCCCTTAACTCAGTAGTGTTTGAGGGCATGTCTCAGATGGACACCAGCAAAGAGAAAATACGCTAAATTCTACAAGTTTTCTTCGATAAAGGCGAAAACGCAAGTCAAGCAGCTGATATATGAATAGTGTTTAAGGTTCTGATACTGTTACAGTCAATCACGTGCAATTTCATTTCGATTTCGTTCCGGTAGTTTGGATTAAAAGATGATGTGAAAGACCAATTGTCGAGAATGTCCATAAAATAATGGAAATCTCCGAGGCTAACCAACATGCAAGCAACTGTTCCAATTGTCCAGGAGATAAAATTGCACAAAAAACATCAGTTTGGAACCACTTAAAAAAGGCTGGATACAGAAAGAAGCTCATTGTTGTATGGGTACCACGTGAGTTAACTGGGAAAAACTTCGTGGACCGAATTTCCATCTGCGATTCGCTGCTGAATCGTATCAAAATGTACCCATTTCTGAAGCGTTTGATGACTGGTGATAAAAAATGGATCATTTACAGCAACGTCAAATGGAATCGATAGTGGCCGAAGGCCAGTGAGCCGGCGCAAACGGTCTCCAAGCCAGGACTGACGACCACGAAGATTTTGCAGTATGCTTTGTGGGATTGGCAAGGACTCATCCACCATGAGCTGCTTTCCTACGGCAAACTTGTAATTCGTCCCTCTGAGGGGTAACAGGATGGGAACTGTGTTTCATCAGGACAATGCCAAACCATGCACACTTGAGAGACTTGAGAGTTTTGTTTGAAATTTCTCCACCAGTCATACCACTTGGTGCGAAGTCTTATATTCCGGAGCTAACTAATGATTTGGCTGGAAAAGTATCGACCGCAAGAGAAGCCTGCGAAAATCGATTATTTCAATGTATCTAGTAACCAAAAAAGGAAATGAGGAGCTTGCTAGCTTCTGGTGTCGTAAAGGTTAATGTTCCAGCCGAACCATTACCGATTGATGCAGTTACTGTCAGGAAACCGCGGTGCTGTGCCAAATCGGGTGCCCACAATAAGACGGCAAATAAAGGTGGTCCCAGAAATGTTGTTCAAATAGACGATAAAAAAGTTTGGGAAGTCAAAATAAATACAATAAAGGTAATATTTATATTTTTTGTTATTACAAATGTTTTCAGTTGTACTTGTTTTCAACTTTTTTAGGGAAGGCGTTCGAAGGTCATGGAATCTTGGAAAGAATTGAAACATGCGGTCAGCAGAGGTGTTCGTACCCCTAATGCAAAAACATGTAGCTGAAGGTACAATTACATACGGCACAATAGGGTTAATCACAGTGATCCGGACAACCTGTTTTTACTCCGTATGCCACTCAAACTCAGATAATTGAGTTCCAGTTGAAGGTAACTCAAACAAAATTCCTTCAAAAGGATAATTAAAGTTTACAGATATGATTATTGAATAATTATCACGAAAATCGATCAGCATTTTTTGCATTTTCGAGAACTACAGGTCTAGGGTGGGTTTGATTTTCGGTTTCTGAGAGTTTCTACCAACCTCTATCACTCTCAATATGGTACAATAACGCAAAAGTTTCATAATTTTCCACTCACACAACAGAAACTGTCCTTCAAACCATACTTAGCAACGGCTCATTTTCGATTAAAACATATTTTAAAATTAAGATATTATTAATTTTATATTATTAATATACGGATCAGCTGATAATTAAAAAAAAAAAAGATTTAAAAATACCCAAGCAGCCTTTGCTCCCTCATTTAGTGCTTATATTCTTATGTCTATTCAAATATTTCCTCTTTTTAATTCAAAAAATTTCCCTCCACATCCAAATGCCTTCGAGCCATCAATCAATGTTCCAAAAAAAAAAAACGTTTTCAATAATTACAAGAATGTTAACAATTCATTAGCGTACTTTGTATAAATAAAATGCGTTGTCAGTAAAGTATGTGCCAGCAAAAAAAAAATATATACATATATATATAAAATAAAACAACAACAAACATGGTGAAATATACATAAATTTGCATATTATAAATCCAGACGAATTTTCCTGCCGATCAATTATATCAAAACCAAACTCCGTAAGACTGTACGCTGTAATGTAGGTGTGCGAGTGTGTACAATATGTAGGCATGTATGTATGCATGTATGTGTGTATACATGCCTGCATGTACATTGCCTGTGAACGCCTTTCATTATTCACTTTACCGCATACCGATGTGGAAAACAAATTTGTGAACATGACCAACAAATGGCTAACCGACGCGACGCAAGCGAGCCACGGACGACTTTTGGGTATTGCACTGCATACCTGCGTGTTGTTGCTGTATACGGACATACATATATACAAGGCATACCAAATTTCATGTACACGTATGTAAATCAATTAAAAGGAACACAACGTCACAGGAACAAATTGCAAATTCATTGTGTTATGCCTAGGAAAAAAGTAAAAAAAAAGTAAAAGAAAAAAGTCCAAGTATGAGCTAAAAAAGGAATAAAAAAGAATTAAAAAAGGAAATGTTGTTGTTGAGAAAACCGCGGCTTGCATTGCATGTGGTGGCCAACGAAAGGTGATAAAATACACGAATAGGCAGGCGCAAATTACGAGTACAACAAAAACTAATAACTTACTCAGCTTGTCCATGGCGATTTGTGTGTGACGTACTTCCAGTTAAATTAAACAAAATCATTCACTCCCACACGAATGATCGTTGAAGGTGGACAGACCGATTGAGGTAGGCAGGTAAATACAAATTTAGTTGTTCGTTGGTGTTGGTATGTTCGCCTTTGGCTTGAGGGTTTTTTGGTTTCAAAAAGTGGAAAATAGTTATATTATACAGTTGTAATGCCTTTACCAAGTGAAGAAAGAATCTGTCGCCACTAGATCCCTCAAATGGAACGAGTCCTGGATCTTTTATGGTTCACTTGTTCTCTATTTTAGCTCTTCTGTTTGATTAAATCCTTCTCTGGATCAAATAGCATTGCTTGTAGCCTCTCTGCACTCCATAATTACCTGTCATGGGTTCGGGCTCTGTCCAAGAGAACATGTTAAGGACTTTTTTCTAATATTTCACTTACCGTTAGAGGATGTCTAGGCCTCCAATTATATTTCAAACATAACTAATGTTAGAATCTCATAAAAATCCATCAGTCGATTAAAGTGCCCTTAAAAGTCTGACTCCCATAACTTTTATGAAGAAAATGAGGACGAAGACCATAAGGCAATGCATAAGCTTTATAAAAAATTTACTCAAACGATTATAAGTCGTCAAAGAGCTTTCAAAATATTGCATCAGAATACTCGTTCCAAGCCTCAACCAAGTTTTTAAGGTTTATTTCATCTTCATCGGTCTACACTGGCTCAGAGGGACCTTGTAAGTGTGTATCCCTGATAGCTAACCACTCAGCTATACAGTGTACTATAGGGAATGTCGAAGGTGCGAGTCGTGGCCTGGCGAAATTTATAGAAAACTTATTCAATAGGAAAGGGTCAGGAAAATCCAATAGCCGTTCCGAGGTTACTTAGTAGATTGTTGGAAAACAATCAAGACGCAAACTACCTAGTAGGTGGTCCTCCCCCGATAATCGCTTCAGCGATTATAAAGTGCCAATTATATATATTATAACGTAAGACCCAACCCAGCAAGAAAAGGTAAAATTATCTCTTTTTCTTCTTCGGTAAAAGCAAGCCGATATCACCTTTTCTTACAAATTCGTCACCCTAATAATTACCAGCTAGGCGACCCAACTAATTTTCTTTGAAACTCTAAGCGAACCCATAGTTTTGCCCCAAGAAGATTGTCTCTCATTTGCCACCTCCACTGTCTGTGGCGCTCTCCGTGGCTCACGCGCAAAGATCTTACCTCGATTGCTGCTAGAGGCAATCCGAAAGGTATTCCTCACGATATCGGTGAACGGGAGTAAGAGATGACCACCGAAAGAGAACTCTCTTCTTCAATTGTCTACTCCGTCCAATAACAACCATTCCATTAGCTTGACAAAGAAGTGAAGTGAATAGGTCTGGCAGCGAACGAGAACAAACAAAATATCTCCTGTCATCAAAGAAACAGTCGGCACATTTACAGCATGGCTCCGTAGGCACGTCACTGTTGGACATTCAGAACTCTGAGCTCGTAGAAATTTCATCCATCTAAGGACCAGCATCAATACCATCCATAGTTCCAGCCTTGTAATCCAACGCAGAATCACTTTTGCCAACAGATAAGACTTTGGACTCAGTAGACAATTGAAAAGTAAAGTCCTCTATCGACAAACGAAAACCAAACTCTACAAGTCGCTCATCATACTCGTCCTATATGGTGCAGAAGCGTAGACGGTGTCAACATCCGATGAGGCAGCGCAAGGAGTCTTCGAGAAAAAAGTTTTGCACACGATTTGTGGTCCGTTGCGCATTGGTCACGGGAAATATCGCTGACGATGAGATGTACGAACTATACGGCGGCATTGACATAGTTCAGCGAATGAAGGGACAGCGGCTCGGCTGGCTAGCTTATGTCTTCCGAATGAATGCAAGTTGTCTAAAGATCAAAAGGAAATTCGGCTACACTATCCACTTTAAAAACTTCTCGCTCTCGTCTCGCTTTCTTAGACATGGAGAACTCTTTCTGTCGTATCTTACCCGACACCTTTCTATCAGAAGAACGCTCCCCTGATGGATGTCATAAAATGATTGCTATATCTCAGCAGTAGTTCTAACTTAAGATGATCACATAGTCAAATTAGTCCTTATGTTGGGAAACCATGTTAATACCGACGAATTAGTGAAGCAAGTGGAAGCTAATCCCTTCTAAAGATAATATATATCACTGGGCAACCTAAAACTTTAAACATACATCAAAAAGCATCAGAACAGCATGACATTCACGAAATCACCTGATCGCATGAGCAAAGGTAAGATGTTTGCGTTAATTGGCTCACACATTCCTAGTCATTGGTTACTCGACCCTTCTATTGGATCGGGTTGAATCAAACCAGTGCAGAGTTTACACAGAAGAGAACGAAACCCTGGAAGACTTCTCTGAGTGCTCAGCCGATTGAACCGAATCGAGCCAAATGTATGGCTTGCGGCCAGTCAGTTTCTTAACCTACTCTTTCAACCACGTAACTAACTATCCGTTACGGGTGAGATAGAACTGCAAAAACTTTACGAGAAACTTACTACGCCAATTAATGTTGTACTTAAAAGAATCAGAATCGCTAGTTTAAGTTTAGACCGCCATCCACGAATATCAAGAATGACATAGCAAGCTACACGATGCCTCTGATTTAGTATCCATTCGCATTGGCTTAAGAATGCATCCATTAGAGGATCATATTGAGATCTTGCCATCATCTGGGATTCTGCACTATATAGCAGGATGGGAATGATGAGTGACTTTTAGAGTTTGGTGTTTGTTCGTCGAGAACGGGGAGCCTAATCAGCCTAAAGTAGCATTCATTGGGAAGAGTGATTCTGGTTCGATGATAGACGAAATTATCTACGACATCAAAGTTATGATTGTCAACAGTGACCTGGGAGCCCAGTCGCAAATGCGATGACTGTTTGTTTAGTGACAGGAGATATTTCGACATGTCCTCTTCCACTACAAAACCCATACGCCTCACTTCCTTATCCATCTTTAGAAAGCAAAATTCATGGTGCGGCTATTGAAGCCAATGATATCAATATCATCGGCGTACGCCAGCAATTGTACACTCCATAGAAGAAACCTAATTTGGTATTAACAGCTCTAAGGCCACACTAAAACCTCCAATCAGTTTATCGATGGTGGAGTTTAGTCTTCCACACGATATGCTCGATATGATCTTATATGCAACATTCAGGAGACTTATCCCGTAGTTATTTGCGCAAAATGTGGGGTCCCCTTTTTACAGATTGGGCAGAGCATACTTGGGTTTCAATTGTCGGTTTGGGCAAAGAAGCTTATGCTTGCACCTTGTGAGTTCTCCACCGGCATGCAAGAATAGCTCAGTCGGCAGTTGCTATTCGAACTTCTTTATATTCTAGCAATGAAATATCTGTTCCATAATCATCGACTGGGGAATCGGGTTCGCCATTTTCGAGAGTAAAGTGCTCCCTACATAAATACGGGCGCTAAATCGCCTCTCCAGGTCCTACAAGAGTTTTCTTAACATTTACCCAATCAAAATATTGGACGGTAAGGTTGTCTGGTTGCTTTCAACCGTAGCATCGCACTCCATATTATACCAGAGGTTCGATTTTAAATCGATGTTTACGAAAATTTTGAACTCGGTTACCGAACATCCAAAAAAGCGTAAATGCACTGAGATACAAGAAACTTTAGACGCAACCACTTTGGCTGGTAGTGTGTGTAATTAAACGCCATTTTCAACACCAAGAAAAGTATTTAAAATAAATAATTTATTTTATTATTTGCTATTTTTATTTACATTAATTTTAATTGTCTGCAATGACTCCAGAAAACTACCTCAACGCGCGTGGTAACTGATTGCATATACATACATACTTACGTACATACGTATACTCCCATTAAAGCCTATTTATTATCTTATCTTAAAATTGCATTTCCTCTCGCACACACATACACACACACACACATTCG
Organism: Ceratitis rosa; assembly: GCA_037013455.1. Lineage (NCBI taxonomy): Eukaryota > Metazoa > Arthropoda > Insecta > Diptera > Tephritidae > Ceratitis > Ceratitis rosa. Next base: position 3,397,304 of record JAWMAG010000005.1, on the reverse strand, counting down.
CACAAACGCAATGATCAATTTTTTAAGTTTATTAATTAAAATGTACATAAATTTTCGTTTAATAAAAAATCGTAGTTAACATTTAAAAATCATTAGTTGCATACGCACGTTCGGGCATGCGGCGGCGTACGACGGCGTATAGCGGCACACAGCAGCGCACGGCATAAGTCAGTCGGTAAATCGGCGATCAAATTAGTAATAGTATCGTAAATGCGATTTAACTTTTACTCAAAGCTTTTTATGGTCAATCAACGTGCGGCCAAACAAATAAATTGCAAATAAATAAGTACACACAAGTGAATGCATAAACACACACACACACACACACACACACACACAACTGGTGTGTATATGTAAATTTGTATGTTAGCATAATTGCAGAAAAACAGAATTTTTGTATTTTTCGAAAAGTGCGCTTTCGAGTCGACGTGTGCGAGTGCGAGTGCGAATGCGATTGCGAATTGGATTGTGAAAATTATCGCATGCGTTTACTGGCGGGCTAACGCAGCACCGGCTGAGCTGCCTCCATACCTGTCGCTGCGACTGATTGCCTGAAATTGGACTGCCTGCAGGCTGGCAGGCGGTGAGGTGTGGTATTCATTACGTCGTCGCGAGTACTTTTGACCAATAATAATTCAACAGCAGCGATGATTGTTGTGCGGCTGAAATGTCGATTTAGTTAGTGTGTGATTATGGTAATACCGTTATTGGTCATTTCGACGTTGATTTGCCAACACCACTCCCCCTAGCTTAAGCTCTTCTTGCAGGCAAATCAATTACGTAAGGCAGTAGGCGGTGGGTAAAAAGTAACAAAAAAACTAGCATTGTAGTGGGTACATATTTTCTTACATATACAAACATTAGAGTGGGCATAAAAAACGAAAATTATTTTATTTTATTTGCCATATAATATATGTATAAGAAAAAGTAGAACTATTTTTAAAAATTTGAAAATCAAATAAAATAAATTAAAAATTAGTTATTTTCATAAAACTTAACATAAAAAAATTAAATTTAAACGAAATAAAATAAGAAAAATAATTTAAAAAAAAATAAAATTGAATTAAATCTAATAATAATTAATATATTGCATAAAAATAAATTAAAGTAAAAAACAAAGAAAATAAAATAAATAAATTAGAATGAAATTAAGTAAAAAATTAGATGAATTAAGTAACATAAATGAAAAATAAGTAATATAAAATTAAATTAAAAAAAAGTATAAATTATTAAATAATGAAATTAAGAAAAAATAAAACAATGTAAGCAAACCAAATAATATAAAAATAAATAAAGTAAAATTTAATAAAATTATATTAAATAAAAAATAAATGAAACAAAACGTAATAAAAAATAAATAAAAAAATAACAAAAAATAAGTGAAATTAAATAAAATCCAACAAAAAAATGTTGAAACGGTAAGCCTCAAATTAGAATGCCAGTGCCAACCCAGCGGGAATATGTATTTACCATAAATAAGCGTGTTAGCATAAGTACTAACTTTCTTTCTATTCATGTATAAATCCAAAATGCAACTTAGTATCAAAAACTGAAGAATAATTTATACGGAGTTCTCATTTCAGGCTTGCTTTTGTCTATATACGGGTAATTATCAGATTATCTACAGTGGCTCTCAAACTTTTTAGTCTTAAATATTGCCACCAGCCTTGCACTATTAAATAGAACAAGAAAATTAGAATATTCTTTACCATATTAGTACTTATATAAATAGTTATACAACTAACAAAAGTACGGTAAGTTGACCAGAAAAAAAATTATTTTTGTATTTATTCGTAATCTTTGTCCTTTTTTATCTTCTCTACATAATCATCATTGATTTCAATGCATTTCTTAAGCCTATAGATCCACTTCTGAAAACAGTCTTCAAAATCTTGCTTTTTAAGCTTATCAATCTCATCGTTGCTATTAAGGACCTTTCTTTTAATTTTTTTTTATTTTTTGGAAATAACAAGAAATCACGAGGTGTTATATCTGGGGAATATGGTATTGGATGTATTTCTTTAATCCCAGAGAACGCTATAAAATTACTCGTTATTTTCAACAGGATGGCGCGTTGTCATGATGTAAAAAGTAGCGCCGCGAATCCTATTTCTTCTTGTTTTCCAAAAAATTCTTGAAAACTTTTGATAAGCACTCTTCGGTGTACCATTTTGCAGTTACCGTCTAACCCTTTTCCAGTGGAATAGCAGCTATGATTTTAGATCGGATGAAGTAAACTGACATCATTACTTTTGCAGCTGATTTTTGTTGCTTAGATTCGTCACCAGTAACGACTTTACTAAAGACTGACTATTTTCGAATTTGTTGAGGAAAAATTGAGCAAAATGTACCCGAGCCTCTTTTTGGGCCTCATTTCAATTTCGTGGTACCCATTTAGTGTATCCCAAAGGATTATTTAATATGTGCGATACAGACATGGCATTCAAACCCAATTCATTAGCAATCATTTTTTGTGTCAATCGTGGGTCTTCGTCAATTTAGGACTTCACCAGAACTACGTCATCAGTGAAGGATTTTGGTCGACCTTCTCGGGGCTCGTCCTCTATGGAAAAATGTCTTTAAAATATTCCTCCTTCCATCGACTACGATATTTTCTTTTCCTACATCTATTGAGGCTTGTTCGTCGAAAAAAGAATTTTTATGTTTTGATTTTATACGGAGCAACAACTGGTTTGAATTTCGAGTTAAGTTCACAATACTAAATTACGAATGAACGAGTTCGTTGTGGTTGTTTACTCGTATAAGAGTTTTAAATTCTTTGGCGACATTATCGTGGTGAGGGAAATATCTGTTGGATAACCTTCCTCAAAGGTAAAGTTACTTGAATGTCTAGAATTGGAACTAGTAATTGCATTACTCTTGTATTACCTTCCACAAATTGCGTTCCTAATATTCAAAATATATCTTTTTGGAACCAAAGGTTTCGGGACTTGATTACCTATGGAATCAAACTCTTCCATTGGGACCCTAGTGCCTTGCTACTTTGTAATGGAGGTTGCCCCGATGGCACTCTACCTTAACGAGGTTTCCTGGCATACCGTGTTCTGTTCTAATGGAGCTTTTTCTACACCCAACCTTCGGGTATGAACTACTCCACATGAAGACATCTATTGTTTTGTAGAAGATTAAGAATACGTCAGGCAAAATAAAATAAAATGAAGTGAAATAAAATATAATTTTTAAAATAAGGAAGTTATTAAAAAAATAAAATAAAATGGTAAAAAACAAAATAATAGAACATCAAGTGAAATAATATGTTTAAGGTTAGAACAAATAAATAGAATAAATTCAAGTAAAAAGAAGAAACATTATTAAATAAACCATAAAACAAAATATAATAGATATAAATTATTAATAATTAATAAATAATAAAAACGAATCAATTAAATTAAATTAACCAATGGTAAATAAAAAAAAATATGTGAAATTTAAAAATTAAAAGCAAAAAATAAAATAATTAAAATAAATAAAACAAAATAAAATACAAATTAAGAATGAAGAGTAAAATGAAATGATAAACAAAGTGAATTAAAATCATATGAAATCTCCGAAAGAAATTTGAAACTTAACGGATCACCCCAATCCACCCGCAATTTTTCTGCTTACGTCTTTTTTTTTTTTTTTTTTGCAGAAACTTTGTAGTGGCACAGCCCAACTACCAAATTTAGTCACCCAAATTAAAAAGTCAACCTGCACCGAATTGATCCCCAAACGTACTGTGCACCATAATGCGAGCAACATGTTGTCCCGCTCAATTATATACCACACATACCATTTATAGTTGTCTTTAAATGGTGGCAACACCGCCACACCAAATTGCCACACAAATTCTATGTGTGTAACATTTACCCGAATTATTCACGAAATGCGAAAATTGAACGAATTACAAGCAAATATGAGTTCATAAAAAAGTAAAAAAGAAAAAAAATCATTGCACATAACAAAATTTCCCGCGTAACAATTGTGGCAGTGTGCATAACTCATACAAATCGGGTAATAAATGTACCAACAACAACAACAAAAAAGTAAATGCATTTGCCAGGAGATCGATTGCCGCCAACACCACACACCAACGCATTTAAACACCAGCGGCAACACCTCCACCAACACCAGCACCAACACCGACACCGACACCATCATCAACAACAACAAGAGCAAAACGCTCGAAGTAATAACGGGAATCACTGCCCAACCACCTGCAGCTTATTGGAAGCCTTATATGTTGGTTGGTCGGTGTTTATACGGGAGCCTGCATACACTTATATGTACATACCTACCTTACGTGTACATACATCCAATACATATACACATATACGAGTATATTTGATAGTTGTGTATGTCTATTGGTGTTCAGTGAAGGGGGCGTAGTTAGTCGTAAGTAATATTATGCTACTTTCTAAAATATGCCGCCTTTAAATAGCCAAACTATTCGTTTAGACATTTTTTGCAGCTCTCGGGGATTTTCCTACACTTAATGAACATACATACATACGCTTGTACATACATATGGTATATGAGCATAGAGGTGTGCATGTAATTTGTATCGAATTTTTTTTTTTATTGATTTACTTTCATGCCCATTCGATTTCATCGTTACGAAGAGTTATTTTCTAGTAAAAAAACAACACCAACAAAATTATTTTTCGTTCACCGAGTTATGGCAAATTTACTTGGTCAGCTTTTTGTTGGCTCCTACGTCAAATTGATGACTGGTGAATACATTAAATAAAATAGGATTTATGGGAGTATCTATGTGAAAACTTGTAAGCTCTGATTTGGAAACTAAATTTAATTCTAAAATATATATACATATATATATGTAATTGACTAACCAATCCCAAAATAAGATGATAGAAAAAGTGGGACAATTAAGTAACAGAAAATAAAATTTAATTTAAAAGAAAGGTAGCAAAATAATATATTATAACATAAAATAAAATCAAATTGAATTAAATAAAAGACTGTAAAATAATTAATATGAAACATAAATAAAAATAAAATTAATTAAAATAAAAAATAATAAAATGAAGTGAAATAAAAAATAATAAAATGAAGTGAAATAAAATAATAATAAAATGAAGTGAAATAAAACAACACGAAATAATATAAAATAAAATAAAAAAACAAAATCAAATAAAGTAAAATAAAATAAAAAAAAAATTAAATTAAATTAAATTAAATTAAATTAAACTAAATTAAATTAAATTAAATAAAATAAAATAAAATAAAGTAACATAAACTAAAATAAAATAAAATAAAATAGAATATAATAAAATAAAATAAAATAAAGTAAAATAAAATAAAACAAAATTAAATAAAATTAAATTAAATTAAACTAAATTAAATTAAATTAAATTAAACTAAATTAAATAAAATTAAATTAAATTAAATTATATTAAATAAAATAAAATAAAATAAAATAAAATAAATTGAAATAAAACAACATAAAATAAAATATAAAAATAAAATGAAATATAAAAATAAAATAAAAAAGTGAAATAAAATAAACTAAAATAAAAAACAATAAAATAAATAAATGAACAAAAATAAAATAAAATAAAATAAAATAAAATAAAAAAATAAAATAAAATAAAATAAAAAATAAAATAAAATAAAATAAAACAAAATTAAATAAAATTAAATTAAACTAAATTAAATTAAATTAAATTAAATTAAATTAAACTAAATTAAATAAAATTAAATTAAATTAAATTATATTAAATAAAATAAAATAAAATAAAATAAATTGAAATAAAACAACATAAAATAAAATATAAAAATAAAATAAAAAAGTAAAATAAAATATAAAAATAAAATAAAAAAGTAAAATAAAATAAACTAAAATAAAAAAAAATGAAATAAATAAATGAACAAAAATAAAATAAAATAAAATATAAAAATAAAATAAAAAAATAAAATAAAATAAAAAATAAAATAAAATAAAAAATAAAATAAAATAAAATTGAATAAAATAAAACAAAATGAAATGAAATAAAATAAAATAAAATAAAATAAAATAAAATAAAATAAAATAAAATAAAATAAAATAAAATAAATTAAAATAAAATAAAATAAAATAAAATAAAATAAAATAAAATAAAATAAAATAAAATAAAATAAAATAAAATAAAATAAAATAAAATAAAATAAAATAAAATAAAATAAAATAAAATAAAATAAAATAAAATAAAATAAAATAAAATAAATTAAAATAAAATAAAATAAAATAAAATAAAATAAAATAAAATAAAATAAAATAAAATAAAATAAAATAAAATAAAATAAAATAAAATAAAATAAAATAAAATAAAATAAAATAAAATAAAATAAAATAAAATAAAATAAAATAAAATAAAATAAAATAAAATAAAATAAAATAAAATAAAATAAAATAAAATAAAATAAAATTAAATTAAATTAAATTAAATTAAATTAAATTAAATTAAATTAAAATAAATTAAATTAAATTAAACTAAATTAAATTAAATTAAATTAAACTAAATTAAATAAAATTAAATTAAATTAAATTAAATAAAATAAAATAAAATAAACTGAAATAAAACAACATAAAATAAAATAAAATAAAATAAAATAAAATAAAATAAAATAAAATAAAATAAAATAAAATAAAATAAAATAAAATAAAATAAAATAAAATAAAATAAAATAAAATAAAATAAAATAAAATAAAATAAAATAAAATAAAATAAAATAAAATAAAATAAAATAAAATAAAATAAAATAAAATAAAATAAAATAAAATAAAATAAAATAAAATAAAATAAAATAAAATAAAATAAAATAAAATAAAATAAAATAAAATAAAATAAAATAAAATAAAATAAAATAAAATAAAATAAAATAAAATAAAATAAAATAAAATAAAATAAAATAAAATAAAAAAATAAAATAAAATAAAATAAAATAAAAAATAAAATAAAATAAAAAATAAAATAAAATAAAATAAAATAAAATAAAATAAAATAAAATAAAACAAAATGAAATGAAATAAAATAAAATAAAATAAAATAAAATAAAATAAAATAAAATAAAATAAAATAAAATAAAATAAAATAAAATAAAATAAAATAAAATAAAATAAAATAAAATAAAATAAAATAAAATAAAATAAAATAAAATAAAATAAAATAAAATAAAATAAAATAAAATAAAATAAAATAAAATAAAATAAAATAAAATAAAATAAAATAAAATAAAATAAAATAAAATAAAATAAAATAAAATAAAATAAAATAAAATAAAATAAAATAAAATAAAATTAAATTAAATTAAATTAAATTAAATTAAATTAAATTAAATTAAAATAAATTAAATTAAATTAAATTAAATTAAATTAAATTAAATTAAACTAAATTAAATAAAATTAAATTAAATTAAGTAAAATAAAATAAAATAAAATAAACTGAAATAAAACAACATAAAATAAAATAAAATAAAATAAAATAAAATAAAATAAAATAAAATAAAATAAAATAAAATAAAATAAAATAAAATAAAATAAAATGAAACAAAATAAAATAAAAAAATAAAATCAAATAAAATAAAATCAAATAAAATAAAATAAAATAAAATAAAATAAAATAAAATAAAACAAAATAAAATAAAATAAAATAAAATAAAATAAAATAAAATAAAATAAAATAAAATAAAATAAAATAAAATAAAATAAAATAAAATAAAATAAAATAAAATAAAATAAAATAAAATAAAATAAAATAAAATAAAATAAAATAAAATAAAATAAAATAAAATAAAATAAAATAAAACAAAACAAAACAAAATAAAATAAAAAAATAAACTAAAATAAAGCAAAAAAAAAGTAAAACAAAACAAAACAAACAATCAAGCAAAATAAAATAAAGTGAAATAAAATTTCAACGTAGAATAACTCTTGTGAACAGATACTATCTTGGACTTTGTAGTCGCTCATCATTACCTTCCTACTTTATGGTGTAGAAACGTGAACGCTAACAATATACGATGAGTCGACTTTGGCAGTCTTCGAGAGAAGATTTTGTGGAAAATTTTTGATCCTCTGTGTATGTGCGGCGGCGAATACTACTAATGATGTAACCAGGGGCTGTACTAGTTATACAGTAACATTCGCATAGTTCATCAGATGAATAGACAGCGGCTACGCTGATTAATTCATGACGACTCTCACGACAGCCGTTGACGGCCAAGAGCTGTGACCCTTTCGGAAACCTAATTCGATTTAGTTTCACAGCTCCCAGCAAATCTTCTCCACCTTTGTCCGATGAATTATTTCTGCTGCGTGTGTGAAATACAACTCCACCATTCTTCCATTTCGGTGAGATGCAGCCAGTGCAATGGCTGGAGTCATTTGAAGACCTGTTCAGACCTTAAGGCACATAGGAAGTTGATCACGCGTTACGTATCCTCATGCTGCGAGCACTCTAGTGCGGTCTAACTAACAAGCTCTAATTCCACCCACAACCCCACCCCCCCCCCCCCCGTGCGGGGGTACCTAGCAACTCCTGGCTGCCATGCCCTGAATATCTCGTGCAGCATCGAATTCGGCGGTGTATACCGCAATAATATCCTAGATCTATGAGGCAGACCAAACTCTTAGAATTCAAGATCGACGAGATAGTCGACATTATTAGCCGGTAGCACCTGCTACGATCCAAGAAACTAAACTGAGCAACCGTTCAGATCATCATTTTTGCTTGTTAAATGATTGTAGAGGAATGGTGCTGGCAGAACAAAGAGACAATTCGATATCCTGCACCATGAATGACGACGGCCCCCACCATAATGGCGGGCAATTGCTCCAGCTCTATATAGCGGTGGTCTGATAAACAGCATAGCCTGTATGAGACCATTTGCCCATAATTATTTCGATTTACAGACCTCCCGACTTCGTCTCCGCAGACCACCGTACACCTTTTAACTTTAGTAAAACTAAATGGCCCGACTTCACGGAATTCACCGAGAATGCCTTCAGGGCAACCGTCACCTTAGATAAACGTATTTTTCGCCGAATAATCATGTCTACGGCAGGCGGAATAGCAGAAATCCGCCATAAATTCCCACCTGAAGCAGCGGCTTTAGCTTCCACGCGCGACTCTCTACATCAAGGAGATTCGGCGTAAAGTCAACTAAGACAAGAAGTGAATGTCGCTCTTTCTCGGTTACAATCGAAGAGAAAAAGGCTCAAATAAGGAAAAAAATACCAAAAAATATCATACCGAAAATATAATACCATCAGACGCTCATCACAACTTCACTAAAAAAAAATAATATATTATTGCATAAAAAATAATATTAAACAACATAATTAACAAATTCCCACAGACAAAAAATAATTATGTACATATGTATATATATAAATATACTTTTATTATGTCATCAATGCGTGTCTTTCAACATTAATTTTCCAGCTCATTTTCCATTACGCGCATGGAACGCCACAAAAACTTTCGTAAAAAATTAAATAATTCACACATTTCTCATATTGCTTGCGCAGCTTTTCTTTACTTTTCGTTTTTTTTTTGTTGTTGTAGTTTTTTTTTTTAATTATGCATAAAATACATTATTTATATGAAATTCGGGAAAAATATAAAACAATAATGCAATAAAATATGTACATATGTATGTATGTGCTATCACATTATGTTCGCCGAGCATAGATGAACTCGTAAATTTCATTTCACATGCCTACGAATAGGCCTACATATATTGTTTATATTTATATATATATGTGTGTGTGTATGTGATAGCATATATTTGTTTATCTGTGTAAATTTACATGCAACAGGAAAATATTACAGTCGCTGTTGCATTGATTTTCATAATTGTTTTAACGTCACATAAATAAAAATGCATATGCATGTATGTGTGTATGTAAGTGAGCTGCATGCCACACGAAAATATTTATATGTATGTAGATATGTCTAGTATAAAGTAATCCATTATTATTGCCTTAGGTTAGGTTGTGGTACCGATCGATCGTATCTAATTCACTTAGGCCTGATGAAGACCAATTGAGATGCCACACAAAAACTTGACCATAAGGATTTATTACCCAGACATAACATCCACGACTTTGACATCGGCTGTCTTCGATAGACCATCCAGCTATAGGGTCCCGAAATTCTGGAACATACTAGCCACGCTCAAAACAAGACAGCCGGATAAGATATAAGTGATCGTTTCCTCCTCCTCATCCTCCTTGCAGCTTCTGCAACATCTTCTATATGGAGCCCCTGGTCTTTCCGCGTGTCATCCTATCAAACAGTGGCCTGTCAGAACTCCTATACTTTGGACATGTCCCCTCTTTTTTATGGGATATATAGGAGGATATCTTGTAATCTCTTCTTATTCCATTTCAGCCAGAGGTGCCTGGTTACAGTTTCATTCCACCTTGACGCGGCTCTTTCATATATAAATCCCTTGAAAAGCCCTTGAAAAGCATTTTGCAAATAGGAAAAGGCATGCCAATGCGTTCTTTATCGAGAAGAATCTGCTTGTTCGTACCTTTACTAACAAGTACATCCGCCTTACAGTTACCCTCGACGTCCCTGTGACCAGGAACCCATGTGACTGTTTAGCCATTTTATGTAGAGATGGGCGACAGTCCATAACTAATTTGGAATTTAGTGTAATCGAGCCCAGTGCTTTTATTGCTTCCTGACTGTCGCTGAAAATGAAAATATCCTTATCTTTAAAGCTGGCTCCGATTTGCTTTGCAGCCTCCACGATAGTAGATATCTCCACCTGAAGAACACTGCGATAACACTGCCTAAAAGAGAGTTCAATCGGAGGGTTACCTGAGAAGACAGCTCTGCCCACTATACCCTAAAGCTTTGATCCGTCCGTGTATATTTTCAGGCTGCCACTTGGAGTATAATAATTATCTACCCATTCTTCTCTGCTGCGGATTCGTATTCTGAAGTAAGTTGCTCGGCATCGATCTGTATATCTTTCTATCAAATCCTATTTATCCAATATATTCGAGTGGACTATTGATTGCACTCTCTCAGAGGACTGATATACCACCAAGTCCACTTGTCGTGCTCCTAAGTGCACTAGATACATATTAACGCACAGCTTTGAATCTGATCTATGAAATTAGTATGTGAAGCTTTATTTATACCTGGCCACCATATAATCGCCCCGTAAAAGAGCTTTAGTCTTACTACGTAGCTTCATTGACAAATTCTGGGGCTTAGATCTTATATAGAGATCACCAGGAGCCTTCTCGTCTCTTTGGATAATGTTATCTTTCCAGTTTAGCTTCTTGCCTGAGATGACTACTAAAAATTTGGCTTTTGCTCCTGGCTAAATTGTACACCGCAGAGTACTGGTGTTTGATGGCGTGGATCTTGTACCTTCTTGTAAAAAGCACTAGTTTCACTTTGTTTAAGTTGACACAGAGCCCACATCGAGTAGACCAGGACGATATCTTTCTGAGTGTTCCCTGCATCAAGCCACAGAGAGTTTGTGAAAACTTGTCTCTGCATGCGTTATGGCGATATCATCGGCGTAGGCAATGGTTTCGCTTCTACTTCATTCCATTTCTGTCAATAAAGAGTTTACTATGAAGTTCCAGAGCAATGTGGAGAAAGCTAATCTGCTTACATATCTGATTACTGGGTATGCTTCCAAGTTCGCAGTTGGTTGATGAAATCCACAAATGGAGTGTCGACATCTAAGCTGGACAATGCAGCTGTAACTGCACTTGGTAAGGTGTTATTGAAAGCACTCTTTATATCTAGGAAGGCAGAGATTCTTCAATAAAGGTACCAATTCTTCATCAACTAAATCATTTGCCATAGACAGAAGCAGAAGCTAATCACTTGGTGTGTCGGCCAACCTACAATATGGATGCATAGGAGTCTCCCAACCAAGCTCTCGACGCTTCTGGCGTCACCACATTCGATGTGTGTGTTCTGGCATTGTCTTGATGAAACACAATTCCCCCCCTGTAGGCCAAAGCTGGGCCCAAACGGTCCAATTATTGACAGTATAGTTCCACATTAAGATAATGGCCGTAGGGGAGCAGCTCTTAGTGGATGATTCCCTGCCAATCGCACCAAACGCACAACAAAATCTTCTTGGTCGTCAGTCCTGGTCTCGAAACCTTTTATGTCGGCTCACAGCCCTTCGACCACCAACGTTTTTCTTTGTCGTTGCTGTAAGTGATCCATTTTTTATCACCAGGCACCATACGTTTCGAAATGGGTCGATTTTGTTACGATTCAGCAGCGATTCGCGGATGGAAACTCGGTCCGTGACATGTGCTCTTTGACATGTGCTCAAACACTACAGACTTAAGTGTTCAACACTTCTCGTAACACCATCTAATGTAAGCCAATGGTATTTAGGGAACGCGACATACAGAATACTAAAGTCATCTATTGCAAAAATAATGGATTACTTTTGACTAGACCTTATTTGTTGCATTTGCATTGAGTGGGTTAGTTGTATTATTTTATTTTTTTTTTTTTTGTCACATGAAGAGTAATATTTGTTTAGTTTTTTTTTTTTATTTTAATTAATTTTGCTTTTATTATTTTAATTTCATTGTGCGTGTGCGCGCATGCGCAATTCAGAAAAAATTATGAAAACCATAAAATCGGCGTATTTATGAGGGTTCGGAACATGTTTCGCCTGCCACACTTCCTCAAATATATACCTATCCACATGTCCATATGTGTGTACACAGATATGTATGTATGTGCGAGAGTGTGGTATTGTGCATGTTGCCGGTATTTGCTGTCTAATGGTTGCACGAATGCCTTTATTGATAATTTATTTGTTTTGCTTTCGCATATAAATGTTTTGCTGTACAAACAAATGTAGGTATGTGAACGCACAAAGCGATCTACATGTAAAAGCGTGCAAGCATGTACATATGTTTAAAAAAACATATGTTGCAAGTTTTTCTTTTCCTTCTACTGACTTAATTTTATTTAATTTTATTTTATTTTTCTTTTTTTTTTCCATGCAATTTTTTCACAATTTCTACATTATGGACTTTTGCATAAATATGCGAAATTATAAATGAGTGCATTTGTATTCGTTTCATTTATTTCATTTTTATTTTATTTATTTATTTTTTGTTTCGTTGTTTCTGTTTTTGTTTTTGTTATTACACAAATATTTAATGCCTTATATTTCAAACAAGCTGGAAAAAGAGAAAAATCGCTCGCTATTGAGAAATCGAGTGTTTGCCATAATTTTGTAAATGAAAGTTGCCACACTTGCACCTACATACATACATACATACATATAGACTGCATTTGTATGGAGATACACATATGTATACTTACATACACATATATATGTATATGTATGGCGTTGGGCGAATATTATCTACATTGTTGCTTCTAAACCGACGTGCGCCCGACAAATCGCGCTAACAACAATGGGACAGCTTTGTTGTTGTTGCTGTTATTGCTGGCCGAAAAAATTAAATCGAGATCATAAATCTAGATTTGGACAATTTTCCACCTGCAAAAGAATGGCCAGCAATGTGTCTGCTGTCGTAAGCATATTATCATCTCATTATATTTTACTACAAGTACCTATACATACATACATACACATCTATCAATACATATGTATATACATATTTATAGACTACAGTAGACAATGACATACCCCGTGGTAACATCTAGCAATTCTAGTCCGAGATTTGGTATTTTTGAAGTTTTAAGGTAGAAGAAGAAGCTGGGCAAGGTACGATCAAGCAGATTCTTCTCGATAAAGAACTACGTATTTGGTATGTATTTCGCCACTTGCAAACTGCTTCTCAAGGGAGCCACATATGAACAAGTCGCATCAAGGTGGAATGAATCTACAACCTGCCACAAATCAGGGCACCTCTGGCTGAAATGGTATAAGAAGAGATTACAAGATATCCTCCTATATATCCCATAAAAGAGGTTACATGTCCAAATTATAGGAGTTCTGACAGGTCACTGTCTGATAGGATGACACGCGGAAAGACTAGGGGCTCCCTATAGACGATGCTGTAGAAGCTGCAAGGAAGATGAGGAGGAGGAAACCATCTCTTATGCTTCTGTCTTGCTTTGAGCAGGACTAGATTTCAGAATTTTGGGACCCTATTACTGGATGGTCTATCGAAGATAGCCGACGTCAAATTCATGAGGTTCAATAAAGAATCAAAGTGGCTAGGTACTGCAGCCTACTGTTCAAGTTATTGTGGCATCACAATGGATCTTAGTCAGGCCTAAATGAATCCGATAAGATAGTTCCGCAGCCACCACAACCTAAGCTAACCTAAGCCAGAAGCTTAAATTACATTAGGTTAGGTCACTTTTGAGCCACATCATACAACTTAGCACGCAAATGGTCACTTCACTCTCCGAGTCCAACAGAAAAATTCTTCGGACCTTATTCGGTCAGTGAAAAAGTGAAAACAAATCACCTCGTCTCGTAGAAACTCCGTCAGGTTTCTTCCTTTCGTGGTTCTTTTACGCTGTCTTACATCTGACCACAGTGTTAAAAATCAAATCTGATCAGGTCAGACGAACGTAGCTGCTGATAAAGAAAACTCGTGCAGTATCGAACTCCTTCGATGATTCTTTTCTTATTTTGGTGAGGACCACCTTTTTCACCACCGTTTCACGGGAATACCAATTTTCAGACGTTCGGCTGTTTTGTGGGGTCCGTGTCTGGATAAGGTTCTATCAGTTCATAGACGCTGGGTGAGCTTTGATCTTTCATTTAGTTACTGCGGAATTTCCTTTCTTATGAATTTTGCAAAGCAAATTTAGGTTCCCATCATCGAATATGCTTTCTTCTTACCATAATGTGCAAAGAAGCTGATGTGTGCACGGTGTAAGTCATACATATATGGCTAGCTCAGTCGGCTTCCGCCGCTTTTATTATTTTTCAAGCTGACGATCGTTATTCGAACTTTGTCAAAGTCGGGTGATGGAATGTCAATACCATTGTCATGGAAAGATGATTCGGGTCCTCTATCTCTTGTGGTTTTTTTATCACTGCAATTAAGCACGCTGCAGAATTACAGAAATTGTTCAGCGGCGTTTTTGGCGTGTTTCTTGATGGGAAATCATTGCTGCACAGTGCCGGTGAGAGCCTTTGCTGCTATTAGGCAGTGGATCGAGTCGATGTTAGGTCCTCAGAGTGTACGCATGTCTAAAACACTGGGGACCTGTCGCCGGTTTATCACTACATGATTAATCTGGTTGCGAGGTTTTTGATCTGGAGAAAGCACGAATTTTCTTATCTGGAATCTAGTATTAAAGGCAACAATATTTCTGGCTCCGACGAAGTCTATCAGTCGCAACCAATTTGAGGATGTTTCTTTGTGCAGGACGAATTTTACGACTCTTGTATCGTCTGCCTGTCATGATGTTAAATTCTTCAAGAAAAGTTTTGACATCGTTGCGTGGACAGCGCTCATAAGTACGCTCCAGGTCTCATAAGAGACATCTTTGATCATATCGTCCTTCTTTTCCGTTGGGGCATGTGAGCGAAAATCAGCGATATGTCGTTGAGCTTAGCTTTTTAGCAAGACATCCATCCAACGAGGTAATTATCAGAATTCGATAACTGAGCCTCCCACCATAAAGCCAGCAACAACTTTTTGCTCCTTTCAATGAACGCTGTAGTAGACTTCACAAACGAGTAGATAGTTTCCGTTCTTGGATTATTTCAGCATTTAGTCTTAGGAGAACATAGACCAGCTGGGCAGCGACAACTTCTCAATTAAGTTTGCGGGCATTACAGGTCAATTTGCTCAAATTAGAGTGCTTAGTAAATTTGCCATGGTCATTATCAAAGGTGAGGTCTCTTTTTGATTGTAGCTGGCATTTACTAAATCCAGCGCACAATGTTGTTACGTGTGTAGGTATGTGATTTAGGAGATATTTATAAAGTGAGCCGCTTGCTTCAAAACCCACGCTCACTCTCAGCCCCACCTTTCAATGAACAGACGTTGCAAAAAAGACTCTGGTGAGGTATTAAAGTAAGCAATTCAGAGCAGCTCTATTAAAGCTCCATACTTTTAACTATGACCCGAAGTTCCACACGAATTGGTTACCACATCTTGCACAAGGGTTGCTCACATTTTCAGTGTGTGCGAGGATGAAGGAAATGGGTATTACCTTGCAACTGAAGCTGCCTACCCAGAAGCAGAACTTCATCCGCATTAGTATTATATGCTAAGAACTTCACTTTGATAACACTGGTCAGCAAAAAAAAAAAAAAAATTTCTATTTCAAAATGATTCGTATTTTTCATATATGGCAACATTTTTTCTCGAACAGCTTATGTTTCTGAGTTACAGCTAACTAACCTCAATTACTATTTTTACCTAAAATTTGCGTTTTTATTAGACACTGAAATATATTTTATTGTTGTTTTCGCTATGACTTCTTTAGGAAGATGTTGTGTACTTAATACCGATTTTTTTTGCTATATTTGTGGTGAATATGTATTTGCAAAATATCGAAAACTTATGTACTCGTACGAGGTGTGACGCTTATGTAATGAGAATGATTCCATAAAAACCGTATATTTCAAAATTCTTCTACAACTCTGCCATCCTCTTCAAAGTAGTCCCCTTGGGCAGCTGTACAACGATTCCAGCGCGTTTTCCATGCTTCGTAACATTTCTGGAAGACTTTAACTGGGATGTCCGTGGGGACCCTCGTCACGGTCGCCTGGATGTCCTCAATCGACTCAAAATGGGTTCCTTTGACCACCGATTTTGTTCTAGGGAAGAAAAAAAGTCACAGGGTGACATATCGGGCGAATAAGGCGGTTGTTGCAACACGGCGATCCCTTTAGAGGTCAAATACTGGGATACGCTGAGGGCGGTGTGGCACGGTGCGTTGTCGTGATGAAGGATCCAGTTACGAGCGATGTCTGGGCGCTCTCTGTTGACTCGTTTTCGCAATCTTACGGTTTTCCCTGGTGGAAGAAATTCTTTGTGGACGATTCCACGGCTGTCAAAAAAGGCAATAATCATCGTTTCCATCGACTTTCTTATGCGAGCTTTACTTTAACTTAAACTCTTTATGCCATCGAAACACCTTGGCACGACTAAGAGCACTATCACCATGCACTTTTAAATTTTACGTTTCCGAAGCTGTTTCGTCCAATTTGGCGCAAAACTTTATTGCAACTCGTTGCTCTTGATTTCGTTTTTCCATTTTCGTGACGAGCACCACCCGACACATCAGACGAACCAAACAAACTAGACCGATGGCAAATACCATACATCAATGAAGAAGAGAATGAAACCGGGAGAAGGGAAAGGGTTACCACAATCGCGGCAATATAATCAGTCTAATTACTTAATTGTAACTCCTCGTACATATATCGGACTTTGTTAAAACTGCGTCTAATCAATATTTCAAAATGAAATTGTGTAATCAGGACAAGGCATGGGTTTCTCATATTGTATGCCAATAATGTGCGGTGTGTCTACAGTTATGGTTCAGTGAAAAAAGAGATCCAGTAATGTTAGTAACATCCATGATTTTGAGAGAAACTCAAAACCATCAGGACGATTATTACTTCTGCGTTGTGAAAATAAACGGAATTAATCCTGAAAATCGAAATAAGTGGTCATATCCTAATTTATCTTCTGCTCAACGATCTCAATTAAAATCACGAGAAGCACAACCCAGCACATCTAAATCTTCTGATGATGATCCAAATCCCTGTGAACCCGAACGAAATTCGTCGATTGAAGATTCTGATTCAGACTACAAATTCAAACAAGAACCTCAACTATTTAATCAGAAAGAACTAAATGATTTAGTATGAGATCTGAACTTACCGAAAGCAGCCTTTAGTTAGCCGAGATCGCATCATACTTCTACCACTTCATATTAAACTCGGTATAACGAAACAGTTTGTGAAGGCTCTCACAAAAATGAAGTAGGATTGAGTACAGAAAAATTGAAAGCTGGTATTTTTGATGGGCCGCAGATTGATTAGGCAACTCGTGAAAGAACCTAATTTTATCAAATCAATGACTGAAGTCGAATCTGAAGCTTGGAATACATTTGTTTTGGTTATGAGTAATTTACTGGGTAATAAGAAATCTGAGGATTATGTCAAGCTTTTTGATTCCATGCTATATCGAACTTGCAAGCGCCAGGGTGCAATATGGGCATAAAAATCCACTCGCACATAGATCGATTTCAACAAAATCTGGTTGATTTTAGTGAGGAGCAGGGTGAAAGATTCCATCAGGATCTTTTGACAATGTAACAGCGGTATCAGGGGCGGTGTGACTCACATATGATGACCCTCTACAGCTGGAATTTGTAACGAGATCAACCTAAAGCCGTTCATTCAAGGAAATCGTATAAAAGATCAGTGCATAGTGTACAATAGAAATTTTCCTAACGAATTGTATTAATTTTCTGTATTTTTTCGTTAAAATAATAAAACTGTATATTTGAAAAAGTAAAGCTGTAAGCAGTCTACCAGAATTTGTTTTATAGTCAGGGCAATAGAAATACCCAATAACAGAAAAAAAGAGGAAACAAAACTTGTGTTGGTCAGTATAATTAAAAAAAAAAACTACTCTTTTCACTACTGGGTAACCATTCACCCGTTCGTAACTTCAATCCACCGAACGCGCCGAAGTGACTTACATATGCCACACAACGGCAACGGCGCTAGCAACCCGCAACTATTTATTTACATACCTGGCATACAAATATACGTGTATGTATACATACACGTATGTACGAGGTGTGATCAGGAAATATCCATTATTTTCAAATTTTGTGGGTTACGAATGTTCGATGTTCGCTTTTTTTCTGTTATATTGGTACACATGTCTGTTATATTAGGTCAAGTAAAAAGTTCATTCGGTTTTTATCTAAGATATGGCGTTATTGTCCATAGTACTAGTGTTACGTGTCGCATCATGTCATACTATACGGCGCTGAAAACGTGTTTATTCGCCCTAAAAGTTTGTCTTTGACAGTTTTACGATTGATTGACTCAATACGTTGTGAGCGCTCGTCAAAGATGGACACCAGCAAAGAGAAAATTCGCTATATTTTACAATTTTTCTTCGATAAAGCCGAAAAAGCAGCCAAAGCGGCTGAAAAAATTAATTTAATTTGTTGGCCCGATACTGTAAGCGAACGTGTAGCACAAAAGTGGTTTGCTAGGTTCCGTTGGTTCCGTCGGGAGGCCTGTCGTCGAAAATTGCGATAAAATCATGGAAATAGTGGAAACAGACCGTCACGTGGGCACTTATTTAATTGCTGAGGAACTAAAGATAAGCCAGAAAACCGTTTGGAACCATTTGCATAACCTTGGATTCAAAAAGAAGCTAGATGTTTGGTTGCCACACGAACTAACGCAAAAAAACTTGATGGACCGAATTTCCATCTGCAAATCGCTGCTGAATAACAACAAAATCGACCCATTTCTGAAGCGTTTGGTGACTGGCGATGAAAACTGGATCACTTACGACAACGTCAAGCGAAATCGGTCTTTTAGAAACGCGGTGAGCCGGCGGAAACATGGCCAAGCCAGGATTGACGGCTAGGAAGGTTTTGCTGTGTGTTTGGTGGGATTGGCAAGGAATCATCTACTACGAACTGCTACCCTATGGCCAAATGCTCAATTCGGCCCTCTGCTGCCAACAACTAGACCGCTTGAAGGAAGCACTCATCCAGAAGAAGCCATCTTTGATCAACAGACGCCGAATTGTGTTCCATCAGGACAACGCCAGGCTACACACGTCTGTGGTGACGCGTCAGAAGCTCCATGGCGAACGCGCTTAATGGTGAGAAGTTGGCCTTAAGAGAGGCCTGAAAAAATTGGTTCTCAGAGTTTTTTGCCAATAGGGACGCAGCCTTCTACAAGAGGGATATAATGACATCTCGTTTGCAACAAGTTTACGAACAAAACGACGCATATTTGACTTAAATCGGACAAATGTACACAAAGTTATCTTATTTTCAAAAAAATCTTGACCTTGACCTAATAAATGTTGGCAATATCAGCCATTTTGGATTGTCAGTTTATTTTTGACAGATAAAAATGTTAGTCCTGTTTTGGTGTGCTCTTGGATTTTTTACTATTCGAAAAAATGAG
Source organism: Ceratitis rosa (assembly GCA_037013455.1). Taxonomy (NCBI): domain Eukaryota; kingdom Metazoa; phylum Arthropoda; class Insecta; order Diptera; family Tephritidae; genus Ceratitis; species Ceratitis rosa. The sequence continues at coordinate 3,377,168 of JAWMAG010000005.1, read as the reverse complement.
TCAAAGAAACTGTATTAAGTTTTGTTTAAAAAATGAAATTAAATGAGTAAGGACATTTGAAATGTTGACTGTATCGTTTGGCGAGTCTACTATGAGCAGAACACAAGTTTAATTGTGGTATAACCGATTTAAGGAAGGCCGAGAAGATGTCATTGAAGCAGTGAAGAAAATGATTTTGGCTAATTGTCGAATCACTATCAGAGAGGTTGCTGATGATGTTGGCATATCGTTCGGCTCATGTCAAGCAAATTTTAGGGATATTTTAAGCATGAAAAGTGCGGCAGTGAATATTGTTCCAAAATAGCTAAATTCTGAGCAAAAACAACGTCGCATGGACATCGCTCAAAAGATTTTGAACATTGTCAACGACGATCCAGTTTACCTCAAAAAGGTCATAACTGCTGACGAATCATGGATGTATGATTATGACATTGAAACCAAAGCCCAATCATCCCAATTGAAGCGTCCAGAAGAGCCAAGACAAAAAAAGGCACGTCAAGTTCGGTCAAATGTGAAGGTTTTGCTCACTGTTTTCTTAGACTGGAATGGCGTGGTGCATTATGAATTCTTGCCACAAGGTCGTACGGTCAATTAGGAATTCTACCTAGAATGAGCCGTTTGCGTGAAGCAATTCGTCAGAAACGCCCAGAGTTGTGGAAGAAACAATCATGGATTTCGCACAACGAGAACGCACCAGCTCACATGTTGTGCGTGAGTTTTTGGCCAAAAACAAAACCGTTATCATGCCTCAATCACCGTATTCACCGGACTTGACCCCCGTTGACGTTTTCCTCTTCCCAAAACTGACGACACCGATGAAATAAAAGTGTTTTGCTGCGATTGAGGAGGTGAAAGAAAAATCGAAACAGAAACTATTGCCGATACCAAAAAAGACGTTTCAGAAGTTATGAATAAATTAATAATTTTTGAAAAGAATTTAAAATAACGGTTTTTTTCTGATCACACCTCGTATGTATACCATAAATATGTATGTATGTACATAAAGTCATAACACATATCAAACGGCAAATCAGCAAATCAACGGAGCAACTACCGTTAGTTTAATCACAGTAGTCGTATTAAAGAAACAAAGTTAGACAAATAACGGCATTAAAAAACAACATACAATACATTTTCAGAACACACTCATTTTCTGCCTACCTTAAAATGCAGCGAGAAGAGGGGAAAAGGTGAAATGAAACTAAAGCAAACCGTAAACCGTTAGCTACCCACACTCTAAGCCACCTTAAAGGAGAGTTTGTTTGCAGCCTACGAGGTACATACATATGTAATTGTGTGTGTGTATTTATGTATGTAGGTATTTATGTTTGTTGACCATAGGCGACGACGATGACAACAACAACCATGAGGTGATGTTTAAAAAGCAGATCAAATTGCAAATTTCGTAATAGTCGAACAGGGTATATGTACATATGTACAAGTATATGTGTATGTACATAGTCGAAATCTCCATAAACGGTAGTTGTCAAAAAATTTATGCCACCATTTGTTGAAATAATTTGTCAGCTCGAAAACTCTGTGAGATTTAGTGCATACAAACACACAAATACATACATGTACATATATACAATTGTAATGTGTGCCATAAAATATGCCGTTAAATGTGTGTATGTACTTAATTTGATAGTTTTTTTGTTGTTTTTGTTTTTTTTTTTTAGGCGTTATACCCAAAGTGGATGCTTGCCAATGCTGCTTAAGGACATTCCCACAAGTTCAGTTGTTCCATAAAACTGTATCTCTACCGTTATATAACTGTTTGCTCCAAAAATAATTAAAACACATTTTTGGTATGTATGAAAAGGGTGTTTTTTCCAGACAAGTGGTTTTCAAGAAGAAGTAAAATATATATATATATTTGGCGCTTTGTGGCCGCTGAAGCGAATTTCGGCCGAGCTCCTCCTCCAATTCGTGGTTTTGCCTTTTGATGGAGGGACCTACAGCTTATACTAAGCCGCCTCCGAACGGCTGATGGTTTTTTATGAGGAGCCTTAACTTCATGTCAGAAATACTCTCGGAGGGCCCAAGAGTTTAGATTTCCTATAAAGAGGGCTTGCCACTATGTTTTAAACATGATGTCGGGCAAGTGATAGCCAAACGGCATTACGGACCCTGGTGTCTGTAACAGTAAAGTCTACCGTAGATCACTTAATGTGATGGCTAAGCAGTTCTCTCTGCACCTGGTATGGGTACCTAGGCACAGTAACATACCAGGTAATGAGATGGCGAACGAGCTTGTAAGAGTTTCGGCATACTGCTCTCCACTTTTAAGCTCAACATAAGAGAGTTATTCATTGAAGATGCTAATTTTAGATGGAGACTTCTCAATGCATCTAATGTGTCCAAGACAATATGGTCAGAATGGAACGGCTGAAGGTCTCGTGACTTTATCCAGCTAGAAAGAAAGGAGCTGGCTACAGTTATGGATCTTTTAATAACGTATATTTTATTAGACAGGCACGCAAAAGGGTTGGCCGTACCATCTAACGGTTTCTGCAGAAGTTTCAGACAATAAGAAGAACCTAAAACCTTAAGGTACTTACTCTGCGAATACCCCGCACTTTTGAGGAGTAGGTTGAAGTCTCTAAGGTCGGCAACCTTTGGAGGCCTGAACGAGATAGCGGGCACCAGGATGCGGCAACTACTCAGTTTTGCAAACTCCACGCACTGATTCAATTAGCGGGTGGGAGCCAGTAGGATCCTCAGTGGTATCACAATGGGCCCGGTTGGGGCCTAGGTGGGCTGATGACCGACAGCCATTTCAACCAATCAACCCACCAAGCGACCGCCTCTACTTCGGTGCGCAGTGTACTTTGACTCTGATGATGCGCTTCACTGGAGTAAACGTGATGAGAAACCGATCCATGGTTCTTCGATTCACCGACTCTGCTGAGCCGACGGATTATTGAACGTAGATCCCGATGCGTCCATTATTTTGGTAATGAATTTGCACGATTCGCAAATCTTGTTCCGGAGTAAGTCTCTTCATTACGATATGGCAAACCGAACTGAGTATAAATCAAGTAACAGCTGACAAAAGGACCAACTACGAAGAAACACCCTTTATACATATAATATAAATGCATGTAGTAAAAGTATTAAATAACGGTATCAGTTGATAGTTTTTAGTCTCTTTAATTATACCAAAGATTGACATGTCGTCGTATACTTAATTACAGTTGCAGGGTGTGGCAATAAACTGATTTCATTTTTAAATTTTTTTTTTCAATTTTTTTTTAATTAAAAAACGCTTAAGCAAGCATTAAACAACAATATATTCAATGGAGCCCCTTTCTCGGCGAGTAGGCTATGTTTGCTGAGAAAATTAGATTTTTCATTATTTTTTTTCTTGGTTTAAGCCTTATGTTCACGCGAAGGTCTTCTACCGTTTTGATAGGAGCGGCCTCTACGTTGGTATATCTGAACTTGGTATACTAACAATAAGGTGATTTGTTATCGTGTAATCCTTTCAATGAAATACTGGATAAAACAGTAGGCGCTGCAGAGCTGAATAGAGAAGGTAAAATTATCTATAAAATTGTATCGTGTAGTGTTCATTTATCTTGGAACCAGAATTAACACCAACAACAATGTCAGCCTAGAAATCCATGTGCTACTTTGGACTAAGTAGGCAGTTAAAAAGTAGTCCTCTCTCGATGAACAAATACCAAATTCTGCAAGTCACTTATCATTCGGGTCCTGCAGCATGGCTTTAGTAGTTTTTGAGAGACAGATTGTGCGGAGGATTCTCTTTCTTTCCCGGCGAATATCGCAACCCATCAAATGGTGAGCTTTACGAGATATACAGCGACGTTGACATAGTCCACCGAATCAAGTGGCAGCGGCTACGCTAGCTAGGTTATGTGGTCCGGATGGATACGAATATTACAGCTTTGAAAGTTTTCGATGCACTACCCGCCGGTGGAAGCAGTACATTTCCTTGCAAAGACCAGGTGGTGGTGAAAGACCTGACTACGTCTGGTATCACATTCGATAGCCTGCACTCCTTCACTCCGCTTACGACCGCAATTGCCGCAAAACTTCAGGGCCAGAACAAAATACTCGAAGCGCTAGCCAGCAGCACCTGGGGTAAAAACAAAGGAACCTTGCTGGCAACTTAAAAAGCAATTGGCCGGCCGGTCATAAACTAAGCTGCACCGATCTGGGCGCCGGGGACAAACGAGACGCAGTTGAAGAAGTTACAGGAATGTCAAAACACCGCCCTTAGTACCGCGACAGGGAACCTCCTGATGTCGCCGGAGCATCACTTGCACAGCGAAGCATCTATGCAGCACTGAACACCATTCACCAGGGATCAGTCAACACCTTCAAAGACTCCTTTCCCGTGAATGGCGTGCTCAGAATTACACCAATTGCAGCCAACGAGCTTAAGCTGCCTCGAGAGACCCGCGTGACAACTTAGGCCTGGATATTGTAGTAAATTAAACTCCTACTTATCCAGACTTGACCCCAGCATACCCAACGTAGGCCCTGCTTGTGGAGAGTCTCCGCACGACACTAACCACCTCTTCACATGCCCCCTTAAACCGTCCTTTGGTCCAATCCCGTCGAAACAGCACGTTTCCTGGACCTCCCTTTAGATGACCTCGGCGACTCAGATTGATTAAGCTTGTCCTAAGCGGGGTTGAGGAACCGCTACAATAACACCAACAACAAGAAGTGGCTATAATCGCATAAACGGTGTCCATACTGGTGAAAAGGAAGAAGAAGAAGATGGTTTATGCTTCCGATCTTTAGACTGCTGTGATCAAGTAATTTTTTAGAATGAATCCCAATGATTTTTTTGAAATGTGCAGCTGATCCTCCCAATGCACTAACTTTGGACTTTTATAATAGTTTAGTGATCAAGTTGGTGTTATTTGCATCCCTTTTCTATTCGCCTAAAAGAAAGTTCTTGAGAATTTTTCCATACGCTGTGACTCTGCCTCCTGCCTTCTCACCCAGGTCCATAACTAATTGATATATTACCAGGACCCACAGTAGAGACCACCTAATGGGATGCTTCTGCCAACTTACCTAAGCGTCGATACTCATTTGAGCATCAAAATCAACATCTAGTAATTACTCGAGGGCCGATGCTTAGACAAGTCAGGGCGGAAGTGACTGCAGTCAGCGCTGCATTATTGAAGGCACCCTCAACATCCAAAAAAAGGCTATTAAGCATGTCTAACGCTGTCTCTATTGACCTACCTTTCACATAGACGTATTTAGTTTAAGCAGAGATGTGGTCGGGTTATGGGTCTAAAATACTTAGATTTACTATGAGAGCACTTTACAGATTTGCGAATGAAAGAAGCAATGGCTTCGAAAGCAGTTTGGAACCTCTTGAAAAAGGTTGGATTTATGGGTGTCACATGAGTCAACGAGAGAAAATCTCATGGACTGAATTCTCAACTGCGAATCGCTGTTGAATTGTAACAACAACGATCCATTTCTGTAGCGAATGGTAGAGAAGGGTGGGACTGGTGGTGATACAGCAACGTCAAACGAACGTGGTCGAAGGGCACAAACACCGAAAGTGACTCATCAGAAGCTCCGAGTGCTTATTTGGAAGGTTCCTAGGCATCTTCCTTATAGTCCGAACCTCGCACCAAGTATTACCATCTGTTCCATTCTCTGGCGAATGATTTGGCTGGTAAAGAATTGGTCTCAATAGAAGCCTGTGGAAATCGATTGCTCCAATTTTTGGTGAATAGAGACCAGGGTTTTTATGAGAGTGGCATAATGACATCACCATCAAAATGGCAAAGAGTTATCGAACAGAACGGTGCATATCTGATATAAATCCGATAATTCTAACTATGGTAAGTAAAGCCTTCAATGTAATGCAAAAATAATGGATTACTTTTTACTAGACCTAACTTAACATACAGCCTCGAGATTGCTAAAGCTGGATAAGGGCAATTCCTTCAAGTCCTGAATTTTTCTTTTGATGAATTCTTTTTGTTGGTGGTTTCCCTCATTGGGTGCTCCTACTCGCTGTATTGGATCCGATGAGTTGGTTGTTCTGGATACATCAGTAGCTATAAATAAATAAATTACAATTATAAAATATAAGAAATTTTAAAATAAAATTAATATTAATTTAAAGTGCAATAATTTCTCTCACCAATTACAACAAAAAACAACAACATATGCCTGCCTAATCGCCGATATGTACACCGTGCAACATAAAATGCCAGTAATGACCATAATTGTTGCAACTCTTTTATGTCATTATTGTCAATTTGCAATGGCATTTATCGTATTGCTTGCAACACCAAACACAACATACTCACACATACATACATACATACATACAATATGGACATGAATTGCCGCAAATAACAAGACAAAAATGGATTTAACAGTTCCTACTCCCCAACTAGACGTAGACAAACAAAAAAAAAAATTACAAATAAACGAATGTGAGTAAAGTAGAAAGTATTTACAACAATACATAAAACAACAACAATGCGAAAAAGTTAACATCAGCCGCGGTGTTATGTAATCTCGTAATATAAGTGGCCACTTTCTTGTATTAAACATGTTGTTGTTGCCGCATATACAATAAATATGGCATAAGCAAAATCAGAAAAAAAAAAAATAAATAAAAACAAAAACAAAAGCTAGAAGCAAAAATTATTTGAAAAATGAACTCAAGCAATAAAGCAACAAGCAATTGTTGCAACAAAATCATCGCTGAAAAAAAGGCCTTTTACGGTTGTTTGTTGTTGTATTTTTCTTACTGTTGTCACGTTGACCGACTGACCAATTGTCCGCATGCACCAATTCACCAATTGACCAGCTAGAAATAATTCAATCGCATCGCCAACATAACAACGCTTGTGGCATGCAACAAAAGTGCGGCTGTGAGTGTATGGATGAGCGAGTGTGTGAATTGCATATTGCGGGAGTAACACGTGTTTTGTAAATATACCATACATATACGTGTATGTATGTATACAAACGAACATACATAACTGTGACTGCACAAATTTCGAAAACGAAATGCCTTCGGTTCGTTGACTTTTGCCCCACCACTGTGCGTTTGAATTTTTTGAGTTATGTCGCTGCTTTTAGGCTTTTGTCTGTGTAAAAAAAAATGTTTTTTTCTGGTTTTTGTCTTGTTTTCGCTGTCGTTGTTGTTGTTGTTGTTGTTGTTGTTGTATTTAGTATTATTTGAGTATTTTATTGTCACAAAGATTATCCTCGCAGTCGCACTACACCGTTAGCGCACTTTAAATTTATAATCTTCGCCTCCAATCAACGCTCATAATTCATAAATCGTACAAGTCACTTGCAATACCGTTGAATGGGCAATTTATGGTCAAATATAAATAATTAAATTGATTTCATAGGTCAACCGATTTATTTTTAGGGAAGAAAGTATGAGATTCCAAGGAAGGTATGCAGAGCTGGCATTGCAAAGTAGAAGAGATATCCATATTAGGAATATCATTGAGAAACAGATCGTTAAATGATTAATTAACAACAATTCTATAATATGATATAAAATAAATTAAACTAAACTGAAATAAAATAAAATTAAATTAAATTGAATTGAATTGAAATGAAAATAAAATAAAATAAACTAAACTTGATCGTGGATATGTAGGTAAAAGGAAAAAAGTGAAAAACAACAATATGTGAAAGCGGCACACATGTCGCTTAATGGCATAACCATTGGCTCGTGCTGTGGGCATCCCAAGTTCGAATTCCATTCCAACAAAAGGTGTCTGGAAAAAGAAGTCTGATGAGGAAACGTGGTGGTTCCGAAATAGCAGCTATAACTTCTATCGTCCAAAACTATTGTTGTAATTTTTTCACTATTTCCAAAAAATATATGGTCTGAAACAGTTCCATTTAAACGAAAAACCCAAAAACAATTCAACACAATAATGACCCGAAAAAGCATCTAAAATAATGTAAATTAAAATAAAATTAATTTATATTGATTGATGATTGAAATATAAAAAAAGTAAAATATTATAAAATTAAATTAAATAAAAAATATTAATAAAATAGAATAAGATAAAAAAGAAAAAAACTAAAATACAATAAAATAAAATAAAATAATATTAAATTAAATTAAAAATTATAGATTAAAGTAAATTAAAATAAAAAATAAAACAATATTGTATAAAATAATTGAAATAAACAAAACAAAATTAAAAAAATATATTGTAATAAAATATTAAAGAAAATAAAATCAAATCAAATAAAATTATATTAAACTAAATTAAATAAAATACAATATGTATATACCAGGTGTGTTTGTTGAAGTGTGCCGGTTTCACTAGTTGATGTCCCTAGCAATATGTATAAATTTCTATGATTTGGCATGTATGGTAATTTTTTTCTATTGACATTAACCTACAAAAATACGCAAGTCACATTCCGCCAAAATAATAGCGTCTTATTTGTTCACCTCAGTGAATATGTCGAGTTTCGTTCCAAGTAAATCGCATTTGCGGCATTGTTGCTTTTCTTATTTCATCAAAAGAAAAAAGCAGCTGAAGCTCACCGGTTGCTGGTAGAAACTTACATACTGAACATACTCCAGTGATTAGAACATGTGAGACATGGTTTCGTCAATTTAAAAGTGGAGATTTCGATTTGACAGACAATGAACATCCTGGTGCAGCGGAAAAGTTCGAAGACGAGAAATTGCAGGCGTTATTGGATATTGATCCAACCCAATCGCAACAAAAGTTGGCAGAAATACTACATGTGACTCTATGAGGAATTTGCCAACGCTTAAAAGCCATGGGAAAGATCCAGAAGTATGGAAAATGGGTGCCACACCAGCTGAACGATAGACAAATGGAAAATCGAAAAACCGTTTGTGAAATGCTGCTTCGAAAGGAAATCTTTTCTGCATCGAATTGTCACGAGGGACGAAAAATTGATTTATTTTGAGAACCCGAAGCGAAAAAAATCATGGCTTTCCCCTGTTGAAGCTGGCTCATCGACTGCAAGGCCAAATCGCTTTGGCCGTAAGACAATGCTCTGTGTTTGGTGGGACCAGTGTGGTGTGGTGTACTACGAGTTGTTAAAACCTGGTGAAACGGTGAACATGGATCGCTACCGACAACAAATGATCAATTTGAATCATGCGTTGATCGAAAAACGGTTGGAATGGGCCCGAAGACATGGTAGAGTTATCTTGCAACATGACAACGCGCAGTCTCATACCGCTAAACTGGTGAAAGACACATTAAAAACATTTAATTGGGAAATATTATCGCACCCGCCGTACTCTCCAGACCTCGCCCCGTCCGACTATCACCTTTTCGCATCGATGGGACACTCCCTTGCAGAGCAGTGCTTCGCTAATTTTGAAGAAGTCGAAAAATGGCTCGTCGAATGGTTTGCCTCGAAAGAGAAAAAGTTTTTTTGGAATGGTATCCATAATTTGCTTGAGAGATGGGCGAAATGTGTAGAAACCAATGGTCAATACTTTGAATAAAAAAATTTTGAGATTCCTCTGAAAAATAAGTGTTTTCTTTAAAAGAAATAAATAAAGTAAAATAAAAAAGTAATAAAAAAATAAAATGAAAAGTAAATTTAAAAAAAAATAATAATAAATGAACTAAAATAAAATAAAGTTAGATATAAATAAACCAAAATAAAGTCAAATAAAATAAAGTAAATTAAAAAATAAAATAAAATAGAAAAAATAAAATAAAATAAAATAAAATAAGATAAAATAATATAATAAAAAAAATAAAAAATAATATAAAATAAAATAGAACAAAGTAAAGTAAAGTATTTTATTAAATAATATAAAAAATCATAAAATAAAATAAATTAAAATTATATTAAATTAAATTAAATAAAATTAAATAGAAAAAAATAATTAAAAAAATTGAAATAAAATGAAATGAAATAAAATCAGGTAAAGTAAAATAAAATAAAATTAAGTAAAACAAAATAAAATAAATTAAATAAATAAAATAAAATTAAAAAAATTAAATAAAATATAATTAAATTAAATTAAATTTAACAAAGTAAAAAAAAATTAATTGAAATAAAATGAAATAAAGTAAAATATAATAAAATAAATTAAATTAAATTAAATTAAAATAAATAATATAAAAAAATAAAATTAAATAAGAAATAAATGAAATGAAGCAATTTAAAAAATTAAATAAATATTAATGAACTAAGGTAATTAAAATAAAATAAAAAATAAATAACATAAAATAATATAAATAAAATAAAATACAACAAAATAAACTAAAATTAAAGAAAAAAATTAAATAAAAAACACAATTAAATTACAATAAAATAAAATTAAAAAAATGAAATGAAAAATAAAATAATATAAAATAAAATAAAAGAGAAAGTAAAATTAAATTAAATAATATAAATTAAATAAAAATAAAAAGGAAATTTTAATTTAAATGGTAGATGTCAAACCCTTTATTTTCTTATCTTCCCCTAAACATACTTGGCATTGACACGTGCTGAAGAAAACACTTTTTCTCGATTTTTAGTATTTTTTGATATATTCAGTAATGGCAAAAGATAGAATTTTGAAACTTTCTACATCAAAATATTTTTTAAAATTTTACAATTTCATCTATGATGAAAGACTCTCCAATGATGATAGCGGCATCACCAGATTATTCTATGATGGCAAAAGTGGAAGGCAAGTGTATTTTATTGCAAGCTCGTCGGCCATTTCGTTACAACGCCCTGGCACCCATATTAGGTTTCAGAAAGGACGGCTTAACCACCGCTTTCACTGATATGCGACAATTCTCTATAGGTTCTGGTGCCCCTAATACATCGAAAACTTTCAAAGCTGGCGTATTCTTATCCATACGGACCCAGAGAACGTATAATAATGAGAAGGTGCAAATTCATGGCACCACTAAAAAGTTCTCTGACAACTTCTGAAAAATCATGGGTAGGGAATTCAACACACTGTTAAATAACAGCAACCACGAAATAAAATTTTGTTAACAGATGCAGGCAAGTGGTTTTCTGTTAAAAACAGAGAAATCGTATGCAATTAATTTCTCTATGTTAACGTATATCTTTGCTTGGGACTTTTAACCAAATGAATTAATTACAAGATTGCTAAAAATGTGTTTAAATCACTAATTTTTATTATCATATTTGAAATATTAAAATAATATTAAAAAAAATTATATTAAGTTTTAAAAAAATAATATTTTTATCAACAATTCAAATATAGATTTAAAATTGATTTAAAAAATCCGATATAAAGAAATAAGTTGCAAAAATATTTATTTTAATCAAAAATTTTGAAGTTGTCTTATTTATGGACTGAAATCATAATTGCATTTGTTCCTCATCCTAGTTCATATGTCGATATAAATATGGTCATACCCACAAGTATTTTTTTTGAATATTATTTGAGATTTTGTCAATGCTGTTATCAGCGATCTATATAAATACCAATTATGCCAATTTCAAAGTGATCAGTGGCGCAATGGTTTGCGTCGTTTGATTTTTGTCCAAGCTGCGTGGGTTCAAATCCTTCTCTCGCTTCTTTTTCGCGTTTTATTTTTTGGAATTTGTCAAATTTTAAATAGTCGACAAGGAATTGCTTGTTGATACGGGGTACGAGGAAAAAGAAGTTAGCATAATTTTGTGTATGTATGGGTCTTTCATATATGTACATGCATGGACCTTTGAATGTGTTTGTATTTGACTTCAGCTCAACTAGAATTTCTGATTTTTGCAAATTTTACTATCGTCGGAATGAAACTGCTTGTGGACGGCGGGTTTAGGGGAAGGGAATAGGCGAGTTTTTGTGCATGTGTGCGATTTTCGTATACACATTGGTCGCTTTGAATGTATGTGTTTTCAACTTCAGACAAACTTAAATTCTGATTTTTGTAAATTTTGTCATCGCTGCGAAGAAGACGTTTGTGGATGGCGGGGTAAAAGAAGGAAGGGCATGCGCATTAATAAGATTGTATGCGTTTTTCGTATACATATTAAAATGCTTGAATGTATAGTTTCTCTGCCTTCTCATTATTATAGTTTCTCTGGACAACACACCTTTTAGGCGTGAACTTTTGCCAAAGAAACTATTTCCGTTTTGTGTTTTTAGTGAATATGTCGCACCCTGTGCGGCGCCATTGGAGAGGAGTTGGAGGAAACGGAAAAATTAAAATAGATTTAATTTAAAATTAGACGCCCGTATGGGACAAATAAATGCACATATGCATATATATTAATGTTGCAAATTATAAAGTATTCATAAATAGAACATTTTTTATGGCAATTAGTTCGTAATATTTCATGTTAGAAACACCGAATGCATTTTTAGCGCCCTGTGATTATAATAAATAATATTTTATTCATACAAAAAATAAATACAAACCACTCTGGTTTGAAAATTATTTACATTATGTACTTTAATTTTTTTTTTTTTTTGCAATTTTCCACTTTAGCAGCTAATTATGGCTTGCCTATTTGGTTTTGTCATGAAGAAATTTAACCCAATTGCAATTTGTGCTGTCTGGATGAAAGCAGCAGTGAGTGCCATTCACAACAGTTTATTTTAGTGTTTATTTCCATATTTTTCCAAAAAAAAAAACAAAAAACCAACAAATCTCAAGAGCCAAAAATTGTAACAACATTTCATAGTTGCTGGCAGCAGACAAGCAGTTATTCCGTGCAGCGGGAGCAAGCCAAAGCGATATTATTGCATTGTCATCGGCTGCGACGTCGTTGCTGGCATCGCTGTCAGCTGTCAAATCGTATTTGGCCTCTTGTTGATTATTCGCTACACAAACAACAACCCAGACATTGCTTTTGGGAATACCTGTTGCAGCGAATGCAACAAACAATTGTTGCACGTATGTATGTATATACGTGTATGTACTATAGATATATATGTATGTGTATATGGTATATTCGCAGCTATAATTTAGTAACAATTGTGTGCATTTAACTGTGAATTGTGTAATAATTTGTTTTTTATTCCAAGATAATTTTCGTACGCTGTCAGGTTGTAATCTGGATTGAACGTGCAGACATTTTGTGTTTGTAAATTTTATGTGATACATATTTATGATTGAATTAAAAAGTATGTTACACCATGTAATTATGGCAAATTTTTGTTGTCAGTCAATTGTGGGAGATGACACAATCGATTATAATTTTTCATTTAGTAAGCGTCAAACATTTTGGTAATAGTCTTTGGCCTATTTACTTAATTCGATTATTATTTATTAATTTTTTAAAACCACTGTAGACAGATATTGCAAAGCTTTGTAGCAGCCGTAATAAAAATAGTATGAAATTCTATCAAATTATGAGTATTTTTATTTTATTTGTTTGATTTATATTAATAAATAATATTTTATTTCTTTTATTTTATTGTTTTATTATTTTTGACATTACTTAAGTCAATTCATTACAATTTTTTTTGATTAATTTTATTTAATTTCATAATTTTATGCTTTATGCTATTTTATTTTACTTGTATTTTCGATTTTATTATAATTTTCTTTAGTCTATTTTCCTTAATTTCTAATTTGCTTTTACTTTATGTTATATAATTTAATTTTTACTGCTCTATTTAATATTTTTTTACAATAATCAATAAAGATTTAATTTATTTTGTTTGATTTTATTCAATATTATTTTTTAGCATTTTCATTTTGTTGTGTTTTTTTCATTTTAGTATTTTAAATTAAATTTAGTATTTTTTTTAATTTATTTATTTTTTTATTATTATTTTGTTTTGTTTTATTTCGTGTTATTTTAATTTATTATATTTCGTTTCATTTAATATTATTTAATTTAATTTAATTTTATTTTTTTTAAATTTATTTTATTTTATTCTAGTATATTTTATTTTATTTTTATTTTTTTATTTGATTTTATTTTACGCTATTTTACTTAATTTTACTTAATTTTATTTTATTTAATTTTACATTTTTTAATTTATTTTAATTTATTTAACTTTATTCCCATTTTTTATTTTATTTTATTCTAGTATATTTTATTTTATTATTTTTTTTGTTATTTAATTTAATTTTATTCATTTTATTTTGTATTATTTTAATTAATTTTATTTTATATTCTTTTATTTTAATCTATTCTTATTTTTTATTTTATTTTTTTTGGTATATTTTTTTAAATTTATTTTATACATTTTTATTTTATTTTATTATAATTTGTTTTATTTTATTTTACCTTATTATCTTTTTTTAAATAAAGGTTATTTCTTTTTAGTCTTGTTTTTTCGTAGATATGTGTATATTTAATTTTATTAAACTATACTACATTATGTAATTTTTATTTACTTTATTAATTATTATAGTTTTTCATTTTAGTTGTACTTTATTTTTTTATATTTTATTATCTTGTTTTCTATGTGCTAATTTATTTAATTACTAATTTCATTTCAATTTGCTTTATTTTAACATAATTTCTTCTTTCGTTTAGTTTTATAAAATTTCAACCTATTTTTCCTTATTATATTTTTGTTTTTTAGTTTCCTTTTACTCCGGCTTGTTACAAAATAAAAAAATAATTCGTTTCATTTTGTTTAATTTTATATAATAAATAATATTTTTTTTTTAATTTTTATTTATCCTTTATAATTATTATTTTTCATTTGTTTATTTTGTTTCGGGTTTTTAGTTTTTTTTCATTTTTTTATAAAATTTAAAAAAAAAAAAATTTGGTAATATTATTAATCGAAAAGCATTAAAGGAAAACATTAAATTAAAATTTATTTGATTAAAATTATGAACCACAAATTCATTTTATTTTAATTTGTTTTTAGTTAATTAATTTGATTTTTTTTGTTTCATTCTTGTGTTTTTTTTAATTGTCTAACATGTACCACCCTGTGTCAAATCAGTGTTTACATGGCCTGCAGATGTCACCGTCGGACTGCATGTCAGCTGTTGTGTCTATATATAACTGAATTCTTTTTCACACGAGTGTGGAGTACAAACATTTTTGGGGATGATTTCACAGTTGGTTTTCAAATATGCAAAATGAATAAAGGTAATACCGAGGAGGATGAATTATTTAAAGAAACTAAAGTTCAGGAAAGTGAAAATGAAGAGCTGCCAAATTTTGCGTTTCCGAATCTCAAAGGTATGAAGGAATTAAACATTATCTTATTGCAAAACTAACTAACTCACACCCCCTGCTGAGCATTTACAGATGATCCCGATTTACTAGAAGAGTTCAACTGCATCGATTTTTCCAACCTTAATGTTAATGAGTATTTAGATGCAGCGATCACAAGTAACTTGAGAACAATCGAATTCAAGTGGAAAAGTGAATGTTTGGTAATGTAAGTGGTAGAAGCGTTGAGCTGCTGTACTAACATATGTTACAATTTTATAGATTTGTTCCGAACAATTTGAGGAGTATCAGGATTTGCTGAAACATTGTACGCTGATGCATAAAGATGAGTTTGACGAATATTCATGTACGATACAAGATTGTAGTGTTTCGTTTGCCGATGAGGATTTACTCGCACGACATTTAGTATTAGCACACAGCGATTTAGAGAAGTATGGAGAAAACAGTAGTGTAGAACTTGAAAAAATTTATTAAATAATATATATTTATATATAGCGTTAAAATATATGGCGGTTGTTCTATTTGTGGATTACGGTACTCAAATTTCCATCAGTTGAATAAGCATTCCTGCTATCATAAACTAAAACGCACAGCTGGCATACAACCTTATTGTGAGTTTTGTAAGGAGGAGTTTGTCTCACATAAAAGGTAAACAAATGTACCGGGTTGTGTGATTGTTTATATTTTAACAATTTTATTATTATAACATTTCAAGGTTGGTCTTTCACCTGCAATTTCATTTAGCAAATCGACGTCCAATGGCTTGCTTAATATGCAACCAAGAATTTAACGATGTGGATGAGTTCTTTCTTCATGTAAATTATGCGCACGAAAAGCCAGATAAACTGGCATGTAGTATGTTAGTATCAAACAATTGATTTACCTCTGTATAATTATGCATTTAAATTAATAAGAACTTTTTGTTATGAATGTCATTAGCTGTGATCGCGTATTTATAGACATTGAAATCTATAATTTGCATGTAAATATGCACAAAAACAAGCCAAAGTTCAGATGTGATGAATGCAGTAAAATGTATCATGTTGCAAGGATGCTGAAAAAACACAAGGTATAACAGTTTTATATTAGAAAGGCTTTATTATAAAATTAATTACTTTTTTTTTTGAATATTAGGAAGATTGTCATACCAAAATTGAATATAAATGCGACTCCTGCCCGCAAATATTTCCAACATTTTCAATGCTACAAAACCATTTAAAATGGCATAAAGCCGATGTCGAGAAGCAAGTCTACACTTGTTTGAATTGTGGTTTGATTGACGGCGATTACGAGAGTCTTGTGGTACGCAATAAAATCAAATTCTTATTTTCTGTTTTAATCGAAATAAATTTCTTGCGCTCTAGAAACACACCAACCAATCATGTTCTGAATGCTTCGATTGTGAAATTGTTGAAGAAATACTTATGGTAGCCTACCGTTGTCACTACTGTTCACAAGATTACAAGGATAAAGATTCGCTACGTAAGCATCGTGCTACCGGCGTGCATGATAATAAAAAATTCAGCTGTCCCATCTGCCAGGCTGAATTCGGTAATAATAAAGGAAAACGTTTTCACATGACTAAACATAAAGATTATCAAGCTATATTAGAGCGCCTACCAATAAAGCGTTTAATGATGTGCGATGTGGGCGTAAGTTTGCAGTGGTGATTTTTCAAAATTTATATTCTTAATCATTTATTCTTAGGATTGTGAAGAGTCATATAGTGAGTGGTATTCATTACAACGGCACAAGCATCGTTTACACCAACCAAACACCTGTCCTAAGTGCAATAAAAAGTTATCTAACGAAGTTGAATTAGAGTGTCACATTGCACAATGTCAAATTAATGACTTTACTTGCCAATTTTGTAATAAAAAATGTCCTACAAAAATGTCTTTATCCGTGCATATAGCGCGTAGTCATAATAATAGTATGTACTCTCAATTGAAGTGTATATTAGATGCCTAATAATGTCTTACTTTCAGAAAATTTACAATGTCCACACTGCACGCGCGCTTACAAGGATGAGCAAGCGCTGCAACAACATATAGACTATACACATGTGCCAGTGGCGTGTACGCATTGCGAAAAAGTCATAAGCTCTCGACGTTACTTAGAGTTACATATGCGTGCTGTCCATGAAAGTATCTGCAGATACTTCTGTACGCATTGTAATAAAGGTTTCTATCATCGCTCACAGATGGAGTTGCATGAAGAGAGCGTATGTTGTATAAGCATACATATTTCAAAAGTATATCAATGAATTATTTTCTAATTTAGGTACATGTGGACGCCATTTACAGATGTGGCGAATGCCATTTTAAAACCAGATATGCCAAATCACTAGAAATACACATAGCTAAGCACTTGAAGAAGTTGGAACTGAAATGTCCACATTGCGATAAAATGTTTGGTCGTAAAAGCTCATTGAATATGCACATTAAACGCCATATGAATGATAAGCGGTAAATATTTACTTTAACTACTTTTTTTTCTAAAATTTTTCTAACCAAACTCTAAACACTTCTGCTCAACAGCTTTAGATGCGCAGACGTCATTCGTGATGGTTGCGATGCTTCCTTTGTTGCACGTCATTTACTAAACACTCATATTATAAACAAACACTCCTTGCAAGGTAACAATCGTAAGACTGCCAGACAAAACAAGGGTGTCGGCACGCAACCAAAGAAAAGCAATAGAAGTGTACAGCACACAGACGTTGATATAAGCACAGATGCAGCGTTGCTTCAAACAACTACACCAACTGTAGTAGCTATGGAAACTGAAAATAACTTTAAATTGGGTGAGACATTGCCAAATGCTGCTGATGATAATTGTATGTTGGTGGTGGTGGACGATCAGGCATTACAAATGGTTAACGCTATTGGTAATGGGCAGCTAATTGTATACGGAGAAGAAATGTGAAACGAGCAAAAAAAAAATTCGTAACGAGCATCTCATACTAGCTAAAATATACAACAAAAAAAATTAGAACAATTCACATACCTACATATGTTTAATTAATGTTTTAAATAATACACATTTAAAGTGTGTTTGTTTTTTTTGTGTATTTGAAATTTGTCATTTATAGTCATCGATATAGTATTTATGTCATATACAATATGCAATATTTATATATATATATATATTATATATAAATTAGAATTTTTATGCAAATTTTACATTTAATTGCTTGCAATTGGCGCCAAAAAGTGGTACAAACAAATCAACATACGTATGTATGTATGTACGAGTACTTCCACAATACAACTTATAATTACATACACTCACACTGCTGCTTTCTTACGCTCACGCCCGCCTGCACTGAGCGAATTTGTATGTCATCATAAGTGCCTGTTTTGCTTACATTTTCTCTTCGCTATAAATCAGTACTACAACAAAATATAATTTGAAATATATTTATTTATACATACCTACATAAAATACTACGTACTTATGCCTTTGTGCCGTTTTTTTTTGTTTGGTTGTTTTTGTGTAATCAATTTGTATATGTATTTATATATATATATATATATTTTATTTATTTTTTTCAAAACACACTACAGTTATTGTTTCTGTATTAAAATTTAATTGAGTGCAATCACATAAATTTGATTACGTTTACATTTTATGTAGCTATAATATAATAATAATTTAACAGTGTCATGAAAAGCAAAGAAAATTAAAAATTTGGCTTATTCCCGTTTAGAACGTCATGTATGTACGTATGTATGTTTGTTTTGTATATTAATTAAGTTATTACAGTGTAAATAAATGATTTTGAATTGTCTAATTTAATTTGTCTTTTTTGACTTTTTGGCTTGTTTGGACTTCAATTTCTCCTTCTTCATACGCTCCTTCTCCGTCAGCGATTTGTACACCTTGTAGCCGAAGAGCGCTGAAAAGATTGAGTGGGAAATGAGTATACAAATTAATGATTTGTTGAGTGGCATATTGGCAATTAAAAAAAAAATAATAATAAATTGTTATATAAGCAATAAAAAGGTTTTTAATAAATGGTTAGCAATAGATTTTTTTAAATTCCAAAATATTAAGCCATAAACCAAATGAAGATACAAAATTGTCTTGAAAAAATCTCTATAAGAATTTATCAACACCAAAGTAGTTCTGCTATGACATACAAGTAATTGAAACACCGCAGAGCTCTTTATTAATCACTTACATAACATTTTACTTTCCTCTACAGTGAAAAAAATGTCCATAAGGAAATAAGAATAAAAAATTGCTAAAAAGCATCGACAAAGTTACATGGCGCTCTATGCTTATCTTTTGACCATAACGTGGTTAAAGTGATAATCCTTGGTCGGATCAACCACGGTGCATAGAACCGGTTGTTACTCGTTCCATACTAGCCAGCGTAAATCCACCTAAATTTTCCTAATGAAACAGGCACGAAAATCTACGCCAAGCCGATCACGAAGAGCCACAAATCATTGAAAAAAATCTAACGGCCACGGTAGCCGAGTGGCTAGCATTGCATACTGACATTCGGAAGGCCTGGGTTCAAATCCTGCTACGACCAACATCCAAAAGTTATAGATAATTAATTTAAATAAAAAAATTAAATAATTTTATAATTTCGGTCGCCCCTCGGTAGGGAATGCCAACCCCTCCGAGTGTATTTCTGACATGAAATAAAAGGCTCCTCATAAAAAACCATGAGACGTTTGGAGGCGAGCTATTAGTATAGTATAAGCTGTAGGTCCCTCTATTTGTTGGGAAAAACATCAAGACGCAAAGCCACAAATTGGAGGAGGAGCTCGGTCGAAAATCGCTTCTTCCGGTTACAAAGGTAGGGTCGGCTAATTAACATCAGCAGATCAAGCGGGTAGTGTACTACTTAAAATCTTGTAACCGCTTCTCTGGGGCAACGAAGACGAGACGTTATGACCGCGAGTTATTTTAGCCGTCTTGCATCCTTCGGTCGAGAAAGTGACCCTCCGTCTGCGCAAACTGGCAACCACTGCAAAGTGTAAGCCTACAAATCCATCGATCTCGATGGTACAAGCCTGATATTGCTAAAAAAAAATCCTTGTCCAATGGGGGCAGAAACACTCCCTACACTCAATATCTCTAGTACCTCACTACCAGTGTAATTGAAGAGGTGGGCCGTGAACTGCTCGAGTGGTGGGCATTTCATCGATAGTGTTTTGGGGTCAAACTTCAAAACTCTGTAAAACTAAACAACTACAAAAGCTATAACTACAACCAGGGAAAACCTCGGCTATCCTCATCACCAGCTGGGCGAAAGAGCACCGCTCGAACTAAAAGTCAACGGATTGAAAATTCCAACAGTTAATAATCCTAAGTTACGGGAACGGAAGAACACAACCACAGGCTTTGAATACCACTCACCGAGAGTCTGCCAACACGTTCGTAAACTATCTTCTCGTGAATGGCCTACTCGGAATCCAACCACCAACTATTGCATATCAACAGTTCGAGCTGCCTGGAGAAACCCTAGTAATACTGGCTGAGTTAAGGTCTGAATATTGCAGTCGACTTAATTTCTACTTATCCCGACTTGACCCCGACAAACGCAACGTAAGTACATATGTCTTGTACTAACCACCTGCTTGCATGTCCTGTAAAACCAAATCATCTAACATCGCTCGCCTTCTGGGCCGAATCCGTTGAAACAGTTATTTGATTGCGATATCTGTTTCTGAGCGGCGTTTGAAAGCCGCTACAACAACAACAACACAAATATGCGTCCCCGGTTCCTGGTATTGGGAACTCAAAATGTACCTACGGCAAAGGCGACTTAAATCCAATAAGGGCCAGCGACAGTTGGGCCGAAGACACTACACGCTTTCTGGGCTGCTCTGGTAACTAGAGAGATATGTAATACATATATGCTCCCACAAATATCAAAAGCACCAATTAGCGTGAAGAAAATAACACTTTTCGTGTACGTATGTCGACATCGTAGAATCTTCTTCACCAGTAGACTCAGCATCTACTTATACATATCGACTCGACTCCGAAACGTGAAGATGTATGTCCTGCCGTCAATAAATTCCCGCAAGGCATTTTCCACATACCCAATAAAACCTACTCCCCTAATACCCTACCCATTCTTGTTTGAACCCTTAGAAACAGCTCGTTTCCAGCTAGATGATATCGAACGACTAATTTTATTTGCTCCTATGCGGGACTAACAACTCGCCAAAACAGTAATAGCAACAACACGAGAATGATGGGCGGATGTTTGCTTTTAGTTAGCCGAGAAAGGACTACGGCCTACTCAATCGAAAGTAACATTGTTATTGTTATTGTTCAGCAATAGACGAATGATTAATAGTACGTACTCTCACGTGTAAGGTCCTTGGATCGAAACCTGGACCGACCAACATCCTAAATTATAGAGAATAGAGAATATCAAGCTCTCCGAGTGTAACTCTGACGTGAAATAAAAACTCCAGAAAAGAAATCTATCGGCCATTCTTAGGCAGCTTAGAATAAACTTGTAGATCTCTCCATTTGTGGGAAAAAACGTCGAGACGCACACCACAAATTCGAGGAGAAGCTCGGTCGAAAATCGATTCAGCTCTAATAGAGAGGAGAGGCCTCATTCTTTCCTTTACGTGGTTATAGCGTAACATTCAAACCAACTCTTCTTGGTCGACCTAAGTGCTTCATGAACGCTCCCCTATGACGTTTACCTAGCGCAAATTTGCCTGGAAGAATAGCTCACAAAGCTCCTCTGCTTAAAAAAGCATATTTGAGGAAGAGGAGGAGGTTTTTAGTACTTTTTAAAAGCGATGACCAAAGATATATATGTTTTTTTAACTGAACTTTATGTTAGACTAGCAGACCCGACAAAGAACGGTAAAAACCCCTCAACCTTAGTCAGAATATTAAGTTTTTTATTATATTATTGTTATTTAAAAAATTTATAAGCGATTAAAATTGAAAAAAGGGTAAGAAAATTAAAAAGTCTGCAATTTTTTTTTGGTGAAAATGTTTTATTGTAATTCCGGCCATAGCCAATGTGATACAAAATAAGAAATCGTTTTGATTTTGGCTTTCAGAAGATTCGTTTTACAGTTATCGTGTCACTCAGCAGTCGCTATTTAAAAAAAAAAATGTTCAATTAATATTTTTATACGTCTACTTATCTACAAAAACTTTGATTTATAAATATTTTTTTAAAAAACAATAAAATTTGGAGGAACCTGGCCTTAAGTCAGGCAGCTAAAAACGTGAAAAAAATATTGGAAATCATCGAATCTGGCCGTCATACGAGCACTGTTTCGATTGTCCAGGAGCTAAACATTGCACAAAAAACAGCAGTTTGGAACCACTTGAAAAAGGCTGGATACACAAAGAAGCTCGATGTATGGGTGACAGATGTGTAAAGGAGAAAAAACCTCATAGACCGAACTTCCAACTGCGAGTCACTGATAAATCGTAACAAAATCGAACTATTTCTGAAGATAATGTAAAGTGGATTACTAACAGCAGCGTTAAACGAAAACGGTCGTGATCGAAAGGCAGTAAACGGGCACCAACGGACTCCAAGCCAGTATTGGCGGCTAAGAAGGTTTTGTTGTAAGTTTTTGGCTGGTAAAGAATTGACCTTAAGAGAAGTCTGTTTCATATTATTTCTTCTAGTCGTGTATATCGCAGTAGAATGCTTATATAAAACACAATTTGCTTTTAGTCTAGCACAAGTCACTAATTGCTTGACAAAGTCAAAGTTGAATTAATAATAATCAGAGAAACGTTTATGAATATTAATTTTGCTTTCAATATGCCGCTTAACTAATTATGAGAATATAAAGTACACATGCAATATAAATTCAAGTGCACTTATACATACATACACGTACATACATAAGTTAGCATCAAAACAATCTAGTGAGATCTCAAAACTTTCGTTAGTACAAAATACAAAAGCCGAAAGAAAGAAATTCAAACAAAAAATGCTTAAAAGCCGTAAAACTACTTTCTATTTTTGAATGTTATTGTTGTTTTGAATTGTTTATAATTCATTAGACCTTTTTCACGTTAAGAGCAGCGGAAACAGCTGTTTGAGAATGACAACAGAAACTTTAAGTACAACAAAGTAGATTATAAAAAAATATTTATTTCTCTATATGCATATATTGGATTGTCACAAAAGAAACCGGCAATTTTTTAAAAGAAATTTAATAATGAACTTTAAAAAAATAATGTAATTTCCATTTTGTTGGATGACCTTTCGCCATCTTTCCGGCAACATCATTATGCCACGCTCATAGAACTTTTGGCCTTTATCTGCAAAAAACCTAAACCAAGTGCGATTTGATAGCCTCGAAAAGTTCGAAAGTTTTATCATTTAATGAGTTCTGTAAAGATAGAAACAAATGGTAGTCTGACGGTGCAAGGTCAGAGCTAAAAGGTGGATGTATCAAAAGTTCCCAGCCCAGCTCTCTCAGTTTTTGGCGAGTGACCAAAGATGTGTGCAGTGGAATATTGGACCTTTACGATTGACCAATTCTGACCGCTTCTTGTCGATGGATGTATTCAATTTGTCCAGTTGTTCTCCGTAGATATCCGAATTAAAAGTTTGGTTCCTTGGAAGTAGCTCAAAATATACCACACCCTTCCAATCCCACCAAACTGACAGCAGAATCTTCTTCTTTTGGTGAAAAATCAGCCTTTAAAGTGGTTTGTGGCGCTTCATCATGCTTGGACCATGATCGTTTTCGATTTACGTTATTGTAAACAATCCGTTTTTTATCTCCAGTTAAGATTTGCTTCAAAAACGGATCATATTCATTGCGTTTAAGATGCATATCACAAGCGTTAAATGAATTTCTTTCAACTTATGTAGTACCCAAATATCAAGTTTTTTGCCAGTCCAAGACATCGGTTATGGTTATGAATGGTTGATTTTAGTAAACTTAACTTCTCTTCAATCTCATACTCTGTTACATGACGATCCGTTTTGATTAAAGCCTTGATATCGTCATCATCAACTACACTTGACCGATCTGAACGTGGCTTATCTTTGAGTGAAAAATCTCCCGAAAGAAATTTGACAAACCAACTTCGACACTGTGTTTCTTTTAAGGCCTTATCACCATACAAATGATGCATATTTTTAGCAATCGGCGCTGCATTTTTTCCTTTAAGGAAATAATAAAGTAAAATGTTCTTTTGTGGGCTCCATATTAAAATCAACGCCAAACAAACAAATATAAACAAAATTAAGCGTAATTTTTTTCTAAAGCAAGCTAAAAGTGGCAGCTTAGTATATCTGTTAAAAGAAAAAAAGTCACAAGCTGTTCAAAAAAATTGTTAACGCCGTCTGTATGAAAAATCGCCGGTTTCTTTTGGGGCCACCCAATATAATATAAATTGAGGATGGATATATATATATAAGTATGAATCTATACTGCCAATACACTCCGAAACTACTCAGTAGATTTCAGAATAGAATACAGTTTCTGAAACTTCATTGTATATTTTTGTAAAAATTGTCACCTGTCACAAAAAAAAAATATAAAAAAAATCCTTTTTATTGCTCGATTTACTTGAAATTTGGTACACAAGTACTCCAGTGCCTAAATTATCACAGGGAATACTTTTTTTTACCGTGTAGTAGACCTGGGATTAATTTATTTAAAACAATCCCATTTATATTTCTGTGTAAATTTAGTAAAGGACCACTTTTTTCCATGACCTGGGACCGATCTATCCCCAAAGAAAAAAACCTTCGATGGTTCGATTTGTCTGATACTTAGTACACAATTCCCTCATTGCCTAAATTAAGTTAAAGATCACTCTTTCATCCAGGAAGTGGACCTGGGAACGATCTATTCCAAATAATTACTTGATATTTGGTACATAGTAGCTTTTTGCTTAGATTATCATGAACTTTATTGGGAAGCGGGCCTGGGAACGATCTATTTTTTGGTACATATGTAGGTAGCTATTTGCTTAAATTATGTTCAGCACCACCTTTTCTTCCGAAATCTGAACCTAGAAATGATCTATTCCAGAAAATCTCATTTATTGTTTGTTTGATTTGAGATTTGGTACCTGGCACCAGTCTATACAAAAAAGAAATCGAACTTAAAGTTCGCTTTACTTGAAATTTTACGAAGTGGACCAGAAATGGATCTCATTGAGGCAAATATTTTTATGGTTCGATTGTGTTGAATTTTTGTACGAAGTTGGTAGGTTTTTTTTCGAGACAAAGATATGCCAGAAATGGACGGCAAAGCAAGTTCAATTTGCTTGAAATTTAGTACGTTCTAGATTAACATATGAATCGCGGTTTAGTTCATCATGAATCCAACGAGACAGACGGCCAATAAAGAGTGTAATTTGCCGATGAGGCGTTTGCGCAAAAACAGTAGGAATTGTGGGCCCACAATTCATGGATTTTTCAAGGCGCCATCGCACCGAGCTGTAGTTTTAAAACCAAAAACTCGTTCAATATCATCGATCGACCACCGTATTCACCGGATTTGGCCCCAAGTGACTCGAAACTGGTTCCAACTCAATTGAGGCCGTAAAAGAAAACTCGCAGAGGGAACTGATGTCGACTGATTTCAACAGCTGCTGCAAACAAACTGGTTGACAGATCGCGCTCATTTTTGGCATAGTAATTAAGGACAGTGCTAAAAACTTAACAAAAAAAAAACAGTGCTGAAGTGCGTGAGCAGTTGAAAAGACAATTTCTGGAAACTTTCCGGTCTTAATGTATAAAGAGTGTTTTTTAAAGGTGTGGTTTTCAATGAGGCAATGCTTTTTTCAGAGTTGATCTTTTTGGCAACTGTTACTTGACTTATATTTATACTTCACAGTGAAGATTCTCACTTCGGAACAACGTTTGCTAATCGGGCGACATAATTGCCCAGTAGAGTCGGTAATTCTAGCAGTCCTAGATCGTTTACTCTAGTGAACATGGCGCATGTTTAGAGACGCCGTCCAGTGTGTTCCGAAGTCACTATTGCTGTTGTGGAGCAGAGTATTCAAGAAGATCCAAACGGGTCCATCCCCCATCGTGAGCGATAATCAAGTGCGTCACCCGTTCGGTGAATCATCCTCAAACGAGATGACCGTCGATCTCTATTTTCACAAGAACGTTTTATTCAGCGCTGAAACGATTTTCGACCGAATTCCCTCTCCAATTTGTGGTATGCGTCTTGATGTCCTTCCAACAAATCGAAGCACCTAAAGTTTATACTGCAGTAAACTGTCTCCGAACAGCTGATGATTTTTTATGAGGAGTTTTTATTTCATGTCGGAAATACACTCGGTATTAGAATTATAATTAGAAAAATTAATTTTCGATAATTTTGGATCTTGGTCGAACCATTGCTCGAACGATTGGTCTATATTTCCTCAAAAACTAAGCAGAATGAATAAATTTGACATTACAAATAATAAAGTTAACGATTGACGCCTTGGAAGAGAAAAATTTGGCTGACATACGGCCCCAAATTGTTGTAAAAAGTGGTGGAAACTTGGCCTTCTCGGCTGGAATTTCTTCGCGCCATCCGGATCAATCCCTTGTCCGAAATCATTTTGAAAATATAATGGCACACCCTTGTATTTGTAAAAAGGCTACATACTTGTCCGCTGCATTAAGTTATACACGTATGCGTTTTATTTTTTCTTGAAAACCACATGTCTAAAAAACACCCTTTATTCTAAGATAAATTTAACGAAGTTCACAAGGCTGGAACAACGTGTGGCTGGGTCTTTTGGTAATTTATTGTTGTATATTAGTAAGTTCGTAGCACACATACACACACATTTTTTATTTAAATAAATTATAAAACTTTCACTATAATTATGAGAGAAATCAATTGTGTATGGACTGCGCCGTGCACACGCTATGACAAAGCAAACAAAATTGTATTTGTAATAGATAAGATGAAATAACGTTCAATCGTTACGCGTAAGTAGCCACTTGTTGTTTGGAACAAGTCTTTGAAGCGCGAAAAATAAACAAAGAA
The DNA here is from genome assembly GCA_037013455.1 of Ceratitis rosa. Taxonomy (NCBI): domain Eukaryota; kingdom Metazoa; phylum Arthropoda; class Insecta; order Diptera; family Tephritidae; genus Ceratitis; species Ceratitis rosa. The sequence goes on along the minus strand of JAWMAG010000005.1, from coordinate 3,350,067 downwards.
AAGCCGTGAATTAATAAAAAAATAACCTGACCTTTGCACCACTCAATTAAATTCTCAATAAAATTATTTTTTTCATAGCTTTTCGCAATTCACACAAGTTTCTTAATGAAAAAATTAGTAAAATTAATTATTACAAAAAAAAAACACACACCAATCACTAATATCACGGTAAACAGTAGCGCCGCTACAATCGAATAATTATAGGTCTTCTGAAAATGTGTATACTGCATCAGCTTTTGCTCGGCATGCTCGATCGTATTGCGCAGGGTGTCTTTAGCGTTGTGTAAAAATTCAATACGCTCCTGACCGGATAACGACTCCACCTTCTCCTGCACCGTGCGTATCTTATCGATCAGGCGCTGTGCATAGCTATTATCACCGCCGAAATGCCGTATGATCGTCTGTACGGTACTCTGCAGCTGATCGATTATGTGCAGGTGTTCGCCGCTACCACCGCCGCCGCCGCCGCCGCCGCCGCCGCCGCCGCCGGTTTCCATAATGGACAGAACATGTGCTGCCGCCGTGAGCGCGCCCGTGTGTTTGCGAGTGTGGTAGCGGTAGTAGAAACTAATGGAGTCTCGTTTTGGGGCTTTTGCGTACAACCAGCGCGCGCGTACAACTTTAGAGGAAAACACGAAATTTCTGTGTACGAATGTGTTAAGTGTTTCCGTTCAACTGTTAATGAATGTAAGGTCGATAAGTGGAGAGACCGAGGAAAATAAATATTATATACATATATACAATATATACCGACCGCCGCTCTTGACGGTTGCGCGCTGGGAGCACGCGAATGGCTGTGTCGGCGGCTAATTTGGTTTAGACGAACTACGAACTAGTGTGGGGAAGATAATAATAAAAGCAAATGTTTAATAGCCGTTTTGAAGTCAGTGGCTTGCGCTCTCTAGCGTGTTTTCGAGACTTATTTCTGTTGTGTGTGAATTTTGTTTTTTTTTTCTTCTTTTTTGAATATTTCTATTTTAGCTTTGCTCTACATAATTATTTTGTGTGCGCTCCGTACTCGCTCGAATCTTATCGGAGACACTGATTGTTGTTGCACTAATGTAATCGTATGTAGATGTACATAGGTATATGCATACAGTTGCTGTCAAAATAATAGCACCACTATAGGTATTTCCTTTCATTTCTGTAGCAATGCCTCTATATTTTTCTACATAACTTTACAGTACTATAACTAGAAGTATACTCTCTAAGTAACTAACAATTTTTTTGTCGAAATAACGGTTGTTTATTTAAAACACGTTCAAAAACATAATTCCATTCAATGGGAGCTGTCAAAATAATAGCACCTGACATGGCCAATCGAAAAGTGGCGTAATATTCTCTAGGCAGATGGGTTTGAAGTAGTTTTATTTGGTGGAAAGGGTTTTCGATCCTATGTTAGAAGACTACCAAATTCGGAATATAATCGAAAATTTACCGTAAAGTCTTTAAATTACGGAGGTTCCAGTATCATGATATGGGGATTGCTTTTCATACTACAACAGATGCAACAGAATACATCAAAATACTTGAGGAAGTAATACTGCCATATCCTTCTGAAAGTATGCCACTGATTTGGGTCATTCAACGCGCATCCCAGCAAAACAGTTAAAAACTAGTTTCAGGACAATAATGTCCTTTCGATGGAATGGCCAGCAAGAGTCTATCGAAATTTTGTGAGCTGATGTTAAGAAAAATGTATTCGACAACCAATAATGCTTTCTAAGACGCAGTACAAGAGGCCTGGCACTCCTTTTCATTACAGATGTGTCAGAACTTGGTCAATTCCATGGAAAGACGCAGCGAAATATTAAAACCAGTATGAAGGATAGCTACTCATATTACAACCACAATAAACGATATTAAAAAAAATATTAATATTTTTGCTTTCAGGTCAACTATGACTAGTGCTATTATTTTGACAGATTATTTTATCAGATTTTTGGAAAAAATTTGAATTTTTGGTACTAATTTCAATTTAAATGAAATTCGTTTTCTTTTTATCATTATAGGTAAATACAAATTTTTTTTTAATTTTGAATACAATTACAAAACCTTGTTTTGAATAAATAAGAATTTTGTTGCCTGTTCAAAATCTGGTAAACTGGTGGTGCTATAATTTTGACAGCAGGTGTATGTAAAAATGTGTTATATTTTATATATATAATATAAAGAGCGCTGATGATGTTTACATATTTATCATATTTATGTGCTTGTACATATGTAAAAGCAATAAAAAAAAAGTTTATCAAATGCTATGGTCGCAGGCAAAAAGCGTTGGTGGTAGAAGTTGACAAACTTTTCTTGGCTTGAAGTAACTAAAAATTAACCGAATTATAATTTTTTATGTTCCAATAAGTTTTTTTGTTGGAAAAAGTAAAGAAATACATTATTCCAATTAAATTATTAATTCTCTCTGTCCTAGATACACTCATTTTTCGATTTATTCAAAAGACCCGCAAGGGTGACCCTCCAAATCGTATTGCATACACCTAAAAAGCCAGTAGCCGGAAGGAGCAAAGTCTGGATAATACTGAGGGTGGGATAAGAACTCATATTTCAGTATTTAAATACATGTAGTTATGGACCGTTAGAGCCACTTAAGGCCGAGCACTATCATGTTGCGAATTCACCTTGTCCTGCCTTTCGGTCATTACTGGCCGTTTTTCACGCAGAGCACGGCTCGAAGACATTGGTTGCAGTCGATAACGTTTGACATTAATGGTGTCAACTGGTTTTAGCCGCTCACAGCACACCACACACTCTTCTGGTACCACCATATGCAGTGCATGATCTTTGAACCATGAATATTTTTCTTTGGCATTGATGTACACAATGATGGAACGGGTTCACGAGGCTTGACAGGGTATTTTTTTCTTTTAAGGGCTTTGGTATCATAACCACTTTTCATCTCGTCTCGATATGGTGCAAAAATCCCTTTCTTTGTTATCTTTCAAGCAGCAGTTCCGAGGTGAAAAATCGCCTTTCGAAATCACTCGGCTTTAACTCGTACGACACCCAATTTCCTTGCTTTTGAATAAATTTAAATTGCTTTAACCCAGTGGAGATTGTTTTCTGAGTCACTTCCAACGATTCTGCGAGTTAAGTTTGCGTTTGGCACCAGTAGTGCCTCCAATTAATAATCTTCAATCTTTTTGGGTTGGCAGGACGATCTTTCTCTTCGACGCAAAAATCACCAGTTTTCAAGTGTCAAAACCACTCTCTACATGACTTATCGGTCGGCGCAGATACGCCTTAAACTTACACAAGCATTCAATAGGCTTATTATAAGCCAAAAATTCCCGCAAATGCGGTTTATTTAACACAAATTCGGACATTTTCGAAGAGACATAAAACAAGATGACAGAAACAGACGCACTAATTATTGTTGACAGATGTGCAACCTTTCAAATGTAATAGGTAATCACTTCCAAGATCGATCACAACTTGCAGGGGTGAAGCCATCTTTTGTGAACGGACCGAATTAATTTGTTCCCCCAATAGAAAATTTCCAGTATTTCTTTGAATAAGTTAGACGCGAGCTTATCGACAAAGCGTCTTAGCTGTATTACCTTTCTTAGAGCCAACTATCAGAATAAACTATGTTCTCCATGAGAATACAGTGAATACAGTTCAAGGGGCTCTAATGAGTTCGCAGAGGTTCTCGCGAGTGGAGGAAGTTTCGCTTCTGATCTGATCGCACTCAAATAAAGCCTCGACATGATATTTAATTGAAAATTTGTTGCGTAACCACTGAAACTCAAATTTGTTAGATTTATGGCAGGAGAGACGTTCTGTCACCGCAACTCGAGCAAAATACTTTTAGATATTACTGATTCGACATCAAAGAAAAACGACGATTGAGATTTACGCCAGGTCGAACAATCGAAAAATCTTTCATTAGCACAACGATCAAAAACAACAGCCGACATGAAGGGCATTCTCAACTGCACGGAGGCTACTTGATTTTGTTGGAGGCGAAAATATTGTACTTGTTTTGATCTGCATCGGAAGACCAACAAAGTCGAAGTTTTCTTCCTCTGCTTACACCCTCATACGGACGACATGACCTAGCCATCGGAGCAGCAGTCTCGCTCAGGAGCAAACAAAACGAGAGGTCCAGGAAATTAGCTGTTTGAAATTAGTTTATTTTTCAACCCCTAGAGTGGCTTTACCCATTAAGAAGAACAAGGTATCGATAACCAATAACAGTGAAATGAAGACACATCTCTGTAAAAATCATTTCAAAGGAAGTGATTTTGTATCTTTTTTGCAAATATATACCATAAGTGCAGCTTTCATGCTACCGGAAGTTTCAAAGCTTTAAGTGTCTGAAGTACTCCAAACTTAGAGAACTCATCTTGATTGTACAAACATAAACTGAGTAACGGCTTTTAAAATTATACGTCAAAAAGTATTTTTGAGCAAGAAAAAATGGTAAGGCCCGAGAACCTGCGTAAAAATGAATAGTTTTTTTAAGCTGAAATTAATATTATATTTAATGGACCTAGTGCCATCAAAAGAGTATGTATCAAATATCGATAAATGTATTGAGTTAAATTTAAAAATTAAAAGAATTTCAAATTTTCAAATTTCAAAATTAGATTTTAAGTAACTGGAATTAGCTATGAATTTTCCACTTCACACAACTTTCGCTTACCAAACACGAATACAATAATCGCAATCATTGCAAAGAACAACATATAATCCCAGGATGAGTGCACCGGCCCGGGTTGGGCATAACGTCGCATAAAATCCTCACTAGTACCCTCTTGGGGATTGTAAAGACTCTCCTTCAAATTGGCTTTTTCTTCCTCGCTTATGCCATCCATTTGTTCGATGATTTTCCAAACTTCATCAACACTAGGCATTTTAAAATTGCCATTGGGATCACCAAAATTTGTTGGAGCGTCACCCGAGCCAGCCGTACCAGCGGCATAAGCTGCAACATCTTCGGCAAATTGTCGTTGATTTACTGGATCATCAGCCATTATAGGTTAGGTATTGTATATGCTATAAAATGAAGTTTGCTTTTTTGTCTTTGATTTTTGCACTTTTCGTTGTGACCGATTGACTGTGAAACACTTGTTCAATGCGCACTTGTTGTTGGCGCTTTAACGAAATTCTAATGCAATTTTTATATAAGTTTGGTTATATTATTATATTATTATTTTTTCATGTTTGCGTAAAAGAGAGTATTTATTATTTTAATAATTGAAAAAGGGTTGATGAGCGTTTACATAAGGGGGGGCGTATTGTATAAATGTGATATAAGCTCTAACGCTACATTAACAATTATATCAAATTAAGTAACTAGCTTTTAATGGTTACAAATATTTTAATTAAAATTTCTTTTTTAATTAAACATTTAAATTAGACACACAGATTTTATGCGGAAATCCCATTAATTATTTAGCATGCTTTTAAAAAGTATATTAAATTGAATAATTACAAAACGTTTTTGTTGTAAAATATGAAATCAATTTAAACGTCAAGAAATTTGATATTTTCACAGCGCTCTCTTTAAACGGAAACTGAAATCACGCTCGCGTTGCCAATAAGAAAAGCTTTTCAAGTAAAATTGAAATGCATAAAAAAATATTATAATGCAGCATATACATATATTAATAATATATATCAGTATTGAGGTAGAAAATTATGGATTTGTGAGCGCATAATGTTAAAGCTAACATTTATTTGTTGAGAAAGAGTTATGGATAAAAGGCAACATTCATTAGTCTCCCATATACAAATTTGCGGCCGCATTGCCAATCAAAGGAAAATATGTACGGTTTACTTAGTTGTAGTAATCAATTTTGATTTGAAACCTTTTTTAATTAAATTTATTTATTAACACGAAAATAAATATTAACCAAATTTAAATGTTATTTTTTAATTTAAAAGAATGCCATGCAGAAAATCACGCCTATAAATTTTAGTGTATTTTTAAAAGAGTAAGTCTGGTAACACAATTTTTGTGCTATTATTTTAAGCAAAAAAGAAATTGCTTGTCTACATGGCAATTTCAAGTGAGAACTTAAGCAATTATATTGTACAAGCAGTCGTGGCCGAGTGGTTAAGGCGTCTGACTCGAAATCAGATTCCCTCTGGGAGCGTAGGTTCGAATCCTACCGGCTGCGAGAAATTTTTTTTTAATTATTTTTTTTTTAATTTAAGTTCTACTTTTGTTTTAGAAAGGTTAATAAACGCAATAATGTTTTTAATAGTCTTGTGATATAATAAAAAATTTAGGAAATTAAAGCAACCACGAAAAATTCACAATAAACTGCTTGCGATTACAAGCTTCACATATTCAAGTCTAATTATAATTGTATAAAACGTTCCAAAAATAAAAAAATATTAAATTATCACACTCTAACGATTTGTGTTTTTATTTGATTTAATTAACTAGTTTAACAATTACAATTATTGAAATGTCCAGCCACGTAGTAGCCCACTAAATAAGGTACTGATATTACTTAGAAATAAAGTGGTCAATAGAAGTATCAGGTACCTACAACGTCGTTTTGGCATATCAGTATGCTATAGATATTTAAATCAAAAAATGCCTACATACATATATGTACATACATACCTACATAATGCAGCGAAATCAAAAGAAATATAACACTAATCTGCTCAAAACAATAAATAATATTTATTTTGTATATTTTTTTTTGACAACGTCAGCATTTCTTTGACCACCAATACACGTGCGATTGTCAGTAAATGCAAAAGAAGGAACGTGGCTCTATCTACTACATAAAAATAATATATATACATATATGTATATGTATGTAAATAAAGCCATAGAAGTTATTAATTCGACATATATAGGTAGGTCCATATGCATACATACTACATATGTACATATATAGAGAGACAAGTTCGATTTTATTATAAATAGTAATATGTGCACAATGATACATACAATTTAATTTTTGATAAGATAATTAGCTGGCCTTTTGATAATACTTTATGTAGTGAATATATTTAACTCAAGAGAGCTAGTTGCCGGCAAAATTTTTATCAGCCATGCTATTATGTGAGAATGCACATATACATATGTATAACAAAATATATAAACAAGCATGCGCTTATCAAAATGAACACAAAAACGCAAATTAAAATGCTGCAAATATATTAGATTGACAAAAATAAAACATTTCTTGTTTCAATCATGAAATTATATACATTCATACAAATACCTAAGTACTTTTCTAACATACTTACATAGGTACTAATTACAAATAATAATAATATAAAATGAATATAATAAAAAAAAATAATATAAAAAATAATAATATAAATAATAATATATACTATATTTTATTTAGAAATTTCAAGTAATTTTTCATTTCCATTAAGAAACGATCAATTGATGTGATATGAAAAATCGAGAACTTTCATGTTAGAAACCAAAAAATGATTTCGCTTTTCCTTTTAATTAATTTATTAGTTTTGGCACAAAGTACATAATTTGGAAAGAAATTAAATGCAAATAATTGATTTCAATACCAATAAAATATTAAGTCACTCAAGCAAATAAACAAGTGAATGACCGTAAAATCCATTTGGCAACCGGTTTCCGGCTGCAACACACTTCAATACATACACACATAAATACTACAAACATTTATTGTTTTGATGATGGGCATTTCCTGAATTTTTCCTTTCTATTACTTGCATGCATTTTAAGTTTAATAGAAGATTTTTATATTTAATTGGGTGCTTTTAAATACTTTCACTCACCTGCTAGTAAAAATGCAATAACCGGTATCAAAAATATCAAATTGGGAATGCTCTGTTGGAATGGTGATGTTGAGCTGGTTAAATCAACCATTTTTACACAGTAAACAAATAATTTTTCAAATTAAATGCACAAGAAATAAAATGGTTTTTTTGGCAGCAAGTATTTGACTAACTAATGCACTGAACCGCTCTCTAGTTGGAATATTTATAAACCGAAGTTGATGCTGTAATTCTATTTTATTGATTTTATGACGTCTATAAACAAAAACCGTGAAGCAAAAATTCACAATGAGACTAAAAGTCGATAAGCTGATTTAATTTTTTAATATGTATTTAACTCCTTGGAAGGAAAACAAATTTGTTGTTGACTGAACAAAATTAGTGGTTTGATTTTTTGCCAAATAATATTAAAAAGGTTTATTTTGCATTATTGAATTAAATGAAATGAATTCACAATAATTCGATAACTATCATGTCATCAGCATGATGTCTATTGTAATTTCTTTCCATTGACAACCACATATTTGACAACAGCTGTTATTTGACAATTGTCTGCGTGAGAGCACGAAGTGATTTTTGCGAATCAATTGGGGAAATCGCTAAATAAATTCTGAAAAAATGAAGGCTATCTATAATACTTTGTTCAAAAGGACCTCCACATATGCCGTGGGAATTATGGCATCAGTGTTCTTCTTCGAACGGGCTTTCGATGTTGCGTCCACACAAATTTTCGAGTCGGTCAATAAAGGAGTAAGTATGCGCTTTGTACAGCCGTCAGCATTATGTAAGAACAAGTTTCTATAAAATCCATTTATCTCTTCTAGAAACTCTGGAACGATATCAAGGGCAAATACGAATAAATCCATGGAATTAAAACTGTGTTTTGTTCAATAGTTGAGGAGATTCATTATGCTCTAGTGAATTAAAAACAAACCTTCATGTAGAATAAATTTAACGATTTATTTATAAACGAAAAAGGCAAAAGTGTATGTTTATTTTTTGGTTGAAACTTGTTTCTTCGGTTGCTGCTTTTGTTCTAAAGGCTCCTCTTGTACTTCCCAAGGTTTCTCTTGACGCGTTGCATCCCAAGGTAGTGGCGCGACATAGCGTTCTGGTTCTTGTAATTTAACTCCATTTTCTTCTAAAGTTTTAAGGAATTTATCAACTTTGCCGCCAGCTACTGCTTCAATGTTGCTGGTCATTTCCGTTATGCCTGATTGTAGACATCTCATTGCTAGCACACGAGCGAGATTCACAAATGCAGGTGTATCTGCTGTTTTGTAAAGTTGTTTTTTAATTGCCCACTCTGATGTGCTTGCACCGATAATTGGGCCATTTTGGAAATGTTTCACTTCTGCAGTTACATATCGTCCACTCACTGTCAATTCTAATTTATGCCAAAACGAACGTCCCGGTTTCTCTAGAAAATAACCTGTAGGTTTATGTGCTATACGCAACCTTTCTAGATTGCGAGGATTTCGATTGACGAGTACTGGTTCGCCGGTGGGTTGATTGATTTCTTTAATTTTACGCAGCACACGTGAGGAACGAAGCGGTTGGAAATGGCCCGACATATTCTTATTTAATATTTTCTTAGTTGTTATTTAGAAAATAACGCTGGAATTCACTGGTTACAAAATGTTCACTTATTTTTTTATCAAGTGGTGTGCTTCTCATAATCGCCATTGACAGACGGTGTGGATAACTGCGCTGACGTGCAAAAATTTAACGGCGGTGTTCAAGTACCTTGTCGCGTTATGCAATCTGGTTTATAAGTTTTTACGCACATGAAAATAATTAAAGTTCATTGCTCTCGTAAAAAGTATAGTAAATATTTTTAAATTTTATAGTTTTAATTAATTAAATGAAACTTTAAAGGCGCCGTTGAATTATCAATGTCCGTTCCAACACAATTCAGCTCTTCAGCTTCTCATTCACAATGAAATTGTAAATATTTACGAAAATGTCACAAAAACACGATAAACACAAAACAAAATGTCAAAATACGTAATTAATAAAAGTTAATTTTTTATTAGTGCAAAGTTTAAGGCATGTGCCAATAAATGGAATATTTGGAGAAACTTTATTGACTTGCCTGCTTTTGGACTGGGGCACATTGGAGCTTCGGTGTGGATATTTGCAAATCACATTAACGCATAGTATTGTTCAAATCTTTGTTTGTTAAATCACGGTACATATCAGTAATAATGTTGTTAACTGTGGCTGGATTAGGAATATGTGGCCGCTTGCGGCTCCTAAACCGTGGGAGTTATGCTGCCTTTGTGCGCATCCAAAAACCATGTACTGCCGGATACCCAACATCATCAAAACGGGTAAGCGAGAATAGGTAAATTATTAACATAGAATTTTTCGAGCGGTTTTAAAATCGATCCAAAATTTTGCCATGGCTTCACCTCAATGCTATTTTTATTAGTGAATGCAAAGTCAAGATAGTACTTGCTGAATTTAAAGAAAGCCAAACTATCTACCTACAATGAAATGTATGTATGAATATTACTAATAAGGAAAGTGCTAAGTAGGGAGGTACCTACTGGTCTTGAAATATTTAGTAAAAACAAGTTTATCATGTATATTTAAGAAAACATTTTTAAGTGTTTAATTTATATATAAAAGTAGATCCATAAATACATATACAATAGCTACTATATTTAAATGTAGATATGTGCTCACTTGTACCGTTATTATGAGGAAAAATAAGTTTAATTAATAATTATTAACTTCCTTGTGCGTTTTCTACTTTTTAAAACCTGTTTGAAGGTTTATATCCACATTATTATTCCACATATTATAGGATTACAACTGTTACGGACCCCTCTTTTTTTTGTTCAACCATTTTTTATCTATAATTTTTTTGTCTTGAAATTTTTTCGTTTTTTAAATTAACATTTTTTAATAAGACAGTTTCCAAAATTTTAAGTGAAATAAATATTGCTGTAACGGCTTGTAAAATAGGGTGTGTTGGTGAATGGACTCCACCTAACCAAAAATAAGATTATGTAAAAAATAAACGCTTTCGAAGCAGGAAATAATTTATAATCTTATAACAAATTCCATTTTTTTAAATTTCCTCACCGTCTTTGTTTAAAAGGATTTACTAGGGAAAAGTGTACAGAATTTATTTTTTTGTTAGTGGGAGAGATATTTTTAAATAAAGAATTATAAGTTATTATTGTTAGAAATGGGTTTGGTAGTGTTTAGTTTTATTGAAGTTTGACGGTTCGGTTAATTAATCTTATTTTCCAGTGCCTGGACGGACCACTGTGTATTATTCTGTACGTTATATTTAACTAATTTTTTTTTATAAAAGAAATAATAAATAAGCTAGAGAGAAAAATAGTTCATAATAAAGAAGATGGTAGTTTGGTAGTATTTACAGAATCCCCAAGTCTCCTCCCCAAGATTTTTTAAAGGAAAAACTCCCAAGTTTCTTTGCAAATTGGGATTGCAATCATATTTGACGGAAAAAAGAAGACAATACGGACTTATATATAATAAAAAAATAATCAAAATAATAATAATAATCAAAATAATAATAATAATCAAAATAATAATAATAATCAAAATATTAATAATAATCAAAATAATAATAATAATTAAAATAATAATAATAATCAAAATAATAATAATAATCAAAATAATAATAATAATCAAAATAATAATAATCATCAAAATAAAAATAATAATAAAAATAATCAAAATATTTGTTGTTTTAAAAATACTTCAGCTATTTAACCCTGTATTACAACGTTACATATCAGTACTATTGCAGCGCTAGATAGATTTCACACAAGTATGTGAGGTACTACTTCCAATTTTGGCATCAGGAGAAGATGAGAGTTACTTCCTCTCCTATTGTATATTATATCAGGTATTTACGGACATTGAGGATCTACTCTACCTTCTGGAAGGTCATGGTGCGGTACTTTTTTCCGTCTTTGCGGATATATTCTTATTTACATAAATAGCTCGAGGATCTAGTCCCTCTCTGGAAATGTAGTTGTGAGGACCTACTTCACTACCTTTAAGACCGGTACGACAACGGATGTTTGCAATAAATCAAAAACGACATCCAATTTTATTTCATTTTTGCGAAGGACTCCGGCTACCGTCGAGCGAACCGCGGCGATAACCCGGAGCTCGTCAGACATTAATTTTTTAATATTGTTTTTGTTCATTTTGTTGAAGAAGTATAGAATATTTACTTATTTTTAAAAAATTCAATTTATTTTCAAGAAAAATGTCTGTCCGAAAGTCCGCTTACTAAATTCTTTATTGTCCGTTCATTAAAAAATACATCCGCTCATTAGGGAAATACAACAAATATGACTTTTTCAAAAAAAAAAAAATAAATAAATATTTAAAAAAATTACCGTCGATGTCGATTTAGAATTAATTAAAGATTCTGAATTTGTATCAAATGTTTAAAAAAAAAAAAGTAGAATGGAAAAAAATTGATCATGAAATTGGAAAAAAAGTTAATCGCTCTGTAACTATGTAGCACATTTACCCAATATAAATCGCTCTTATACATGGTAGATAGCAAGATAATGGTAAAAGAACAATAAACAATAAACATTTTTGAGCAAAGTAATATTCAGAAAGCCTGAAGATAAGGTTGAAGACTTTCAACAATAGCTCTATTCGGAGAGAAATGTCAGTAAGAATTGTCAAAATGTCAAAATTTCGATCTGAAATTTTACTGACTCCTTGCCTCACCGCACGCGGCTCAGTAAGATTCAGCAACAATTGTTACTGCCCATCAGGTCACCGAAAAGAGCTATTATTTTTAGAAATGAAAATCATATTATTATTGCAATTACATATATTTTAACTTTTTTTCACCACTGTACCTTTGCACACCCCTTTTCATAAACGATAACATGGCACCAGCATGGCACAACAAGTTTAGACAGAAAACCTTGCCGTTGTCGACGAGACACTGCTGTTTTTTTATGAGGGTAGAATCTCGCTGGCATTGCCATCGGCTGCGTAGCTGTGAATGAGTTGATAATATGGTCTCTCAGCGCTATCCAAAGCAATCCGACGACGACTAAAAGCTACACAAAGTACCTACCAACGCACACTTTGCAAAGTTCGCTCTTTCGTTGAGAGATTTCATAGTTTGGCACGATTAGATTTCTGTTGTTTGTGCTTGTTGCCTTGTTCGCTTTAGCATATCAGTTATTGTTGCAAGTTCCCACCGTTTAGACGTGCGCGGAATAGATTAGGTGTGCCAAGCACGCGGATATGGTGTAACCTACGACTTTCGGAGTAAAGGAAAATAAAAGATTTTGTGAAACAAAACAGTTTTGGGCATATGCAAAGATAAATGATTTTAAGCGAATGGAAAAAAGCGAATCATAAAACCTATTTCGCAGAAGATGCTGCTGTAATGAAAAAATAAAAATAAATCAAATTAAATAAAATAAAAATAGAAATTTCCATGTGAATTTCTTTTATATAAAAATGTGTAAAGTGTAAAAGAAAAAAATAGTTTTTAATGCGAATAATTTTGCATGCGAAATTGTACTATATTTAGTTATTAAAAGCGTCGCGCACTTACAGCGACAGCGACAACGACAACGACCTGGCGAAGGCAAACAGCAACACAATAACGGCAGCCGGAAAAGCAACAGGAGTGCTGCCGAAATTAATTCAATCAATTTATACCCGACAATATGAAAATGGTACGCGTTTTTGCCACTTAACAACGGTAAATACACATCATATTAATTAAAATGTTGTTAAATTCATTGAATTGATTATGCAAAGAATGCAGGAGGAAAATCATAAATTTTATTGACTGAGTGTCTGTCTACAGAGCATATTTGCGTTTGTGCAAAAATTTAATCAAAATAAAACAAAAACAATGAAAAAAATTATGCTGATTTATTTCGCTTGTCGCATGGTTTATTACCTTGTTGTTGCTTGACGCCTAAGTAGATGCTATAAATACAATGTATACATATGTATGCATGTACCTACATATGTATATTTACGCTGCCGTTGCTCGTGTCGTATGAGCAACATGCGTGTGATGCTGTGAACGACCTCGATTGTACACATTGCATAAGGATAGTGAATCTCGAAGTTTGACTCTCTCTCACGCCGGTAAAGACGAAATGATGCGCAGCTGCCCATTTTGTGGCGCAGTCGCGTTTTTTTTTTTTTTCAAATATACCTATGCTGCCTCAGTGGTAAAGAAACAAATTTACTATGAAAATATTATATGAAAAAAATTTGAAAAATATTCAAAACATTAGCTAAAGCATGATTTTTGTTTTAAAATGTTGGAAATACTATTTTAAATATAATTATATTATAATATTTTAGTTATTAACTCCAATTATTGTGCTCGTGTTGGCAGTTTTGAGTGCAATACCGGTGTTACAACAAAATTATTGACTGCCTGTTGCGTCGGTTTTTTGTTTTGTTTTTTTTTTTTTTTAAATACTTTAATGGCACGTGCAAGTCGAGTACCGAAAAATTTGTGGGCTTGCCTGTCAGTATGCTGAATGCTGAATTCAAAGTGCTGCCTTTTTAGGTTATGTTGTTTATATTTTAAGAACTTACTGTGTTTTAAATATGAATGAACAAGAAATATTTTCGAGAAACTACATAATTAAAAAAAAAATTGTGATTTTTTTTCGCCAATCAGCTTCAATATATTTTTAGATTAGGTAATTTTTTATAAATAAATATTTAAAAAAAAATTTCTTTTATATAAATTTTGTGTAAATAAGTGATTTTTGAGAATATAATTAAAAGTAGTTTGGACAAGGTTGTTCATACAAAGAGTGGACTTTTCACAAGCTCAAGAATTTAGAATAACTTAAATCTAAACAATTAGCAAATTGAATAAGCATAAATTCTGTCGTCTTTGAGAATTTTATGTAAAAACAAAACATTATAACAGTAATTGTTATGGTAAATTTCGTCAGATTGTTTCTATGATATCTGGAAAGGTTTGCAAGAAAAATATTTCGGGAAGTGTACCGGGGACTGACCTATTCGAAAAAAACTCTTACGTCGCCGCGGAACGGGTGTTCTCCAAAAGTTACCAACCAAATGACTTGAAATTTCGTCAGATTGTTTCTATGATTCCTGAAATGGTTTTTCCACAAAAAAAAAAAAAAAAAAATCGGGAAGGGACGCGGGACTGATCTATTCGAAAAAATCTTTTTTTTTGGTTCGATTTACTTGAAATTCGGCACATAGGTGTCCTTTTTCTTAGATTAACATGAAGATTACACTTCTCTCCGGGAAGTGGTCCAGGAAACGACCTGCTCTCCCGGGAGTGAACCGGTGACTCGCCTATTCAAGTAGTCGGACTATTCCTCTCTCCAGGAAGTGGATCAATGTCAATGGTTAAACCAAATTGTATTCCCACAAGTACTGAGTGAATAAAGTTATGATAAAAAGATATTCCATGAGTATGTGCGACAGCGAAGCATTAAAAACAAAGAAAGTGAAATATAAAAAATTTATAGTTAATAAAACTGTATTAAGTGTTTATTAAAAAAAAATGACTGTAGTATAAATATTCAATTTCCCAAAGCACGTTCTGCCTTAAGCGACAAAGAATTCTTCGACAAAAACTTAAAAAATAAATATTTTTACATAACAAATTTTCACTTCATATACAACATATATATTAATTTTGTAACAAAAAAAAATCTATTTTAAGTGCCCAACGCTACTACGCTCATTGTGCAACACGCAATTTTCGCATTTTCATTTGTGCAACAGGCGAATCGTAGCAACAAAGAAAGTGAAATATAAAAAATTTATAGTTTTCGTTTTAAATTATTTTATAGCCAGAAAAGTGCAGAGAATCGCGCAAAAAGTAATGATTATAGTATAAATATACAAAAATAACTGTAATATAATACAAAAACAATAATTTAAATAACAAAATAGTAAAATCTATAAAGTATTATTATTATTGTTATTAAATTAACTAATATATATTCTTAATTATTTTGTGTTTTTTCTTCTCTTCAAAATCATTCATCTTACCTCAAATACTACAAAAATACAAATTTTAAATAAAATTTCGCCCTCATCAACGCTTTTCCATTATACCAGTTTCACGTCCAGCCTCGGCAAGAGCCTCAACCACAACAACAACAACAACCACAAGTCGTTATGGGTTATAATATCGATTGGATATTTCAACGTTTACGATATCCTTCAGGTTTATGGTATATCGCTAGTCAAATTGCTATAACCGCCGTGGGATTGCTTGCCAAATTTGTGCTGGGTAAGTAGAAGATTAATGAATGCGATCGAAACCTATCTATAGTTTTGTAATTTGTAAAAATTAATTGCAAGATATATACCCTATACGTTCTTCTTAGGCTGAGTTTACACAGCGCAATTCTTTTTGCCCAAACTCTTTATTTATTTGGAGAGTGAGCGATGTAACCACTCTGTGTTGTAAGGTCGTACATGGCAACATCGAAAGAGAAATTGCCGTTAAAAATCAACAAAAGTAACCGTGTGAAAACTCAGTCTAAGAATAGAAATTAAGATCGGCATGATCTGCAATCCAATGTCGCTATTGACCAATTTCTTATTCTGGTTTTTGAATATACACGTAGATAACTCTTTATCTTCTTTGGTATTCAGAACTAATTAAGGTGATCATCATCGATATTACGTATTGGAATAAGTCACTCTTAAAAGAAGCTTTGTGAAGAGTGTTTTTCTAAACGTGTGTTTTTCAACGAGGCAATACTTCTTTCGGTGTTGGCCTTCTTGGAGTTGTTACTTGATTTAAACTCACTTTGGTTTGCCATTTAACTCCTCCCGACCAACGTTTGCAACTCGTACAAATTTATTACCAAAATACTGGTTTAATTCAATTCCAATATTCGGTCAACATAATCGCCCAAAGTAGTCCATCTGCCAACGCGCGCAATAATAGGAGGTGACGCCATTATATTCTGAAAAAGTAGACCTTGTGTGTGCAGAGAGACACATTGGTCCATATCTCTTCAAAACATTGGCATTTTATATTCGCAGAAGCGATTCTCGGCCGAGCTACTCCTCCGCTTTGTGGTTTTTACGTCTCCGCCGCCACTGAACGGCTGATAGTTTTTTAGGAGGAGCTTTAATTTTCATGCCAGAAATACACTCGGAGGGGTTGACATCACCTGCCGAGGAGCGACCGCTATTAGAAAATTTGTTTGGTCGTACCAGGGTTTGATTGAGGGTAAATTAGTGGATGTTGATGTGAACGACCATTGCTTCCAACAAGACAGCGCTACATGCCATATAGTCAACGAAATAATCAATTTATTTTATGAAACTTTCGGGCCTCCAATATCGTGCTATTTAACACCGCTGGGCTATATTTATTTTTAGCATCCCACTGCGTATACGTAACTCACTTGTAAAGTTCAGTGTAAGCTTAAGCATAAATAAATTAAAAATATAATTGTTAATAATAGTTTACTTTGAGTTATTGATAAATGAATGAATACAACAACAGTAAACACTCGCATAATAGCCGACAATACTGGACACTTGAGTATAAGTAAAGTGGCATTTACACAACAGCCCTTTTTAAGCGAGTACCATTTGCCATTCCGTTGAAAATAAAATATTCAGGTAAATATGTACGAGTAAATGCATATTTATAAATACTGTTAAAATCAAATTTTCGCGCTTCTTTTAAATATTTGCTTACTTATTAAGTCTTAAATAGAAAAAAATCTGGGCTAAAATCTCGTACACTGATGACAGCGATCGATCTGAGGCGATATAAGCCTTGACAATACTATATTTGAATATATAAAAAATATGCTTTTCCTATTGCTATGAGAATTCCACAAATAATTGCCGTATTTACTTTCCACAACTAATATCACTTTTATATGCGCCATTAAAAATAATGGTAAATGTACATATATAATTTTCTAAAAACGCCTCATGAAAGCATAGCCATGCTTTACTCGTTATTATTCTATTCTCTTCGGTAGAATCAATAAAAAATTTAATTGATGTTATAAATTGTCGTTATTTGAAGGAAATATGTATAAAGAGAAACTAAGAGGACGAGAAGAATATAACTAAAGGAGGAGGAGAGAGAGAGTAATACGTTTCCTTAAAAAAAATTGATATTTTAACTTTTTTGCTTATTTCTTTTCATGAAATATTAGTAGAATACTAAAATCACTTCACTAAAATCAGCAAAAAATTCACTTTTGTAGCAATCAATAAAATCTCGTTGAATGATACAATAAAACATTGGCGCTGCCGATTTTGATAAGATGACAAATATTCCTAGATATGAAAGAAATTTTGATTAGAAAGTATTTTCGTTTTACCTCATTTGCAAAATAGTTGAAACAGTTTGAGAGAAAAATTTGACGCTTTGTAACCGCTGATGCGGTTTTCGGTCTCCTTCTACAATTTGTAAACGTCTTGATGTTTCTCTAACAAATGGAGGCACCTACAATTTATTCTGAGCCGCTTCCGAATGGCTGACGGTTTTTTTATGAGGAGCCTTTTATTTCATGTCAGAAATACACCCGGAAGGCTTCAAATTCCCTGCTGAGTGGCGACCGCAATTAGAAAAATTATATTAAAATTATTATTTTTTATTAAATAATAGATTACACGGAAAATTGTCAGTTCTGTGGTTCCTGAAAAGGTTTTTGCCAAACATTTTTTTTCGGGAAGTATAGCGGACATCGAACTATTCGAAAAAAAAAATCGTATTTATAGTTCTTTAAATCTGCAATTCCTTTTTTTATAGGACCGATCTATTTAAAAAAATATACATACATACATATTCATGGTTCGGTTTGGTGGAATTTTTGGTTAATATACCAAAATTTTTGTTTCCTGAAAATGGACAAGGGACCTGAAATCAAGTTTGATTTGCTTGAAATATAAATAATCTCCTAAAGATTCACAAAAATTAGTATGATTTGAATATAAGCATAGATCGTGCCGAGGTATTAGAGCTCTAGATACCCGAGCGAGTAGTTCAAAACTCGTTCGATACTCGTTTGTTGCACAACCAACCGCTTAAAAGTTTGTTTCAAATTTAAAACTTTCTATTTTGTTTGTCAAAATTTCTTTATTATTTCAATAAGTTTTTTATTTTGCATATAAATAAATTTAAAATTATACATACGTGTATAAAGAAATTATTACAAAAAAGGCAAATTTGTTTTCTCAAATTACTCGAGTTCGGGCTAGAAAATTATCGAGAAATGAGTTATGAGGCATATCAAATGCTCGAATTGCTCGAAAATATTTGAACAAAATCTTGAGCTCCAGTATGCATGCTCGTTTCGCATTTTTGTTGTACTGTGGCTGCGGAATATAAGTATTACTTCTGCGTTCTGCTTGATTGAGTGTGAATAAATATAGATTTGGCTTACTACATAGAATTCGTATTGACTTTTTCGTGAAACACTCTGAGTAACATACAAAAAAGTAGTAGTTAGATCACTAAAATAATAAAAAAACATACTATTTTGACTAAGAAACAAATGCTTAGTTATGTTTTTTTTTATCGTTCTTTGCAATATTATTTAGAATAAAAATTGAACAAAATACAAAAACCCACAACAATGTATGGCCAGGTCTGCTAGTATTATTTTTAATACAAAATTAATAAAAATCTCATTGGGCTTAGCTACTTATAAGTAGTATACTTAACGTTAACGCATATTCGTATACCTTTTAAAAAATTATTGCAACATCCATATACCAAAAAATTCAAAAATTATACTATTTTCTTGGGGTAATTGCCCAATGGAGCATAAGAAATCGATACACCTATCCCGGCAATTTTCAGTAGAAATACCCAACCTTTCGGGAATGCCTTGTTGCTGTTAAGAAGATTTTTTTTTTTAATATTTCCAATAAAATATTTTCCTGTAAAATATTATCTTGTAAAATAATTAGCACTCACGAAACGATTGTAATGTAATAAAAAATATTTCTAATTTTTTCCAATTTTTTTTTTAATATTTATTTTGGTATAGCGAAACACATATAATTGAATACTTACTTGTTGCACATTTTTTTCAATTACATTTTATCAATTAACTAAAGTGTGCTTAAAGCATGAGTGTACCGTAAAGTGTACCACAAATATTTGCTCACACTAAGGTGATCATTTATTCTACAAAAGTAACCATTTTTTATAGCTTTTAAAATTTTTAATTAAAACAAACTAAAGTTATTAAACACCTGTCAATACTGCCCCCTTTCGACAGCTCGATTCCAGCTCTACTTAGTTAATCTATATTTTCTAAGATTTTTAAATCAATCAATCCAAATAATGCAAATTTTTAGAATATCTCGAATAATACGTTTTCTAATGGTTTCTAATTTCATAAAATTATTTCGTATCCTTTTCTAATAATTTTAAATTTTTATAGTACCATTTTGAGCTCATAAGATATACTGACATAATAAGTGTAACTGAGGCTCTTCTTCTGGCCATATAAGCACTTCTTCAAAACTTCTTTGAACTCAAAATATCTTCGCTACCGAACTTTGAAGAAAAAATGTGAACTAACAATGGTGGGCAATTTTTTGATGATTTTTTCCTCCTAGAACTTCAATACATTATTCTGTGTGTGTGTGCTGTTTTCGAATTTTAGGTAACGTTTTTTGTTCAGGTATACTTTAATTAAATATTTTAAATTTTTATCTTATTAGTCCTTCTTCTCCAAACTTCGATTTGTTGGAAAATTTCAGGAAAGTTACCTTTTTTATTACTAAGAAGCTCTGAATAAGTCTTTCTGGTTATTACTAAGTGCTCTAATCTAGTACGCTATTAAGAATATTTGAATATTTTTCTCTCCAAATCCCAGGGTTGACAAAAGCTTCCTCTGTTAAACATGGTTGTAATTTCTTAAAGCCTTTGGCAGCATACCAGAGTATAGTAAGGGCAAATGCAATAAATTTTCCCCGAATGTTAAGCTTGAAACAGTTGGCAACTCTTCCTGAAAATATGTCTAAAGTCCTGCATTCCATTGCCAAGCTGTCCGATTTTGATAATTTTTTTAGTACTGGAGAGAGTATAGATTTAACTTTTTTCGCAAAAAAAAAACTTGGAAAAATGTGTACCAGAGAAATAGAAATCATCTTTCTTCCCTGATCCACTAATTTTAATGTGTAATCCCGCATAACTCGTTACGACGCAGTTCGATTGAAATAACTTTTCTTTGAGTAAACAGGGTGTACTAGGAATTGTAATTAGTAGACTAAGGTCACCAAAAATTTAAAATATAAACTTTCTAAAAAATTAACTCTTCGAAAAACTAAAAATCAGAAAATAATACATTTTTTATTTAGCCTTAATAAGCGTATTTTAAATAAAAACATAATTTCTTGAAAAAAAAACATTTTCACATATCTTTTCGAAAATATTTATTTTCACATATCAAATTAAAAAATACTGTGTTTGATAGATTTTTAATTACTTCAAAATAAATAGTAATAAATATATTTAATTAATTAAAATTTATTTGCTTAGTTTTATAAAGTTTTTTTTAAGAGGTAGAGCCACTCTAGAGGTGGAAAAATAGACTCATTTAGGAATAGAATTTCCCTTTAACCATTTCATTGAACATATATTGAAGTATAACAAATTATTCTTTAATTATTATTTTGTTACAAAATGACGGTTGAAAGGCGTCCACGGAACGACCGATTTCTTCTAAAGAATGAGACCCATAACAGAAAAGCAAAAATTTTTATGATCTACAAACTATGGTCTATAAAAGTACGCACGGATTTATTTTTTAACTAATTTTTGTGAAAGCGGCACACTTTTTTTTAAAAAAGATTGATTTTTGACTAAAAATATATGTACTAAATTGTTAAAATAAAAAGTTTAAATTTAATCAAAAAATGGCTACTCGCTTTCAAAAAAAGCTACCATCAAAATTTCAGATAAATCCGAATAATCTGTCCTCCCAGTTTGAAAAATGTGATTTTGAGAAAAACACGTTTAAAGTTTTCATTGTACTCAGCGCACGCTCTGATGGGCTGCAGCAAAATAAAAAGTTCAGCTTTTTGAAATATTTTTTTCACTTCAAAACCAATTGCATACTATTTCTAGGCCCCAAAGGTACCCTGTCAGCAAAAAACATTGCGTTTTCCTAAATCCTAAGGTGGCTTTACCCCCTTAAATAAGTTCAAATGAAAGCTCCATGCGAATCCGTGTCATTCTAAAATTACTGAATTCTCATTCTCCATATTATACGAATTTTTCTCAAGTTCAACTTAAAAAAATCTCCATTATTAAAAAACTGTCCTTACACTAACTGAGTCTACGGATAGCAATTAATTGCTTAATATACAATATAATTATTTACAATATACATATACATACGATTACATACGTACAAGTTAGTATGCTAAATAGATAGATAAAAGTAGAAATTAACTTTTTCATGTGGGCTGTGGGACAAACTAATGTGTCTAACCTTTTGACTGGGAAAGTGTAAAGTATTATGTGTGAAAAAAAAACATTAATTTATAATTCCGTTATATTACTTTCTTTCTTTTTTTTTGCGCATTTAAAAAAATGAAAACAAAGATATGCATATACATTTTATGTTCTATTTTTATTTGGTCTTTCAACAACAACGCATTTTTATCACCAAAAATAAGTGAGTGAATTTACGCTTTAGTACGATATGATTAAGCTACATGTAGATAAGCAAATTAATGCGTCGCCAGTAAAGTGTTTTTGTTTTCTTTTTTTTTTTGTTTTTTGTTTAAAAAGTGGTGAAAATTCGCGCCACATCGAGTCATTGTACTTGCAATCGCGCATTCCCACTCACTTTGAACGGAAATCACAAAGGCCGCAGGTGCAGCTTGGCTATAATAATAAATATTTTCAAAAACAACAATGATACAAGTATTGTTGTACTCCTTTGTACTGCATTTGTATATATGTATGTATATTTTGATTAAGTATATGTGTATTATTTCTTGTAATTTTTATCAAAAAATTGTTAACATACTAAAGGTATTTGATTATATTATTGATAACACAAAATTAGTACATACGAGGCGTGTTCAAAAAATAAGTCGAATTTTAGATTTTTGCTACATGCAATCGAAGAAAAAGAGTTCGATGAATTGAAAACCAGCGTATTTTTTGAACCCACCTCGTACATAGAAATATGTAAATATAAGATTTTCTGGGAGTACATAAAAGTATTATACTGAAAATTTAAAGTTCCTACACTTTTATTTATACATAATAATATTTATAATATACTAGATTGTCCGCATGGAATATAGCAATTATTGTATCGAAATATCATGTAAATCGTATCCTAATATGAATGTTTATTATAATTCGTAAGAATATTATTTGGCATTTATTTTATGAAAATTATCTCTTTCAAATATTGGCCGCGACTACGTCTCAGATGGTCCATCGGTTGACTCGTTCGAGTATTTCTAATGGTAACTGGCGAATGACACGCGTGATGTTTTGCTTCAAGGCATGAATCGAAGCAAGATTGTTCGCCTAGACTTTAGACTTTACATATCCTCACAGGAAAAAGTCTCACGGTGTGATATCCATACATCATGATGGCCTATTAACTGGCAGAAAACGTGAAATTATCTGCTCAC
The DNA here is from genome assembly GCA_037013455.1 of Ceratitis rosa. Classification (NCBI taxonomy): domain Eukaryota; kingdom Metazoa; phylum Arthropoda; class Insecta; order Diptera; family Tephritidae; genus Ceratitis; species Ceratitis rosa. Next base: position 3,326,664 of record JAWMAG010000005.1, on the reverse strand, counting down.
CGAAGTGTGCTCTCAATAAATCCATTGATTGATGCGATGTGTGGGAAGTGGCGTCGTCTTGTTGTTACCAAATGTCGCTGAGATCACGAGCTTCAATTTCAGGCATCAAATAATCGGTTATCATTGCGCTATAACGGTCGTCATTGACGTTTCACTGGCATCATTTTTAAGGAAATATGGACCGATAATTCCACCGACCAATACCATAGACCCATCCCAAAGACGGCAATTTTGCTAATTTACGTACCCATCGCTGAAAAAAATTTGGTTCGAAAACGTCGGATCTTCTTTGAATTTTTCAAGAGCCCATGGAGCGAATCGATATCGCTTTGGAAGGTCGAGTGGCTTCAGTAATGTATATTTTGTACGCTTTCAATTTAAGATCTCGACGTAAAACGTGCCAAGTCGTTCCATTCGTAGGCCGATTAAGTTGACCACAAGTTGGGCGAAGCGCGCGAAACACATTCTTTATAGAACATGAATTTTCGTAATAAAGTTGAACGATTCGTAAATGTTGTTCATGCGTAAGACTTTCCATGGTGAAATGCCAGAAAATTATGACCAAAAATAACATTACAACTTGACATGACTCACGCGTGATCTGTCAAAAAAAGGCTGTTGAACTTGGATCACCCGTTTTAATATGCCAGAAAAGCGAATTTATTCTGGGAAATAAAAGATATACAGTAAAAGATTTCTATTTGTTAATCTAGAAAAATTATGTTTTCATTTTTAAAGTTAAATTTCTATGGTTTTTGATGTTGGTGCAACCAGGGTTCAAACCCATGGCTTACCGCGAATTTCTTTCTATGTACCACGAACCACAAATACTATTTTATCGACCTGATTGGTCCCATATTCACTTATTGAAAGAATATATATACATAGTGTATATAATTGGCACTTTGGAACCGCTGAAGCGATTTTCGACCGAACTGAAAGAATAGCTCTCCACATATTATGAAGAAGCCACCAACATACACATGTTCCACAAATTAAGCAAATTGGCGCCATAAATAGAAATTTTTCGAATTGATCAATCCTCGACCTACTTCCCTGAAGAAAAAGTATTCAAAATGCTAATTTAGGCAAAAGACTGTCTTATGCAATAGGTCGACTTCCCAGAAATATGTTAAAACCCACTAAACAAATTGGTGATTCAAACGTGGTCACCTTTCGTGCTTTAACAGGAGATTTTGGTGCACATAATCGTCCAATTACTCAAGACATTAGTGAAATTTTAAAAAAATTTGGAGAGATTGGGTCGGTTGCAGATATTGCAAGGCCTGTGCCTCATCGTTTTGCTCGTTCTACTTCTCTCTCTATTTCTTGACGTTATCAAGAGCTCAAACTTTATATTTAAAAAAAAAAAGAACTTCGTGAAAAAAAATTATTTACATTTACTTTCGGAACCGCAAAATAGATAATCCTGTATTTTCAAAATAAAAAAAGATTTGATTGCCTTTTTTTAGTCTTTATCCGTTGTACGTTTCTATTTTTAACACAAATAAATGCAACTAATTCTGTCACCGAACCTATTACCATATTTGTTTGGTATGCACATGTATACATAGGTATGTATGTTTGTATAATAAATATATAAAACTATTTAGTACATGAGATCTACAAATGTTTTACGAGTATCTATTTTAATTTAAATTGATGAAAAGTCTCCCAGCAATTGCCCTCATTGTTATTAAAATTTGTTTTTGTTTTTTTTAGTGCAATATTGCTATTTTTATACATTCACGAGTGTTTTTTGTTCTTGTTGTTGTTGTTGTAGTAGTAATTAGTGTTGCACATGCAGTAGAGAAGATGAATCAAACACAAATGAGGAAGACGTAAATTCGAGTGGAACCGAACATTAGATACTCGGTTGATATCAAAAATTGAGGATCCGTTATATGGGAGGGAGGCGTAAGTTATAAGTAGCAAATGTTGTGAAATTCGGTGCAGTGTTTAGCTTAGGTTATGTTACGTTCAAGTGGCTGACGGACATCGGAACACTTGAGCCACCAATCGGACCATTGTGATGCAAAACAGTGCAATTAACTTAACTTTGCACCCGCTATTTCCCTCAAGTTTCCAAAGGTCGGCACCTCAAGTCTTCAAAGGTCTTCAAACTAAGTGCGGGGAATTCGCAAAGGAAGTGCTTTAAGGTCTCTGGTTCTAACTCCTCTATACAACTTCTGCAGAATAATTTGATGGTACGCCCAGCATCTCTGCGTGCCTATCTAAAAGAAGTTGCACCGTTAGAAGACCCGTTTTCATAGACAACTCTTTTTCTTTTTAGCGAGATAAGATCTCTCTACAATTTTTTTTTCCAAGTCGGCCATATCATTCTAGTTTCAAGTATTGCAGTCATTGAGATGTTTCCATCTTGAGTTTGTATCTACGATGAAAGACTTTGCCCTTGATCAGCTTCTAGGTGGAGTGCGGTACCCATGCTAGGTTCAAGGAGAACTGCTTGGCCATCACGTTTAGAGATTTGCTGAAGTTTTCTACCGTCTCTGACTTCATTCCAGGAATCTTAGTGCTGCCTGTGTACACTTCATTTCAGGATTTACAGATCCCAAGTTCCTTTGAGTGGTTTGTGAGCTATTGTTTTTGGATCAAAAGTGTGTAGTATCCATCCGAAACATTTCCAATTTATCATATTTTTACATCCAAAAGTAACTCTAGTTGCACATATAGTTATCAAAATTACCGGTTTGTATGTGGGAGGTGGGCGTGAACTTGGCACGATTTCACCCAATAGCGTCCGTACTTATGGTTCAAGTAATGTGTGACTCAAGTTTCATAAAAAAGTCATTATCCTTACTTAAGTCATCCTGTTTTACTCGTTAACTTGTTGCCATCACATTATGCCCCTCACGTAGAAACCCTTGAACCTTTTGGTAAAAAATCGAGGTCATCTGTGGCCAATTCTTTACCTGCCAAATCATTCTTCGTAGACAATAGCTGATAGTAATCACTTTGTGCGAGGTCTGGAGCTTCTGGCGAGTCAATATCGTTGTCTTGATGAAATACAATTGCCCTCCTGTTGGCTAAAGCTGGGCGCTTCTGGGCAAATAGCTCCTTCAGACGCTCCAATTACTAATAGTATAGGTACGAATTAAAAGTTTGACCACAGGGGAGCAGATAATAACCTTCCTGACCGTCAATCTTGCGGATCGAGCTTCTTTGTATATTTAGCCTTTTTCAAGTGGATGCAAACTGGCTACTGGACAATCGCAACAGTGCTCGCGTAACGGCCAGACTCGACGATTTCCATTATTTTATCGACGATTTCAACAATTGACCTTCTACACCATGGAGCATCTTTTATATCAAAATTGCCGGAGCGAAATCGACGAAACCAATTGACTGTCACAGTATAAAGACCATAAAAAGTAAAGCAAATTCTCAACGTTTTCACCCTTTTTCGAAGAATATAGGAATTTTCTCTTTGCTGGTGTACATCTTTGATATGCGCTCATACACTCACGACTGAGTTAAGTGATCTTCCATTATCTTTTCTGGTAAAAAATATAATCTTTCTAACGCCATCTAGCGTAATCCACTCATAGAACGCGAGATACGGAAATAATGGATTACTTTTTACTAGAACTAAAACATATGTATATTACATGGCCACATCTATCTCGATTATTTTATGCCATTACATCCATTGCTGAATAAACCTAATACATATAGGTACTCCGTGTATATATATATAGCACAAGTCGAGTATGAAAAAAAATTCAATTACACGAAGCATAGAATATTCGCGCCAATTTGTTGGTGCAAGTGCACGGCATCATTGCCAGTCTATTTGTCGAGCATTTTTACATTTGTCACAATGAGACGTTTTTAAGGTTATATATTTTTATTGGCTATTGGTTTTTTTAATTTTTTTTTTTATTTAAATTTTACTTTGTTTTGTTGTCGAAATTTTCGCTTTTGGTGTCTTTGCTTTTATTGGCCTTTTAACATACTTTGGCATCATTAAATAACCTAACCCAACAGTAATGGTGTAGATGAGTAAATACGAGGGGCTTAAGAAAAGTTCGGTAAGTTGACCAGAAAAAAAAACAAAAAAAAAAAATACTTTTTGTATTTATTCGTAATCTTTGTCCTTTTTCTTATCTTTTCTACATAATCGCCATTGATTTCAATGCATTTCTTAAGCCTATAGATCCACTTCTGAAATAGTTTTCAAAATCGTGCTTTTCAAGCCTATCGAGTTCAGCATTAACCGCATTAATTATCTCCTTGTTGCTATTAAAGACCTTTTCTTTTAAATTTTTTTTTTAATTTCTGGAAATAACCAGAAATCACAAGGTGCTATATCTGGGGAATATGGTGATGGACGTATTTCTTCGATACCAGAGATCGCAATAAAATTACTCGTTATTTCAGCAGTGTGGGATGACGCGTTGTCATGATCTAAAAAGTAGCGCTACAAATCCTCTATTCTTCTGTTTTCCAACAAATTTTTGAAAACTTTTGGTAAGCATTCTTCGGTGCACCATTATCGTCTGACCCTTTTCCAGTGGAATAGCAGCTACGATTTTAGATCGGGTGAAGTAAACTGGAATCATTTCTTTTGCTGCTGATTTTTCTTGCTCAGATTTTACGCGTGGGTTTACTCCTATTGGGCTCCATACTATGGACTGCAGTTTGGTTTCTAGATCATACTTATTGAACCCAGATTCATTACCAGTAATGACTTTACTAAAGGTACTAGAAAATATTCGCCATTTAGCCATGGCAATTCAGACCAATTCATTAGCAACCATTTCTTGTATCAGTCGTGGGTATTCGTCAATTTTGGTCTTCCCCAGAGCTACAGTGACGTCAACAGTGGAAGATTTTGGTCGACCTTCTCGGGGCTCGTCTTCTACGGAGAAATTTCCAGTCTGGAATCTTCGGAATTAACTGTAAATTGCGCCGAAGTCCGAAGAGAATCACATGACGAATTTCTGTTTGCGTTGGTGGTGGAATTTCATCGTTCTAAAGTTTGAAAGGAAGACCAATAAATAAATTGCAAAGGATTTAGTATTTATAGATTTAACAAAAACAAATTGAAAGTCACCAATTGACCGAACTTTTGTTAATCTCCTCGTACATATGTATTGGATGAGTGCATAAGTTCGTGCCCGATTCCGCTGGATGCCGTACGAATCGTTTGAGAGTAGCGCACGTGAAAGAAATATATACATATTATATATCGTTGGAAAGGTGACAGTCCGAACTGTAAATCAAGCATAAAATAACTTCATTTTGATTTGAGTTGCTTAGTGAAAAGACGCATGGAAAATGAACAACGAAAAAGATCATATGCGTCATATTATGTTATACCAATTCCGCAAAGGAAAAACAGTGGGCGCTGCAACTAAAGATATTCGCGAAGTTTATTTGGACCGTGCTCCAGCACTCCGCACAGTAAAGAAATGGTTCGAAATTTCGTTCTGGAGATTTTAACCTCGAAGATCAACCTCGCAGTGGACGGCCTTCTGAGTTTGATGACGATGTTCTAAGGACTTTAGTTGCGAATAACTCACGTATTTCGACGGAAGAGGTTGCCAGTGAATTGAACGTCAACAAATCAACTGCGTTTCGTCGTTTAAAAAAGGTTGGGTACACTTTGAAGCTCGATACATGGGTGCCACATCAGTTGAGTGAAAAGAACAAAGTGGGCAATTTCTTTGCTTCGACGGATCAAAAACGAACCTTTTTTGGATCGGCTCGTGACTGGTGATGAAAAATGGGTCCTGTACAACAATGTTCAACGCAAAAGAACAGGTACACGAAGGGGCGGAACCGATGTCGAAAGGTGGATTGCATCCGATGAAGGTACTGCTGTGCATTTGGTGGGATATCCGAGGCGTGATCTATTTTGAGCTCTTGACAGCTGGAGAAACGATCACTGCCAACAAGTATTGTCAGCAATTGGTCGAATTGAAGAAAGCAATTGATGAAAAACGTCCGATTTTGGCCAATCGCAAAGGAGTTCTTTTCCATCATGACAACGCCAGGCCACATGTTGTAAAACCGACCCTGGCCAAACTGAAGGAGATGAATTGGGAAATCATGCCGCATCCCCCATATTCACCCGACATTGCACCTTCTGATTATCATCTGTTTCGATCGCTGCAGAACAATTTGAATGGAAAAAAATTTAAAAATGTGGAAGACGTCAAAAACCACCTTGACACCTTTTTCGACGAGAAACCGCGCGATTTCTATGAATCAGGCATCCGTAAATTGGTTGAACGTTGGGAGTGGATTGCCGAACATGATGTCGAATACATAATTAACTAATAAAAGCGCTTTCTTCAAAAAATTTCAATTTTAGTTTGCACTTGAAATCGGGCACGAACTTATGCACTCATCCAATACATACATAAACTGAAGATTCTTTATGTGGCTCTTGAACTTGTCGCCTCTTCGTCTTTGTTTTGCAAATTTTCACTTTTTTTTTATTTCTACGGCCGCTACAGTTCGAATTTGTGTGGTGTTGATTGAAGAACTGCCGTTGCCGTCGTCGTCGGCGTCGTCATTATCTGCATAAAAAATCACAAACGTAGACGAAAAAGCGAAACTAAAAATATTTTTCTACACTCGATGAGCATACATGTTGTACATATGTATATATGTATACATATTGATACTGTATTAATGCTGTCAATGTTAATCGTATTATTTTAGCTTATTTACTAGCGTCTGCTGCCCATGGCTTAGATTTTGCGCTTTGGTGTTTTTTTTTTTTTGAAGTTTGTTTCCATTTCGTTGTTGTAGGTATGTGCTGAATATTTATTATTTTATTATGTTAGTTAAAGTTTTTTTTTTTGGATTTGTTGCATAATAAACAAAAATATTAAAGCGTTTGCACACTTAATGATGCAGTTAATGATTTTCGCTAGATTTATAAATGAGTACTCATTCTCGTCATGCTCTTCACCCATTTTTCAATTCAACGTAGCATTGGTGCGATTTCTCTTTGAATTTTATTTATAACCAGACAGGATATTGTTTTAATAACGGTTTGATTTTGGGAGTTGTGCAAATTAATCATAACAATTTCATAATTACGCTATAAGTCGTTTAAGTAGATTAAATTTCCCAATACTTTTAGGTATAATTTAACCGCTAAATATATTTTGACTTAGAAATCTAGTTTGTTAGTTAATTAAGCCTGATCAAGCGCACTGAGGCCTACTGAAGGTCTTGTTTAGAAGGAGTAAATACTTTGTTCTGTTCACTTCGATCTAATGCACGAGGTTTCACTTTGCCATCTACAATTGGACCTTCTGGTGAAGGTTAGTTTTAACAAATACCTAGCCGAGGAAAGAGGTATGCTCATGTAATATGCAGAGTTTACATGGCATATGACTGTTTCCTATCCGGGAAGTTCATCAGCACCGCAGTTTCCTTGGGTGTCCCTAAGACCAGGTACCCAAACTACGGATGTATCGCATATAGTCGAGAAAATCTAAAAATCTATGTTTAGAAAAAAATAAAAAAATGCCAGCTCTTTCCACAATATTTATAATAAAAAACATCTAAGAATTATTTATCTTACTTCTGGCGCCTAAGAAAAACGACTTGGAGCAAATATTTCAATACATCCATACGTGTATTCAGCATCTGCTTAGATTATAATCTAAAAGTAATAAAAAAAATCTCCAAATTGAATATTTTATAAGTGGCAAGATCAAACACTTCTGAGGAAAAACGTTTAGTGTCAAAAATTTCGAAGTGAAACTACTTTATAGAATTTTCATTATCATGGTGAGTCCTCTGATAGCTTTCGTTGTTCTCAGAGAGAGAGAGAGAGAGAGAGAGAGAGCTGGAAGATTTATTAGATGTAAAGCCACATTAATCCGTTCGATCCTTTCATTAATTTTATTTCGTATTATAATTTTTTTTTTATTTTTACTTCATTTTATTTAATTTTATACATTTACAATAATTTTTTTTATAATATACCTTTTTTTTGTTTTTTTTTTTGCATTTACTTATTTTTTTTGGCCGCGGTAGCCGAGTGGTTAGCATTGCGTACTGACATTCGGAAGGCTCGAGTTCAAATCCCGGTGCCACCAACATCCAAAAGTTATGAAAAATTAATTTAAATAAAAATTAAGTTAAATTTTCTAATTGCGGTCGCCCCTCGGCAGGGAATGTCCACCCCTCCGAGTGTATTTCGGACTTGAAGTAAAAGGCTGGTCGTAAAAAAAAACCATCAGCCATTCAGAGGCGGCTTAGTATAAACTGTAGGTCCCTTCATTTGTTGGAAAAACATCAAGACGCAAAACCCCAAATTGGAGAAGAAGCTCGGCCGAAAAATCGCTTCAGCGGTTACAAAGTGCCAATTATATATTTATTATACTTTGTTTTACCATAATTCGAATTACCCCATTTGTTATTTGAAAGTAATGCCTCTTCTATACCACCTCTTGTCACTATTGGCATGGAATTGGGACAATCGATTTTCACACACTCTCTTGAGGCCAATTTTTCACCAGCCAAATAATTCGCCATAGCCAGGAACGGATGGTAATCACTTGGTGCGAGGTCTGGACTATACGATGGATGCATAAGAACCTCGCAACCAAGCTAATGGATTACTTAAGGGGCTATATCAGTGTGAAACTCAAAAAAAAAAGATTTTTTTTCTTGTTTGATAGTTTATACTCTCAAACATATCCTGTGTAAGGTAGTTTTAAAAATTGCTGGCATCATAACTAAATTAAGAAATTGACCAATCGACTTTAAATTCAAACTGAGTATACTTGAATATATTTACTATACCTACAGTGACCTATTTTTCATAGCCCTTTTAATAATTAATATGGGTTAATATGGTTTACTTATTAATTAAATATTATTTTTATCTTTTCTAGTTTTTCTTTTCAATTATTATGCTTAATATATATTTTTTATTATTGTTTTATTTTATTTTATAGTTTTTAATTTATTTTGTATTTTTTCATTTTATTTTAATTTAATATATTTTTTTTAATTTATTTTTTAATTTATTTTAATTTTTTAATTCAATAAGATTATTTATTTATTTCGTTTTATTGTATTTTATTTATTCATATCTAAGGCTTCGCGAAGGCAAAGTGTGCCACTCTCGCTATGCAATCTCAACAATGTCACTTATCATTGGTGCATTGGAATCTCTAAATTTCATTTTACTTGGCTTTCGCTTTGATTTAAGTAAGACTCAACTAAGTTGGCTTAATTAAATGCGTTGCTCATTGCGTTTGTTGATAATCTAATTATCGATTTTAATTCGCGTAAATAGCAAACACTACAGGCATACAGGTCTAAGTGAACTTAATACAGTCTTTGTTTTCATTTAAGTAAAAATATGTCTAAAAATTCTCTAGTTCATATAGTATTCATATGTACATACATATGTACATATAGTAGAATTCAAGGGAGTACTACTCGCACACTCGTTCATTACTCATTGCTCGATAATTTTCGAGCATTCTGAACAAAAATATTTACATTTTTCTCAGAACATTTTTCTTGATTTATTCAAAGTAAAAACCTATTTAAAATGAAAAAAAAAAATAATAATAATAATTTGACAAAAAAAAATTTTTTAAGTTGAAACATTTGAAGTAACGACGCTAAGCAACGAACGAGCATCGAGCGGGTATCTAGATATCTAGTATATTGTGTTGCCTCAAAAGAAACCAGCGATTTTTTTAAAAGAAAGTAAATACATTTTTTTAAATTTTATAATGAACTTTAATCAATTATGTAATTTCCATTTTGTTGGATGACCTTTCGCCATCTTTCCGGCAACATCATTATTCCACGCTCATAGAACTTCTGGCCTTTATCTGCAGAAAAACTAAACCAATTGCGATTTCATAGCCTCGTCATTTTCGAAAGTTTTACCATTTAATGAGTTCTGCAAAGATCGAAACAAATAGTAGTCTGACGGAGGAAGGAGCTAAATGGTGGATGTATCAACAGTTCCCAGCCCAGCTCTCTCAGTTTTAGGCGTTTAATCAAAGATGTGTGCGGTCTAGCATTGTTCTGGTGGAATATGACACCTTTACGATTGACCAATTCTGGTCGCTTCTCGTTGATGGATGCATTCAATTTGTCCAGTTGTTCACAGTAGACATCCGAATTAATCGTTTGGTTCCTTGGAAGCAGCTCAAAATATTCCACACCCTTCCAATCCCACCAAACTGACAGCATAATCAGCCTTGTGGCGCTTCATCATGCTTGGACCATGATCGTTTTCGATTGACATTATTGTAAACAATCCATTTTTCGTTTCTGTTTATGATTGACTTCAGTAAGGGTTGCGTTTAAGATGTATATCACAAGCGTTGAAGTGGCTTATTAAATGAATTTCTTTCCATTCATGTGGTACCCAAATATCAAGTTTTTTACCAGTCTCGTATATGATTATGAACGGTTGATTTTAGTAAACTTAACTTCTCCCCAATCTCACGCTCAGTTACATGACGATCCGTTTCGATTAAAGCTTTGAAATTGTCATCATCAACTTCACTTTGCCGATCTGAACGCGGCTTATTTTTGAGTGAAAAATCTCCCGAACGAAATTTGGCAAACCAACTTCATCACTGTGCTTTTTTAAGGCCTTATCACCATACAAATAATGCAAATTTTTTAGCAACCTGCGCTGCATTTTTTCCTTTAAGGAAAAATTAAAGTAAGATATGGCATATGAAAAATCGCCGATTCTTTTTGGAGCAACCCAATGTAATGAGTAAGCGTATTAAGGTTTTTTTTAAGTTAAAATAATCGCTTAATCGAAGAGCTCTAACGTTATATATACGAGTACAAAGAGAATTATTCAGCATTTTCCTGCAATTCCTCATGAACAATATTTTATTAGTATATGCTTTGTTTGCTTTTGATTTATTGCGCAATGACTTGTGACAATTTCAATGCGTATATATTCCAATACATATTGTATATACTGACAATTGTAAAATGGTAAATATTTTGACATAAATATTTTCATATGCAAGTTCTTTAATTGACACAATCACTTTGAGATGTACATACATACGGATGGCACAATACAACACAAAACGGGTCATTAGAATATGACAATCTCGGCAATCATTGAAGAATTTATTCTCTCCCTTTCAAATCACTTTCATAGTAACTAAACACTCCGGCAAGAAGCTGTGAGGGGTGGCAAGCAACGGGGGGAAAAGAGAGTAATACAGCGATCGCAAGTAGACGTTCATAATAAAGGTCGCTTCAAGTATTCTTTTTAAGATTTTTCTCATACCATTAAAGTGACGGTAGAGCTCTGAGAGTGTACTGATAAAAGTTTCCAGATTGTTTCTATTCTGGTGGGTTTGCCTATACGTCTTCAAAGGAATACGATGATTTCCTGTTTCAGTTTCAGACATATAATATATATGACTTAAAAACGTGGAGGTGTAGAAAAATAACTACAAAAAATCTGGGCAAAAAAAGCTTTAAAAGAGTCTCTTTTATTTTACAATTTCACAATTAATTCTTTGAAAACTTTGTATCAGGTCACACAAATGCTAAATGTAGCTTTTAAATCAGTTTTTTTTTGTTTAGCTTTTTTTCTAAAGCACATATTTTTTAAAAGCGCGCAATATTAAATTAAAAATATTGCCTTTGTTTGTATAATAAATTTATGTTGTTATAACCGCAAAAATATTCTTCGAATTAGTGATAGTCCTGGGTCAGATAATCAGCCGGAACGCTCCGGTATAAAGATCCGACTGTCGAGGGAACTATTGGATTTTATTTGCCTATTTGTACAGGCCTTATCGCGGGTAAATTCTCAGACCCAAATCCACATAGGATGATATTATGTCTTTTCGTTTTGGTTGGTTCCTTAAAAAGGGATGCTTGACCCTGCACTTTTGCATGTAAGTGTACTGAAGTTTTGTAGGTTTTAAAAACTTGTGTTTAAAGAAATAAATTTCGTGTAAGCTATTTTTCGACATAGTCGCCATTCGTCTCTATGCAGGTACCAATTTTTGTATGCCTTCCTCAAAGGATTTTCTTCCACTTCTCCACCTCCTACTTTCTCTCCTCGTTGGTTGACAACGATTTTCCATCTATGTGTAGCTTCAGGAAGGTAAAGAGATCGTATAATCTGAAAATGATAGATCAGGAGAATGCGCAGGATGGTTCAGGATATCCATTTAAATGACGCGAGCAGTTCCTTCCTAGCATTCGCCGTGTATACTCGTAGTAAGGCATTGTCGTGCAGCAAGCAAACCACTTATGTCAGCATGTCACATCTCTTTTTTTTAAGGCCTTACAGTATCTTACAGAGTTGATGGTCTTCCCTAAAGACAAATATATGTATTGTACCTATCTCTATGGCATCCGTCAAAACGCACTTTCTTTAAAAACCCCATCTATTCAAGTTAAAACAAATTACGTTTAAACAAGGAATAAAGAAGAGTTGGGTTTGAACCCTGGTCCGACTAATATCCAAAATTATAGAAAATTAATTAATTATATTATAATTGCTGTCGCTCCTTGGCAAGGAATGTAAATCCCTTCGAGTGTATTTCTGACATGAAATAAAAGTTTCGCGTAAAAATCCATCAGTTGTACCGAGGCGGCTTATTTGAGCGGACTAAATAACTTCTGCTTTTCATTACCTAAAGATAATTTTGTTTATTCACTTTCAATAGATTATGTAGTTTCACCCTCGGGTCTCTCTTTTGCGGTATTTATAGTAATTTTCTTAGGAGGTATCGTTGAAACAATCCTGATTGATTTCAATTACGCTACCCAAAATCAAAACCGCTCATTATTGAGATCACGGTATTTTCTGCGATCTTTCTACTCGCTGAACACCACTTGCGTCGAAAGTCCAGGACAGCTAGTTGGATTTGCTTAACTTAAGAGCCGCCTTGCTGTAATGGCATGATGTAAGATCAGGCCAAAAGAAGGGAGAAGCATGATGGTTGCCTAAAAATGGCTTTGGTCTCTTTTGCAAGCATTTTTTTACGTAAATGTCACTATTAATTGTTTAAAAATCTGGACGTTTCCTCTAGCATCAACAACATAAAATGCTTGGACGAGCAGCTGAGAAAATTCGGACGGGATGTAAGTTTTGTCATCCATTATGCAACAACTAAATTTGTTCATAACGTCTCTTCTCAATTTCTTTTCTCTTTGCTTCGCAGTTCTTCTCAGCGTTTCAGTTCGGTACTTTCTGCACTATACCTATACTCATATGTCTTCAGTCCCGTACCTACTCTCACTCTCCGCATAAATGAGTCGATACAATGCGCTCCACCTTTCTCACTGTCCATGGCTGCACAAAATAATGTATGAGAAATTTTAATTCATATGCAATACAATTTGAAATATATATGCTCAAATATAAACGAGACTGCTCAATAAAACAAAAACGGTTAATTCTTCTTCAATATTTATTTTATCCCCTTCAAAATAGTCACCATTAGAGGCGATACACATATCCCACCTTTTTTCCAATCTTCATAATACTTCTGGTAGGCCGCTTTAGGTATAGCTTTCAGTTCCTTCTTCGAATTCTCTTTTATGACTTCAATCGACTGAAAATGCTTTCCACGAAGCGGCATTTTGAGTTTAGGGAAAAGAAAAAAGTCACACGGTGCCATGTCGGGTGAATACGGTGCTTTCGGAACAATATTTACGTTGTTTTTGGTCAAATAATCGCGTACAAGACGAGAGGTATGAGCTGGCGCATTATCATGATGTAGAAACCATGTCTTGTTGTCCCACAAATCCTTCCTTTTGAGACGAATATTCTCACGCAAACGCTTCAAAATGGATAAATAATGTTCAGCATTAACGGATTGACCTTCTGGAAGGAATTCCGAGTGCACAACACCTTGGCTATCAAAGAAAACAGTGAGCATAACTTTGATTTTCGATCGACTTTGACGTGGTTTTTTGGGTTTCGACTCATTTGGAAGGCGCCATTCAGATGATTGCTGGGCTGTTTCAACGTCGTATTCATAGACCCAAGTCTCGTCACCATTTATGATGTGCTAGATGTCCGTTTCGCTCATTGTGTCCTTGGCGACAGTTTTGCGTTCCTCTTTTTGAAGAATATTCAACAATTTTGGAACAAGTCGAGCAGAAACACGTCTCATGGCCAAAACATCGTGAATAATGCTATGAGCGGATCCATTTGATATGTTGAGCTCACTAGCTATCTCTCTTTCAGTCACACGACGATTTTCCAACGCAATTTTCTTTACTTTTTCGACGTTTTCTTCGTTTATTGACGTTGCTGGACGACATGGGGTCATGGGGCAAGTTCTCCAGCGATGTACGGCCGTCCTTGAACGACTTATACCAATCAAAAATACGTGCACGTGATAGGCAAGACTCCCCATATGCCTTCTGCAATATTTTCATTGCGTCCGTCGCACTTATTCCATTGGAATAACAAGATTTCAAACAAACATCTTTGCTCAACGTTAATTTCCATAGTAAAATTCGAAAAACACACTCTAGGTTGACTTGTTTATAGTGTCGTAAAAAAAAACTATATGACAGATCGCGCTCAAATTTGACATGTAAACATATAACAGTCCTGCCAACCTAAGCAAAAAAAAAGTATGGTCATATGTCTTGTCCTTGTCGAGTTATGGATAAAGTCTCCGTTTATGATTGAGCAGAAGGTACATTAAAAAAAAGTGAGCTTCATCGCTGATCAAAATATTTTTGAGTGGCCACATCGTTTTGAGTCCATTCGCCGAACGAGCGACGCGTTTGATGGGTGAGTTTGATTTTGTAAGTCCGCAAGCCAAGATCTGACCGCAAAAGCTCATAGCTCCAACTGTTACGCGCGATGGCGTATGGACTCATTCGGGTTTTCCTCGAAACTCTGATGTACAGCAACAATAGCGTATGGGCCTTTATCACCAGAGTAAACGTGGTGCGAAACCGATTTATGGTTACTCAAATTACCGACTCTGGTTAGCGATTATATCGGCCGAATATTGGTAATAAATTTGAACGATATGCAAAATTTGTTTCAGAGTAAGTCTGTTATTGTTGTACATTATGAAATGGCAAACTGAACTGAGTTATATCAAGTAACGGCTGTCTAAAAGACCAACTCCGAATATATTAGAACATCTTCTCACGTTTTACGTTTTCCTGAACCGAGGCTAATGATTTCCTTCCTTGGAATTTCTGTTTTTACCCGGTTTTCCACAAATGGTTTCTGTTGGCCAGCCTTTGGCAGACAAGACGAGACCTCTTGTGTGAATATATATGCCCAAATTGAATATTTTTAATATATGTCCATATGTATTTAATATTCTCAATAACCAATTTTCTCTATATAAAATTAAAATAAATTTTAAACTTTTTATTCCGTTCAGTATTTCTAAACAAAACAACCGTGTACAACAAAGAGAGACTGTTAAATGTGATAGCAAAACGTCCAGCCGGTGTGCCCTTAGTCACAGTTTCAAATCATCACTCATGCTTCGATGATCCCGGCCTATGGGGTAAGCTGCCACATCGATTGATATTCATAATTGATTGAAAACACGATTTAATTGAATTTAAAAAAAATAAATTTTTCTCATTTTTGTACAGGTGTACTGCCCGTAAAATATGTGTGCAATACATTTAGAATACGTTGGTCGATGGCGGCACACGACATCTGCTTCACCAACACGCTTCACTCAACGTTCTTTATGTATGGTGAGTAATTGGAAATTAAAGAAAGTTAAATTCATTTATATATTTCTTTTTTTTTATTCTCTTCATCTACAACTTGCAGGCAAATGCATTCCAGTGGTGCGTGGCAGCGGTGTCTATCAGCATGCCATCGATTTGTGTATACAAAAATGTGCGCTCGGTCATTGGGTGCATGTCTTTCCTGAGGGCAAAGTGAACATGACAAAGGAGGAGATGCGTCTCAAATGGGGTGTGGGTCGTATCATATACGAATCGCCACGCATTCCGATTATACTGCCAATGTGGCATGAAGGCATGGACGAAGTGCTGCCCAACACAGAGCCATACATACTGAATTGGGGTAAAAAGGTCACTCTAAATATTGGCCAACCCATAGACATGCATGATTTTATACAGGATCTCAAAGATCGTAAAGTGCCTGAGCCGGAGGCAAGAAAATTAATAACGGATAAAATACAAGACGTGTTTCATGTGAGTGGCATTTTACACACAGTATGATTTTTTTTTTTTTTTTTTGAAAAATTTAATATAATATAAAGGGTTTTTGCAATAAGATGTGTTACCTTGAATATCCTGATTTTCCGGTAGATATCGCTTTTGAAGCAGTAATTTTTTGACATTTGACAAGTAAAAACTTCGTCCAATAATAAAAATGGAACGCTACACGCATCAACAACACATTGATTTTTATTAAAATTCGATGCCAAAATTCGATGGGAAAACCTGGCAGAGACGGTTCGTCAAACTAAAACATTTCTTGGTCGTCGAGAAGCACCTTGTCGGACTGCAATACAAAAATTGGTGGAAAATATGGAGTTAGTAATGTGAAGAATAAAACGCGTGCACGTCGCTCAAGAGAGAAATTTGCTGCCGTAGCTCAAAGTGTTGAAGAAAACCCAGGTTTGTCCATTCCTCGTCATTCTTTGGAAGTGGGCATTCCACTAACGTCACCACACACCATTTGCATAAAGACTTGGATCTGAAGGCTTATAAAGTGCTGTTAATACAAAAACTCAAGCCGCTGATCATCAATAACGTCGTGTCCTTGCTGATTATGTCCTTTAAATACATCAAAATGATCCGGAATTTCAACGAAAAATCAAAATTCCCCCTCGATGGCTATGTCAATAAGCAAAACTTTCGCATCTGGGGCTCGGAAAACCGAAGAATTATTGCTGAAAAGCCTCTCCATTCTTAGCGTGTAACAGTTACGTGCGGTTTATAGTGCGGCGGCGTCATACGATCTTAGTTTTTCGCAAATAAGGCTGGGCCAACAGTTACGGTGAATGAATTGTGCTATCGAGAGATGATTAATGAATATTTTATAACCGGAATTGGATGGTATTAATCTGGGCAACGTTTACTTTCAACAAACTGACAAGCACAGAACGCCATTCACCAGGAGTCAGACAACACTTTCAAAGACTCCCTTCCCGTGAATGGCGTACTCGGAGTAAAAGCACCACCTATAATAGACGAAAAGCCCGAGCTACCTCCAGAGACCCGCGTGACATTGGCACAACTTACATCTGGATACAGTAGCGGGTTAAATTAAAACCTATCCAGACTCGACTCCAACATACCCAACGTATATCCTGCATGTAGAGAGTCTCCGCACGACACTAACCACCTCTTTACATGCCCCCCAGCTCTCCCTCTGATCCGATCCCGTCGAAACATGACGTTTTCTAACCATCCGTTAGATTGCCTTCGTTGATTTAGGTTGATTAACCTTCCCTAAGCGGGGTTAGGGAAACGCTGCAACAACAACAACACGTGCCACACAAGCAACGAAACCGTCGAACTTTTAAAGTAAAAGTTTCCGGACCGTGTTATCTCTCTATGATCGCAATTCGCCACCACCAATAGACCAAAATCGATTCAACACTTCAAAGATGGAACTCGAGAAGCTATTGATGATTTGGTGATGGGAAATTTCTTAAAAAAAATACGGTTCTGTAAGCTTTGGCTGATATTGTTTTCCGTTATTAATGGCAAACCTTCCTCTTTGCATTGAAATAAAAATCCGATCATTTATCTCAAAAAATGTCATGTTTCTTTGTATATAAAAATAACACCACTTATTGGAAAACCCTGTGTATATTTAATTAAAATTATTTATTTTTAATTATTAATTTTTTTTTAATTACAGCATTTGCGTAAAGAAACCGAAGAACTGCATAAGAAACGGCTATAGTAATTAAGTAAATGTCTTTTATAAATATTTTATTCATATTTTACTCAACGATACTGAGTATCTAGAATTTATGAGAAAATAAATATTTATATACATATATAAATACATACATATAAATATGCTTTTAATTGTGAATGATAAACGTAAATAAGTGCGAAATGAGTGGCGTAAATGTAAACGACTTTTAGTTTATTAAAAACAAAGTGCAATGATATTCTATAAAACAATGTAATCGTATGTAAATCTGTAAAAATAACTCAAAATGATTGACCGAAAGTTTCAATTTGTTTGTTATTGATGTATTTTTATGTTTAAAATTTCAAATGAAAACAATCTAAATAATAATTAAATATAAAATATACATACATATGTTATCTACACATATGCCATTAATATTTAAAGAATTAAATATATTTAAGTTGTTTTGGAATAAACAGTATAAATACGCTTAGATATATAATACGTACATAGCAACTCGTAATCTTGAAAAAAATATAATAATAATTCTTAAAATTATTATTTATTAATTATGTACATGCATGATGCATAGAAATACATACATAAAAAGGCATTAAAATAATATATATTTAGTCTATTTACATGTTTATTTGTATATACGTGTATATCGTATGTCTTCAAGACTCATAATGTACGATCATGGATCACGAAAAATAAATTATTGTGCTGAGTAATCAATAAGAACACAAGACAAATAAATAAAATTAAAGAAGAAGAAAAAATGTATTTTTCTAATATTCCTAATTATGATCTTTTTATTGAACATCGCTTTTAAGCACTCTGAAATTTATGTCATATTTCCTTCTCATGGAAGTTATTTTTTGCAGTAAAATGTTCCTTGTGTTAGCCATTTACATATTTTGATTTATAGAAAGTTGCTTTTGTTGTTGTAGTAACCGCAAAAATATTCCCCAAATTGGTCTTCGGGGAATATTGGGGAAAAGATACCCTTTGGCCTGATAAAAATCGTCCGTTCCGGTATAAAGATCCGACTGTCGCGGGAACTATTGGATTTCAGTCACCTTTTACGACAAGCATGACTTACCACGGGTAAATTCTTGAGCTCCTAACCCGCAGGGCTCGCGATGAACAGTTGTGAGTGGTATTCATCGTCCTTAAGGCAACAGTAAGGCTTGGATCACGAACTCAAAAAGAAAAGTGGACTAAATACCCACTTCTTGTGAACAATACTCGGTTATGGTCACACCTTTTCTTCAACGAAGACGAAGCCAGCATTAGCCAACCCACCAGAAACCTGTCTCCTACACTGGACAGCTATAGATACTGGCGGAAAGAAGACTAAATCTTTGATTATTAATTTTTACATTTCAATATTGTTCTGCATAAACGAAAGGAAAGAAGCCTAAATTGTTTAAATAATCTTAAAGGGATGCTAAAGTTAAGCTCATTAAGTGGGAATATACTTTTGATAATACCTCTTCTCAACTCAGTTAAAAACAAGACCACAAGCATCACTCTACGACTATGGAGTGTATGCAGATTAACAAACCTTAATCGATTTTTGTGAGGGAGATTTTTATTCGCATCCCAGTTTAATTTCCTTAGCGCGAAACAGAGGAATTGCTTTTGTACAGATTTCTTTTCATCAATATACAACTGGAAGTGTGGAAGTGAAGTGAAGAGCTATTTGGTAATGTATAGAACATCATCCTTCCTTCGGTTTATGAAAGTTCTGGGTTATAAGAGTCCTTTTGCCTAATTAGCACAAGAATTTACATGATTTCTCAAAAATCTAGCTTACGGTCAATTGGGACACCTGAGTTAATAAAGTCAGTAACTTGTTCAACATTGTGGTTAAGTAGGTGATTGGAAAGATTTTCTAGAGAATAATAGTTTCAAAAATTTTGAGAATAGAAAATAACTTTGTAAGCTCCAGGTAATTCATGGCGCAAGGTCTCTCACCAAATTTGTGCAGAGGTCATATATTCTTTCCATAACGAAGAAAATACATTTTCGTTAATTGTCAACAATCTCAGTTTAGCAATGTAATAACAACAATATGAGTTGACTTTGATTACAAAATCGTAATAATTAGGGCTTTGCAACCGCTGAAACTATATTTGACCTTTTTCAACTTGTGGTGTTAATCTTGAGGTTTTCCAACAATTGAACCTACCATTTATTCTAAGCCGTCTCTGATTACTCGCTTGATTTTTGAGAAGCTTTTATTTTCTCATCAAAAATTAATTTTCTATAAGTTTGACCAACACCTGAACCCTGATCGCCCGAATGTTAGCACGTAATGCTAACCACTGTGCTATCGCGGTCGAGTTGGTAGTTATTATCCCATTTCTGATTAATACCTATGTTGTTTAAATGAGTTTTTGCGGAAAATACCGCCTTTATTCCATGATATTACTTATAACAGCAAAAGCATTCTTGTCAGCTGATTGTCACGGTTCAATGTAAGTCAAATTAAATTTTGTTTTTTGATTTTTCACTCACTTTTTTATTTTATTTCATCTTATTTGAGTTTTTCATTCAATATAATTTTTTACTTTTAATTTTATAATCTTTGTTTTGAATTGATTCTATTTTATTTTATCTTTATTAACTTTATTAAGTTTTGTTTTATTTAAATTTTTTTACTTAATTTTTCCGTTTTTTTATTGCATATTTTTGTTTTTTACTTTATTTATATTTATTTATATTATTGATTTATTTCTTTTTATTTTATTTTGTTTAATTTAATTTAATTTAATTTTTTATTTTATTTAATTTTAATTTTATTTTGTTATTTTATTTGTTACATTTTTTTTATTTATTTTTTATTTTGTTTTGCTTAATTTAATTTAATTTAATTTTACTTTACTTTAATTTATTTTTTATTTTTACTTTGTTTATATATGTTTTTGTTTTAATTTGTTTCATTTTATTCGTTTAAGTTAATTTAATTTATTTTATCTATTCCACCAAAAACACTGACGTCAATTTTACTTGTTTACAATGTATATCCGACACTGACAAGTAAACAAAGTTTTTGTTTTGATTATTGTCGAACAAATAAATAAAAATAAATAAATAAATTTACATTACGCAGAAAGAACTAAATAATAACAAACAATATTCCGTTAACTCTGCGAAAACAGTAGAAGAGCAAAAAAAGAAAAAGAGAAACAAAACTACAGTGCGAAATTAATTTTAAAATGTAATTTAATTTAGTATAAATATCAACTTTAATTTTAGTGAGTGCTTTTGTTTTTTTATTTTCAAATAAAAATTATATTTTCCGTAGGGCATTGCTACAATTGCCGCTGAATAATGAACACGCTATTGAATTAAATACACCAAATCGCAACGAGATACTCAAGGACGGACTACCGAAGCACACCAAATATAAAATCTTGGGTAAAGGCGCTTTTGGCACCGTCTTCAAGGCAATTTTTAGAGGTAGCTAAGAAAAGTAGTTGTTTTTGTTTATGAAAAATTATTTACAAACACAAATTTCGAAACATCATTGTTTTTTCCACAATTTGAAGTAAATTTAAATTAATAAAAAAAAATGAAGAAATCTCTCTCGCAACAAATACAGAAAAATGCTCTGCGTTGCCAACTTCTGATCATTTGTAAATTACACTGCGTTTAGTATTTTAACATAAAAATTCGAAGATTTAGGGATTACCAATTTATTA
Organism: Ceratitis rosa; assembly: GCA_037013455.1. Lineage (NCBI taxonomy): Eukaryota > Metazoa > Arthropoda > Insecta > Diptera > Tephritidae > Ceratitis > Ceratitis rosa. Next base: position 3,305,091 of record JAWMAG010000005.1, on the reverse strand, counting down.
ATTTATATTATTATTAATTAATTTTTTTTTTTTTTTGAAAGGTGAACCGGTGGCTGTGAAGATCGTGCGAAATGTCGGTAAGGCGAATGCCCAATCTATGAGTAGTGAGACACAAATTTTGGGTTGGAATCATCGCAATATAATACGAATTCTTAAAGTAAGATATAAATTTATATAAAACTGTAGCTGGAACATTTATTTGCAGCGTATTTTTAGGTGGAAACCACACCAAATTTCGGCATTGTTATTATGGAAAGATTTGTAAGCCAGAACTTACAAGAGATAATTGATGCGAAAAAATTGCCACTGGAGCATAGAATTTTGTAAGTATTTTAATCGTCTAATGAACCGACAGCCGTGATGAAAATAAGTCCATAGTTTAGGAAAGATTATTAAATTGTTGTTAAGGTAGCCCTGTGAATAAGCTATGCGCTGAGCTTTATTGCCGCGCTTTTATCCCCAGATGCCTTTTACATTCTAAATTGCACCGTCCAAAGCATATTCAGAGCCTTTGTCTCTTTTTTTTCTTCCAAGGCTTTTTTCTCTTTATAACCTTGTGACATGAAGGGCTGCATTTAATACATATTTCTATAAGGAGCAGCTTGCTAGGGCTGTGTGCTAAGCTATAGCTGCAGAGAACCATTGAACTGAATATGTCGAAGTGACTCTCTCCACCCTTTTGCATTTAAGAGTTAACTTCGGATGTATACTGAATCTTGCACATACTAGTCTATTTGCATATTCTAATGACCTTAAACATCATCTTCCCAATTACTTTCCTATTTAGCATTACACTGGATATTCTATCGGCGCTTTCCCATTGCCACAAGCGGAGTCTACTACATCTTGATGTAAAACCGCAAAATGTGCTGATAGCTTTCGCTGGCATTCAACCAAAATTGCAAAACGAAAATCTAACAACTCTCTACCATCGCCGTCAATATGTTTGCAAGCTCTGTGATTTCGGTGCCTCATTAAAGATGGACGCGCCAGAGACAACATCAAAAGGCAATGCGCGAGTAAATATTGAATTTGCTTCTAATTACTATTTAAAGTTAATAAATTTTTCTCATACACATAGGGCACAATGCGTTACATGGCACCGGAAGCGTTGCGTGAAGAGCCACTTACCGCCGCCACTGACATATACTCTCTAGGCATTACAATGTGGCAAATGCGACAGCGTCGTTTACCCTACCACTGGATTGCCTGTAATGAAGTAGTCGCTTATCAAGTGGTTAAGAATAAGCTACGTCCCGATAGCGCCTCGGCTGCCAGGAATTTGAAAACCAGCTCCAACGGTTGCACGAGCGTGTTGCATGCGACTATGCAAAGGCATCATCAATGCTATTGTGCCAACTCCACAGCGGAAGAGATCACCTACCATTCATTGGTGCATCTAACAAATGTGCTCAATCGCGCCAAAAAACCAGAAGAGCAATTACGTTTCTCCGATTGTGCAGTGGAGGAATCACAAGTGTTGTCGGAGCGTCGTCCTTTCGCCTCATTGAGTGCGAAAATTAATGTTACGCGTAATTTAAGCGCGGAATTGAGTTGCAGCAAGTCGCCGGTTGCTTCACGTTCACCATTGACGCCTAAAAATGCAATAACGTATCAGCAGCAAACGCAACAAAAACATTCGAAATGTGATGTTGCAGATGTTTTGGTGTTGTTTGAGGATATTTTACGACTGCACGATAGAGAAAAGGAGAAAAAGTATGAAGCTCTTTTTAGAGCTTGTTGGTCGGATGAACCACTGTCGCGGCCGGGCTCAGATACGTTGCGCAAAAGCTTAACCGAATTATTGTGATACTTGCTTGTTGCAAGAATTTTGTTTATATTTATTTAATGATATGTGTCGGTATAGGATGTTAGTAAGTGACATCTTTTTATTATTTTTAACAATTATTAATTTTTACTATAATTTTAGTTTTTTTTTTTTATGGACTACCATTAGTTTTAATGTTTAAATTGTAAGTTTTTTACGAGCTCACAAAATAAATACGCATACTTATTTTAAATATAATAAGCATAATTTAATGCAATTGACAGCGTATTATTGTATAAATTCATTGATGAGACAAAGACACACAAATTGACATAGGCGATGATATGTGGAACTCTATACGTAATTTCTCGAAAAAGTATGTTAACTAGTTTTTGTGCATCGTAATGTAATATTTAACGTATTTCCCAGCATTTCCGGCTATAAAGGAAATAAGAATAACTTACCATTAAAACTGTCCACAGCCGCGAAGGTTATGAATCGCACACTGCTTATAGCATATAGTGCACTTAAGCTTCCTCCAAGTTCACCAATATATAAAATTAACTTAATTTTAACATTAATGCACAGATGAATAAATTTTTCTTTGTCATGTTTCCACTGGTAAAAACAATTTCTTTAGCGCACTTTGTAGCGAATACTCAATGGGTAAATATTTGATATATTGTTAATCTTCAGACGAAAGTCTTTACCGATTTCGCAGAATAACTATATTATAAGCAATTTAATACATTTTAAACTATGTAAATTCTTTCATCTTTACTTTTATTTACACAAATTTATTAACAACTTTGCATTTTTAATATTTACACACTTCCGTAAGCAAACTGCCACAATTTGTTGCGTTGCCAACTATTTCAACCGAGTTCAGTGTTGCATTCATTATGTTTTACTAAAATCCCTTCCTTCTGGCTGCCGCTAAAATCTTATGGTACTGAGATTTCGAATTAAAAGTGGAATCAAAATATAATTTTCAACTAAAAAAGCTGCAAAAACTTTATAAAGTATAATTGTAAAAGCTTTACACAGGTACATACGAATAAATGAGTAGATTTGAACAATGGAAAACAATTTAATCACTTGCCACATTCAATTAATTTTGATCTTTTATTACTTTTTGATATCTAACTATACGAAGTATTTCCTTCTGGAAGAATTACTTCCACGTGGTGCAGAATTAGTTCATGTACATACGTGTATAGCTAACGTTTACGCGATTTTAGCCGAATTTATAACATCGCGCCGTTCATTATTTTTTTTCGTATATTGGCGCCAATTGGAAATACTAAGAACAGCCAGGTCCTTCCCTAACTGCTCTTTCCAACGGAGTGGAGGCATTGCTCTTCCTCTGCTCCCACCTACAGGTATTGCATATAACATTGTTAAAGCTGAGGTATTCTTATCTATTCTCACCCCATGACCTAGCCAGCAGGGCCGCTGTCTTTTGATTGCCTAAATTTTGCAAATGTCTCGTACTGCTTATCGTTCCATCGGCTGCGGTATTTGTCGTTCCTAACTCGTAGATGAGCATAAATCTTACGCAAAAACCCGGTTGTTGAGGCGAATAACTTCCATTTTTTGAAAAAACTTCAAGACGCATACCAAAAATTAGAACAGAAGTTCGGCAGAAAACCGCCTAAGCGGTTACAAAGCGCCTATTATATATAATGTCAATATTATCGGCGTACGCCAGTAGTTGTACACTCTTTAAAAGATTGTACCTTCTCTGCAGCTCTTTTTATTTTCATCGGCATGAAGAAGTCCCCCGATAAGGAATTACTTTGTCTGGAACCTCGTTTGGTATCGAACGGTTCGGAGAGGTCCTTCCCAATCCTGATGGAGCTTTTGGTGTTGATTAACGTTAGTTTACATAGCCGTATAGTTTTGCGGGGATACCAAATTCAGAAATAGTGGCGCAGAAGCGTCTTCTTTTCGTGCTGTCGAAGACTGCTTTAAACCGATGAAGAGGTCGTGTGTGTCAATCCTCTTCTCACGGGTGTTTTCAAAGACTTGTTGATTTACCAGGTTTAAAACCACACTGATAAGGTCCAATCGGTTTGTTGACAGTGGGCTTTAGTTTTTCACACAATACGCTTGATAGGACCTTATATGCGATGTTAAGGAGGCTTATTCCACGCAGACTGTGGGATCTCCCTTTTTGTGGATTGGGCAGAGCACATGTAAGTTCCAATCGTTGGGCTGGCTTACTATACTTAATATGTGGTTAGTAATTACTTTTTACTTGCCTGTCAAAATGAAGTATTTCGAAAAATAATTGCAAGAGCAGTCACGCAAGACTTAAGCCAAGTTTAATAAAAATTTTTATTTAAATCCCAAATTACAAACAAATTCATTAAATGTGATTAATTATAATTATTATTAATATTCGCTTGCAATCCAAATTAAAATCTCCAGAACTTTCCACAGCTTTAATGTACGAGTATATATTTTCCACTGCTTATGTATTATTCATTACAGCTTTTAGCGTCTGACACTATAGGAAGGTATGTAACATATCAGCACTACTAAGATGCATTTCCATATTTTACAATATAAAGATTAAACTAATTAATTTTTTTAATTTTCGATTAAGGGCTGTACGAAATAAATTTTCACTTTCAATTGCCCAGCAACTTCTGCCGCTTCTATTTGCGTTACCAACCTCTCATAAAATAAAGTTCCGTTTCCTATAGAATTTCCCCTCTAATACTAGATCATTCTAAAACATTGGCAATACTACAAAGGAAATACAATTTATTTCGGTTACTGATATAGAAATTTTATATGATTGAATTATAATTTAAGTGAATAAAATTAATTTAATGAATACTTGATGAAAATAAGTTGCTAATTTATTGTATAAAAACATAATGAATTTCATTTTCTGAGACTTTGACGTGTGGAGAACTTGTATGTGGTCAGCCAGTGCGAACAAACTAGCTGATCTTGAAATCTTACTATGGATATTTTCTTTTCAAGTGAATTTTTAATGAAAATTAGAAATTTAAACTCAAACTATGGATTTATACTTTTACATACAACCTACAAACGAACATTTGGTTGGTTGCCGATGAGCGATTGGTTTATGAAAATCAAACCATTACCTCATAAAACTTCATCAACTTTTCTGTGGCGGGCTTAAGCTGTAGTTGTTGAAAATTATTTTGTGTTCTTAAAACTTCAAATGAGCAAGCTTCAGGCTGTTTACCTAACCAAAAAGTTATGAGAGTTAAGCCGTTTGTGTCGGTTACAGAAGATTGCGGTTAGGATGCAAGCCAACAACACACAGTAGAAAGCTATAGTGGGTAAGAAACAATTGCGCTAAATTTATTCAAAATTCGAAACTTACGTAAAGAGATCTCCTAAATGCATTTAAAATAAAACAACTTTAATATTTTAATGTAATTTTATTGATTTTAATTTTTAATTTTCGTTTACCGTTTTTTTTTAATTATTAGTGTATGCGTGTATTTGTTTTCACTCATTTTAAACGCTACTTTTGCAATTTTTTAAATAAATTACTATAATGTCTATATTAAAGGAAAATATATATTGTATATATGTATCTCTATGTAAAGTGTAACAGAAAAAGAAAAAAATATATTAATGTATGTTATGTCTGTATATAGTATGTAGTATTAAGAATAGTATACAAGTATAGTAAGTATTTATGTAATATGTAGGTAAACTTTAGCAACTAACTACACTGAGAAAAACTATGCGTATAAACTACAAATATAAATATATCATTATGTACAAAATACGAATTAAATCTAAGAACTTTAACCTCACACTATCACACTAAAATATACAAATGCGCAATATACATATATGTCTTATATAATTTAATAGTTTTAATAACTAATACAAATTTTAGGTTGATAGTATAATAGGTAGTAAGTAATCTCTATATAATCAATGTCTGTAATTAAGTTAAGTAATTTTAATAGTGTTTTTCCTATTTGTTTTTCATTTTATATATCATTTTGTACTGACTACGCTACCAAGAGAAAGGAAGTTGATGGAAAAAAAACTCTTGCATGAATTAGTAAGAATATGTTGCAAGTGGGTATGTAGTATGTTATGTATATTTTTAAATTATCTATAACATTCTTGTACACATGTGTTAGTGTGTATGTATGTATGTATATATGTATGCCATTAGTGTTAATTATTGGCTTATTGCGGCATATTAGTTTATATATTATTAATTTTAATACAGATTTGTAAATAACTATTTTTTATTACATATGTGTGAGTTTTATGCTAATACTTATGCACTTTTCTTTGTTATTGTTTTCAATTGCAATTTTCATAAGTAGGAAATTTTTTCCCCGAATTAATTGTTTGTTCGTTAAATGCGCGCAAAATGCAATGTTGATGCTGGCGGCAGTGTTAGTTTGTTAATTTATTTTTATTTCACAAATTTTAACATTGTTATTCTGCATTTATTTTTATTCCATTTTTTACTATTTATGTATTTTTTGTGAAATTATTTGTATGTAATGGTTGTGCCGCTAACAATTTGTTTGTTGTATATTTTGTTTTTTTTTTTTTAATTTTTCTTTAGAAACCGTTATAACAATATATTATTATGGTTTTTATAATTTATACGTATAAACATTTTTATTGTTTTGCTGACTTGAGTTTATGTTATTTTATTTTTAATTTTTATTAATTTTGTAAATTAAATATGGAAATTTGGGTTCATTTAGTAATAACGAATTGCTAAAGGTTTTATAAAAAAGTATTTAATTTTTGTTTTTCTAGGGCATCTATTGGATTTCTATGTGTAAATTTTAATTTTAATTTTATTTATTTTATTTTTATTTTTTTCCATTATTATTTTTATAAATATATTGTGCGGAAGACTACTTAACTTTAATAGTTTACATGTCGTGACATAAGTTTCAACTTTTTGTCATTTGTTCAGCTACTTACTTTTCGGTTTTTGTTACTTTCTACGCATTTTTATGATACAAAAAAACAAAAAAAAAAAACAAAAAATAATAAATTTCTTTTGAAATGTTTCAAATAAATTATTTTATACAATTTTAGTAGATAATTTTTGTGCAGTGTTAATTAATCAGATTTATTTATAATACAAAAAAGTTCATAATTAAATTATTAATTATATTAAAGGGGATGTAAAATTATTATTTAATTTTTCCACGAGCCAAAACTGCTTGCAATTTTTTACTTCAAAAAATTACTGCAGTACTTAATTTTTGCCACTTCCTTTATTTATTTTTACATTAAAAATTGTTTTCTATTGCATTTGATAGTATTTCAAGAACCCAAAAAAATGTTTTTTCTTTTATTTTATAAAAAATGGTCGGCAATATCATATGAGAAATTTTATACACTACATAACTTTCTTTAATTGTTAAAAATATTTAAGAATCCCTAATAAAGTCAGATTATATCATTTATAGTATTACTTAGGTAAACCAATATTTTTACAAACAATTTAAGCCTTTAAATATTTATTTTTATTATTATTTTTTTAACATGAAAAATACCAAAACTCGTTAGTTGTCATATGCCAAAGTGTTGCAATTAAAAAAATATATATAAATTATTAATTTTTTAAGCCAATGTTTTGTTTGAAAAAAAACTTTTTTCTTCAGATTTATTATTATTATTAAAACAAAGATTTATTAAAAATTATAGCTCTGAATATTAAATTATTTTTTTAATTACAAAATTAAAATTAAAACAAGAAACGAAAAAAGTTAAACTACATAGAATAAGTTTTAATTACTTTTGAGTAAAAAATTAAAAAATTTTAAAATTCAATTAATTAAATTAAAATTAAAAAGTAAAAATAATTTATTGAATCATTTATTTTATATTTTTTAAATATTCAAATAAAATATTTTTTTTTTATTTATTTAATTTTTTTTTAATTTAGTTGTCAAAGTGGATTTAAAATGAAAATGAACAAAAATAATTAAACATAATTCAAAATTTCATTGAAGTGCACCGATTTTTAGAGGAAAATATTTTTTTTATTTACATAAATTATTTAAATTTTTAGGTTACAGAAAATTATTATGAAATTAAAAGAATAATTAAATCCAAATTTAAAAAATTTAAAATATTCACTTTATTATAATTAAAACAATATTTTCTTTATTTATATAAAAATAATTTAAATTCCTCCGAATAATAATTAAAAAAAACATTCATTTATTACATCTCTAAAGTCTACTTGTTTATTTTCAAATTAAAATTTGTTCTAATGGTTACCTAAAGAAGTTATTTTTGAAAACAAATTTAAGTTAAAAATAAGAAAAAAATGTTAGGAAGTAGGAATTTGGATTAAAAATAAGAAAAAAAAATATTTGTGAAGAAAATTTATAAAATTAAAAAAAAAAAGTTAATTATACATATGTATATAAATATAGATTAAACTACATTACCATTTCTTTTTTTAAATTTTTGAGCATTAAATGAGCTTCAATTACAAATTATTCCATTTTTAATGAAAATGTAAAATTAAAAACATACATATACCTATGTACCTATGTGGATATGTGTGTATGTGTACGAATAATAATTTAAAAAAAAAATTAATGCTGAAGACAAAAAAGATAAACTTTCAAAATTCGAGAAAACAAAATTATTTATTATTTTTAATAAAAAATAACGGCGACGCTCTGACATATGACAACAAATAGACCGTAAAATAAGAACAATAAAAATTCCAGTAATATTTTGTTTATATGTATGTAAATTAGTTCACATACAAAACGCTTTATTTCATCATTATCAACTTATGTACATACATATGTACTCGTATATTTATGTATGTACATGTACAATGTTATTAAATAGTAATTTCGTATCGAAAATAACCAATGAGTAAAAGAGCCCGCCACTCAACATACAATCACATATCCACTTTATTACAAAAAAAAAATCATACGGAATCAGCTGATAAGTATGTGAGTTGACAGCATCTTATTACAAACATAACTACATTGGCTTTCGCTATTCTGCAACCAAATGTGAGCACTCCCCGACAAGAGGAGGAGTGTGGTGAAAATAGTACATAGAAATCACCAATATAAATTACAAGTATAGTATATATGTATATACATATAGGTATATATCAAATCATACACTGTACACCTGTATGTATGTATGAAGTTATATCCTCGCAAGTGTTTTGTATAGTACAGACAATTTTAGGCAGTGTAAATTTACATTTTCTGATTTTCATATAATTTATAGTGACTAAAAGTAGTGGAAAATTTTTATTGTAAGAAATATATTTTCTTTGCGCCCAAAAATATGCAATTATTAATAATTTGTTAATTTTAATTTAGTCTCTAGTTTTTTTCATATTTTTTTTCGTAGAGTAGGCAGTTAGTTTCGCTTTTGGTGTTAATTTTTTTTTTTGTGTTAGTTCTACCGTGTTTATACAACAACATTTTGCCTGTTTTATTTATGATTTTTACAACTACTTTTTGCGTATTATTACTTCGCTCAAATATCACATATAAGTCTTTTTTTATAGAATTTTGCTTAAATTAATTAACTTTTCGGTCGTCTTTGCAACCAACCTTAACGGTGTGTACATTGTTATATAACATTTTCAACTTTTTCATTAAATTTACAATGTTTTTTTTTGTTTTGTTTTTGCTTTTCTACTCTTAGCTCGCATAAGAACGTCGCACGGGAACTGGTGGAGGAATTTTTGATTTTCGTATTTGCTGATGTTGTTGCGATTGCGCCTCGCCAAATGGCGTTGGTGTGCTTTGGTTTTGCTTTGGTGATGGCGGCGACTGCTGTTGTTGTTGTACGCAAGTTGGTATACGCGTTGGTGGTATTTTCGGCAAGCCATTATTAACACAATTGCGCACAATCTCCGTTTTCATTTCCTGCAAGATGGTAAAGAGTAGATATGCATAAAAATCAAAATTATATATGATTTAGTCGTCAAGAAATAAAAGTACAAAAAGTAATTTTAAAAAACTGATAAATAAAAAAACATAAAACCTATATTGAATAATTAAAATAAACAAGAAACAATTGTTAAAATAAATATTTATAAAACAAAATAAAACAAAACAGGACAAAATAAAATAAAATAAAAATAAATAAAATAAAATAAAACAAGAATAAATAAATTAAAATAAAACAAAATAAAATAAAATTAAATTAAAAAAAATAAAGTACAAGAGAATAAAATAAAATAGAATAAAATAAAATAAATTAAAATAAAATAAATCAAAATAAATTAAGATAAAATAAAATAAAATAAAAATAACTAAAATAAAATTAAAATAAATAAATAAAACAAAATAAAGTAAAAAAAAATTTAACAAAATAAAATAAAATATAATGAAATCAAATAAAATAAAATAAAACAAAATAAAATAAAATAAAAAAATAAAATAAACTAAATCAAAATATAATAAGATAAAATAAAATTGAGTACAATAAAATAAAAAAATTGAAAATAGAATCAAATAAAATACAACGAAATGAAATAAAATAAACTAAAACAAAAGAAAATAAATAGTATTCAATTAAAATAAAATTAAGTACAATAAAATAAAATAAAATAAATTTAAATTATATGAAATAAAATAAATTAGAAGAAAATAAAATAAAATTAAACACAATAAAATAAAATACAATAAAATAAAATGAAAAAAAATAAATTAAACTGAATAAAATAACATAAAAAAAAATAAACTAAAATATAATAAGATAAAATAAAATAAAATTAAACATAGTAAAATAAAATAAAATAAAACCAAATAAAATAAAATACAATAAAATAAAATAATTTAAATTAAATAAAATAAAATTAAATAAAAATAATAAAATAAAATAAAATAAAATAAAATAAAATAAAATAAAATAAAACAAAAGAAAATAAATAGTATTCAATTAAAATAAAATTAAGTACAATAAAATAAAATAAAATAAATTTAAATTATATGAAATAAAATAAATTAGAAGAAAATAAAATAAAATAAAATAATATAAAATAAAATAAAATAAAATAAAATAAAATAAAATAAAATAAAGTAAACTAAAATAAAATAAAATAAAATAAAATAAAATAAAATAAAATAAAATAAAATAAAATAAAATAAAATAAAATAAAATAAAATAAAATAAAATAAAATAAAATAAAATAAAATAAAATAAAATAAAATAAAATAAAATAAAATAAAATAAAATAAAATAAAATAAAATAAAATAAAATAAAATAAAATAAAATAAAATAAAATAAAATAAAACAAATTCAAATAAAATAAAATACAAAAAAATAAAATAAATTAATATAAAAGAAAATAAAATAAAATAAAACAAATTTAAAGAAAATAAAATAAACTGTAATTAAATAAAATACAATAAAATAAATTAAATTAAAATTAAAGTTAAAATAAAATAAAAATATTTTAAAACAATATAAAAAAAGAGATTAAACAATAAAAATAAAATAATATAAATTTATATACAACACAAGAATATAAAACAAATTAGCACAATATAAAATAAATTTAAATAAAATGCAATATAATAAAATAATATAAAATAAGATGAAAAAAACAAATAAAATAAAAAACAATAGAATAAACTAAATTAAAAGAAAATGAAAAATAAATTCAAATATGATATATTACATAAAACCAAAATAATATGCAGCGAAGTAAAATAAAGGGAGACAAAAAATAAAAATAATGGAAAAGAAAATAAAATGAGACAAATTAATAAAAAAAAATATAGAAAGAAATAAATAAATATAAAATTAGAAAATAAATAAATACAATAGAATTAAAAATAATAAAACAAACAGACAAAATAAAAAGTGAAATAAAAACAAATAAAATAAAAAAAACCAACTAAAATAAAATCGGCTATTCTTGGTGCTTTATAACTTTACAGAGAGAAGCTTGTTTATTTTGATATTTAATTTATAAAACTTCGTGTTTCTTACCTTTTTCGGTGACAACGGCGCTGTGGGCGAACTAGTCGGCGTAGTGGGTACGCGCTTCCATCCGCTACTTTTGCGCCATGAGTTGGCTGGACGCTGTTGAAGACGTTCCTGCAACTTTTGCGCGCTCGCAGAACCACCGCGATTTACACCAAAACCAGCCGCACTTCCACCATTACCGTTACCGCCAACAACTGGCCCATTAACACTCTCGCTGCGCAGCACACGTGGCGGTCTGACGTGATTGTCATTCACGCTTGCATCATTGCACAATAGTCCATTCAGACCATTTAGTTCGTCCTCGGTTTTGTGCATCATAGATTTTGACTTAACCATAGGTTGCATCGGTCCAACACTGGCGATAGGCCTACGCAGTTCCGTGCGTATAATCGCTTCAATACATTCTTGTTCGTTTAGCTTGTGCAATGCTTCGGGTTCCAGTTGCATATCTTCAATTTCAATATCACTACTTTCGTTGCCACACAACTGTGTGTCCATCTCCTCTTCGATGCCGCCCTCGATTGTACTGCCGTTCAGTTCGTGTTGCGTTGTTGTAGAACGCGTTTGTTCGTCCGATTCGCTGGATGAGCAACTTGTTACTTGTGCGCGTCCCGCTTCGCTTGGCGTCGGGCTAGGCGCTTTCAGTCTGCTGTTGCCATTCAGCGCTGTTTTGCAGCGTAGGCGTATACGTCGCTCTGATAAACTAGACGCTTCATCCTCTTCATCGTCATCTTCGTCGTCGGTTTCGCCTTCGATGTAGGAGAAGAGACTGCGCGCTGAAGCGGAACGTATATCGACGAGTTTATAAAATTCGTTAGTGAACTCGGTACGCGCTATGTCCTCATCCTCGGAGTAAACGATCTGTGTAGAACCAAAAAGAAAAAAGTCATGAAATTGTGCAATTTATCAAATCAGGCCATCCCACCCACCTTCTGCTGTAACAATTGTGATATCGCTTCCGACTCGGAATCCGTTTCCGCAGTGGTTGATGTTAGAAAATCATTCGAATTCCATATCCACTCGTTCTCTCCATTTTGTCTTCTCAGATTATTTAATAAAAGCCCACTGCGCAAACGTTGCTGATCATCATCCAGCGTCACGACCGGCAACTCTTCCTGTGACATGCTCCAGTCTTCCATTTCAGTCGAACACGGTTCGGCTGGCAATAGCCATTGTTCGGGTTCTTCTGGCAAGTCTTCCAGATGTCCATTTGATGGCTGCGGCTGTCCACTACTCATCGTACAATAACCCTCATCACGTCCTTTCGCCGGACTGGCTGAGAGTGCTGCGTTTTGTGCCTCCAAATCACGTACTCGATTCTTAAGCATTGTCACCTCTTCACGGAGTATATCTTCTGCGACAATCGCATCCACTACTTTACGCATTACATCATCCAGGCAGCGTTCGTAGTGACGTATACTGCGCTTGAGTGTGTAATTCTCTTGTTGCATGGAACGCAGGAGTGTCTCTTGGTGGGTAATGCGGGTCTGAAAGTAAATATAAAATTATATATATAAAAATAACTGGGAATGGTGGTGGAACAGAGGTCTGGATATAGATCCCATACATCGTATTATATCTTATCATAAGAGGGTAGTGCTTTCATGCTGTCCTTACTACAAGACATCGAGCTGAGTCTTCATATTGCAGTCTAATATTTTTTGACAGTGACTCCATATACTTCATGGTTTCATTGGTTAGAGATTTTGATTAAAGCTATGCAACAGTATACTGGTTACATGGTTTGGTGATCGACACTCGAAAAAATTACCCTCAGGGGTAATTTAGGTACAGCTCAACGGGCGATCTTCCTGGCGTTGACTACTGAAGTGACATTTACATAAAAGAGGTCACGTAGAAAGTTCTGCAATAGAACTAAGAGATTATCCGAAGACCTTTACTGGAAAGCATATAAAGATGAACTCAGTGTCTATTAATAGGCTATAAGGACAGAAAAAAGGTTTTCTTGAAGATCTTTTTGCATTGATATTATGGGAATGATGGAAACCATCAGACTAAAGGCGATTGCGCTTAAATCCCCGAGCTCGTCATCTTTACAAATCGCTTCAAAATGAAACGAAACTACAACCTGCCAAATCCAGCCCCACCTGACAAAAATCGGTTAAGAAAAGCACACGAGATCACACTCTATAAAAAGAGGATGCATATCCAAAGTAATAGGTGTCCTTATATGCCACTGTCTGAGAGCACGACACGCGGAAACACTAGGGTCACTCTCCCTGCTTTGATCAGTTCTAGGTTTCGGAATTTTGGGACCTTATTGGTGTATGGTCTATCGAATATAGACGATGTCAAAGTTACGGTTCTAGTGAGGTTCATTAGAGAATAAAAATGGCTGGATATTGAAACCTGGTGGTCAAGTTTTTGTGGCATCACAATGGGTCAGGCTAAGTGTAATCGATATATCGGTAGCCACCACAACCTAACCTAAGAAAGTTGCCGAGAACTTTAAAAAATAACCACAACCCTTATACTTCAAATGAGGCCAAATTATACTCTCTTTTATTGCCCTAACTTTCAAAATGACTTAAATGAGTTTGATTTAACTATTTAAGACTATATGCCTATATATGTATATACATACATGCACATGCAGTTGATAGACTACCTACTTTGAAGTGTAGAAACCTTTCAAGAAAGTCATTGAACTCTGACATGTCTGTTGTTGAACCGAAATTCTGATTTGAAATTTTAAGATTAGGCGCTAATAAATATTTACTTATGTACATAATACATATGTATGTATGTATATATATAAGTGCAGCATAAATGTTTGAACACATATTAATTAAATAATATGTATACCATATATATTCAGCTACTTACACATATACGTATGCACATAATTAAATGCTATACAAACTTTGACCATGCAAACATTACAGTTATTTTGTATGTTATTGTTAATTTACCTGCAGCGTTTTGTGCCCTGGACATGTTTGTTTTTGTTTGCGCTCCTTCGATTTTATCACACGATTCATGCTGCAAGAAGAAGATAAGGAATTAGTGAGACTAGGAAAAAATAAATATTGTTTACATGTATATATATATATATATATATATATATATATGTATATTGCAACCTTAGTGACAAGTGCTAATTGACACTTAAATTATTTGTCAAAGTTATTCACAATAATTTTTCTAATACTTCCTAACTCTTGAAATGCCATTTCTCTCAATCATGCGTAAATTTAAATTCTATTATTCCAAAATATCTTGGAAAAATTTGTACTTTAAATAAAATGCAAACAACTTTTGAACATAACATATTTAAAAGCAAAAATATATAAATAAAATAGAACAAAATAAAATTATATAAAAAAAATAAAATATTATAAATTAGAATAAAAAGTAAAATAAATTAAATATAATAATAAAATCAAAATTAACAAAAAATAATAATAAAATCAAATTAAAAATGAACTAGAAAAACATAAAATATAATATATTAAAGTAATATAAAATATAATAAAATAAAATGATTTAAAAATGAATGCAAAAAAATAGAAGAGAATAAAATAAAATTAATTAATTTAAAATAAAATAAAATTATTTAAAATAAAATAAAATAAATTAATATAAACTAGAATAAAAAGTAAAATAAACTATATATAATATTAAAAAAAAACTAATTAAACAGGAATAATAAAATAAAATTAAAAATAAAATAGAAAACACAAAATATGATATATTGAAATAATATTAAATACAATAAATAAAATGACATAAAAAAATAGAATGCAAAAAATATACGAAATTTAATAAAATTAATTAATTCAAAATAAAATAAAATTACTTAAATTAAAATAATATAATATAAATTAGAATAAAAAGTAAAATAAACTAAATATAATATTAAAAAAATACATTAATTAAAAAATAATAATAAAATAAACTTAAAAATAAAATAGAAAAACATAAAATATAATATATTAAAGTAATACAAAATACAATAATATAAAAAATATAATGCAAAAAATAGAAGAGAATATAATAAAATAAATTAATTTAAATAAAATAAAATTATATAAAATAAAATAAAACAATATAAATTAGATAAAAAAGTAAAATAAACTAAATATATTTAAAAAAAATTAAAAAATAATAATAAAATAAAAAAAAAATAAACTAGAAAAACATAAAATATATAAAATATAATAAAATAAAATAAAATTATATAAATTTTAATAAAAAGTAAAATAAACTAAATATAATATTTAAAAAATAAATAAATTAAAAAATAATAATAAAATGAAATTAAAAATAAACTATAAAATATAATAAAATAAATTGATATAAGCGACAAAAATTCAAAAAAAAAATAGTAGAGAATAAAATAAAATTATATAAAATAAAATAATATTATATAAAATAAAATAAAATTAAATAAATAAAATAAAAGGGAAAAAATAACATAAAATGAAATGAACGAAAAAAATAATATAACAAAAAAAAACAAAAATAAAACGGAATAAAATAACTTAAAATAAAATTATTTGAACTGACTAAGAATAATATATACTAAAAACAAATAAAAATTGATATGAAATAAAATAAAATTAGACAAAATAGAATAAAATAAAATAAATAAATAATATAAAATAAATTATCATAATATAATAATAAAATAACACGAGGGGCGAAGTACGCATGACATACGGAACCTTTTCAGTCATTATTGGCAGAAGTTTGCTTAGTGTAGAGAACTAAAAAAGTTAAAGTTAAAGGGTCTTAGAACTCATTTGACCAAAGTTTTACAAATGCCAATATACCTTTTGCTCTAAAAATAGTCAAACCAAAATGAAACAATAAGTTCAGTTCACAGTGATAACCAGGACAGTAAAATGACGAACCTGTTCCAAATTATAGTTATCAATGTGTATATTGGCGAACCCCTAATAGCAAGGTGATTAGTATTGCGTACTAAAATTCGAATGTCCAGGGTTCGAGTTCTGGACCGACTAAGATTCAAACTATAAAAAATGAATTTCTCTAATAGCTCTGAAACTCTTATTATTTTCTCCAGCATCAAATTGAAGAAGTCAAACGATAAGGAATCACACAGTCTGAAACCTCAATTGGTTTCGAACGGCTCATAGAGGTCCTTCCCGATCCTGACGGAGGTCAGGATCATCTTCGCAGAGATGGGCAGCGCCAGCAGTGCCAGACACACAACAAAAAGCACCCCTCAAGGTGGAGTTTTATCGCCACTGCTGGGGTGCTTAACAGCCAAAACGCTGATTAGGAAACGGCATAACACAGATTGTGGCCTGGTGGCCTACGCTGACGACTTTGCCCTGACAGTGACAGGCAAACACTTTACTCCAAAATGCTCTTTGAATAGTTGAGAGATGGTGCAGTAACAGCGGGTTGGACGTGAACCCTGATAAAACCGAGATGGTGTTATTTACCAGGTGGTACACGCCGCATGCGTTTAAACCACCCAACCTAAAGGGCGTGGAGATTACCCTCTCTCCCGAAGTCAAATACCTTGGGATAATCTTAGATAGCAAACTAAGCACGGAACACGGCAGAAAGATCAAGGAAAGCTACAACTACACTCTACGCCTGCAAAACGGCGATAGGAAAGAGATGGGTGTAAGATCGAGTATCGTGTACTGGATATACACATCGGTAGTTAAACCAATCATATTCTACGGGGTCGCCGTCTGGTGGCCAGCACTCGATAAAATCACCTTCAGGAGTAAATTAGAGAGAGTTCAACGATCGGCGTCCATCCTGATAACGGGATCATTACCATCAACTCCCTCGAAAGCACTGCTAACTCTTCTCAACCTCCTTCCTCTCGACCTATACGGGAAACTAAACAAGATTGAATGCAACTCAACCTTCGAAGAGTTGCAGTATGGGACATACAAAAATATTATATTTTACAGAAGTGCCGAAGTACTACACCACCTCCAGTGTTGGCTTCGATTATCTTTTCTCCAAGAGAATCCCAAACAAATGCGAGTGGGAAGACACCAACGCCCCCGAACAGGAAGCAATAGCCATCTTTACAGACGTGCCCTCAGTAAGCACCTCCATTAACATAACGACTGGTATAATAATTGGATACAGTTTAATGGGGCTTCACGGGAATAGGATGGGCTATTACTCTAACGATTTCTGTCGCAGCTGTAGGGACGAAGAAGAGGAAGGGACCATCGAGCACTACCTCTGCCACTCAACTCAAGGTCAGTTTACGAGTATATAGCCGTATACCGAATTCAGACATAGCGGCGCAGAGGCAGCTCCTTACTGTGGTGTCGTACGCAGCTGTAAAATCGATGAAAGGATGATGTGTATCGATTATTTTATCACGGGTCTTTTTCAAGAATCGTAGCATAGTGTATATCTGATCAATGGTTGATTTACAAAGTTCAAAGCCACACTGTTAACACCACATACGCTCGATAGGACCTTATAGGCGATATTTAGCAGGCTAAAGTTTGTTAGATTAAAAATATATAATAAAATATATCATTGACTCCGACTCAGGCGACTTCCTAATTTTTCCACTAAAAAAGTTCGATTACAACTGCTTGTATTTAAACAACTCAATATGTATTTCAATGCACGAAAACTGAATTTAATTCTCTGCAAAAGGAAGCACATTAAATTTGGTTGGAAACTTTTACGCCGCAGAACGCCCATTAAATTAACGAAATTATAAGTTACCAAACCTAGAGTTTTACCAGTAGTGCTAACACATACACACAAATATTGATACATACACATACGAGTACATACATATGTACATATGTACATATGTGATTATTTACCCTGTAAAAGTCGTAGATAATAAACCACATAAAACAGTAGCAAAACTCCAATAGAACCCCAGAGAGATAGAGCTGATAATTTGGTTTGTAGGCATAAGTTTATGGGCGTATATACCATACAAACATACATACAATATGTAAATACGTATGTAGAAACATTCATTTAACTGCAATAAATGCTACTGTGCTATTTTAGGTGGCCCAAAAAGCATTTTAAAATTGCCCAAAGGAGTATACAAGTATGTAGTTTGGGAGCTGCAAATGTATGTGTAGATACTCGTATGCGCGCAGGGATGTGACTAAATATCAATATGTATGCATGTATGTGTTTAGTCATGTGTGTGTGTGTGTGTGTGCTTTGTACTCAAATAGACACATTACCGGCTTCAACACAGTTAGTAAGTAAGTTTTTTCGGGCAATTTCCGAATTTTGTGGTTCCCGAATGTGGGTGCACTCATGCAAAATATACACAAACATACATATGTATTTTTGTTGTAACGGAAAACCACCGTAAATAACTATATAGATATGTATGCCATGAGGCACTTGTATGATGAATTTTCTCATGTAATTACGTTGTAGTTATGACTTTGTGGAGCGTAGTTTACAAAGTTATCTACATTTATCGGCGCATACATACATACATACGTAGGAATGTTCAGCCAAATTTTCTGTGCCAACCCTTAAGGACACTACTCTCGCTTGATAAGTGTTAAATTTACTTAAGTAGCAGTAGCAGCAACAACAGGTCAAATAAAGGGTGTTATTTTAGAACTGTAGCTTTCAATGAGGCAATACTATTTAGTGATGAACGGATTTTTACTCCAGAACAAAGTTTGCAAATCCTGCAAATTTATTATCTAAATAATGGTTTAGTTCGCACGACGAACAGCCTGCAACGTCCAATATTCAGTCGACATAATCGCCCAACAGAGTCGCTAATTCAAGCAGCAATGGATCTCCTTTGGACCACATTTACTCTAGTGGATAGTGCGCATCGAAGACGCTTTGCTGTTGTGCATCAAATAATCGAAGAAGACCCGAATGAGTCCATCCGCCTTCGCGCGCAACATTTGGAGCTGTGCTCATCCACTTTGTGGAAGATTTAGAGGAAGAATCTTGATTTGCGAGCTTACACAATCCAGCTCGTGCAAGTATTGAAGTTGAACTACCAATCAAGCGCATCGTACTTTCGGTGAATGGACCCAAAACAAGATGGCCACAAGAAAATTTTGTTCAGCGATGAAGCGGTTGAATGGGCTAAGCGGCTGCTTGGTGTGCTCTATGGGCAGAGGGAATTATTGACCACAATGTTAAAGTCAATGTGGAAGGCTATAGAGTCATAATTAATGATTTTACCGTGCCTGAATCAAAGGATATTGATGTGGACGAACTTTGGTTTCAACAAGATGCCGCTACATGCCATACAACCAACGAAACAATCAAGTTATTGAGGGAAACTTTTGGTGAACGCACTATCACGCGTTGTTGTTGTTGTTGTAGCGGTTCACTAGCCCCGCTTAGAAGCGGACAAGATGTGTCTAAGTGATCGAGGTCATCTAACGGGTGGTCCAGCAAACGAGCTGTTTCGACGGGTTCAGATCAGATGAGTCGGTTTTAAGGGGCATGGAAAGAGGTGTTTAATGTCGTGCGGGGACACATAGCATGCAGGACATGGGTTGAGTATGTCGAGCTCAAGTCTGGATAGGTAGGAATTTAGTCGACTACAGTGTCCAGATCTTAAGTGTGCCAGTATTACGCGGAACTCTCGAGTCAGCTCGAGCATTTCATCTGTAATGGGCGGTGGTTTGACTCCATGAATGCCATTCACTGAAAGAAAGTTTAGGAAGGTGCTGACGTTCTCTTGGTGGATGGCGTTTAATGCCAGTCGGTAAGCCGTCCTTAAGGGCGAGTACTCCCTTCTTGATGTGCCTAGACGGTGGTTCGGCATCTGTCAGGGTCCTGAATGCTATATTTTGGCAGGCTTTTAGCTTCTTCAACTGTGTCTTGTTAGTTCCCGACGTCCAGATCGGAGTCGCATAGTTTACGACCAGCCGGCCAATTACCTTATACGTCGCCAGCAACGTTTCATTGTCTTTTCCCCAGGAGCTGTCGGCTAACGCTTTGGGCATATTGTTGCGGCTCTGGAATTTTGTGGCAATTGCATACGTGTGCGGAGTATAGAAGTGCAGGCTGTAAAATGTGACTTCCAGTAAAATCGGGTTGTTAATAGTCGGAGCCGAGGTTTTCGCACGTTGTAGCTCTAATTGTCGTGCGGGCAGAAGTGGGTAAGGTCGTCGAGGTAGCAGTTGACGCGCCGTACGACTGTGGCGTGAACGATTGACGCATTGGAAGAGAATATTCGTCGCCTTATTGTTGTCATACAGCTCCAGTTGCTGCAAAAAATGGCCGAATGGTCGAGCCAGCCGCGGGGAAATGCTTATCTTTATATAAGCATAAATTCTTGGCCAAGCTATGAAATTTTATGAGTTTTATATTTTCTTGAAATCCACATGTCTAAACACAAGCACCCTTTACAATCCTAATGACGGAAGTAGCTTTAGAAACTTTACAATTTGCTGCAGTAAAGCAACTTCGAATTAGTATTGGATGAGTGCATAAGTTCGTGCCCGATTTCAAGTGCAAACTAAAATTGAAATTTTTTGAAGAAAGCGCTTTTATTAATCAATTATGTATTCGCCATCATGTTCGGCAATCCACTCCCAACGTTCAACCAATTTACGGATGCCTGATTCATAGAAATCGCGCGGTTTCTCGTTGAAAAAGGTGTCAAGGTGGTTTTTGACGTCTTCCACATTTTTAAATTTTTTCCCATTCAAATTGTTCTGCAGCGATCGAAACAAATGATAATCAGAAGGTGCAATGTCGGGTGAATATGGGGGATGCGGCATGATTTCCCAATTCATCTCCTTCAGTTTGGCCAGTGTCGGTTTTGCAACATGTGGCCTGGCGTTGTCATGATGGAAAAGAACTCCTTTGCTATTGGCCAAAATCGGACGTTTTTCATCAATTGCTTTCTTCAATTCGACCAACTGCGGACAATACTTGTTAGCAGTGATCGTTTCTCCAGCTGGCAAGAGCTCTAAATAGATCACGCCTCGGATATCCCACCAAATGCACAGCAGTTCCTTCATCGGATGCAATCCACCTTTTGACATCGGTTCCGCCCCTTCGTGTGCCTGTTTCCATGTTCTTTTGCGTTGAACATTGTTGTACAGGACCCATTTTTCATCACCAGTAACGACCCGATCCAAAAAAGGTTCGTTTTTGATCCGTCGAAGCAAAGAAATTTCTGTTGACATACGGTCCACTTTGTTCTTTTCACTCAACTGATGTGGCACCCATGTATCGAGCTTCAAAGTGTACCCAACCTTTTTTAAACGACGAAACGCAGTTGATTTGTTGACGTTCAATTCACTGGCAACCTCTTCCGTCGAAATACGTGAGTTATTCGCAACTAAAGTCCTTAGAACATCGTCATCAAGCTCAGAAGGCCGTCCACTGCGAGGTTGATCTTCGAGGTTAAAATCTCCAGAACGAAATTTCACGAACCATTTCTTTACTGTGCGGAGTGCTGGAGCACGGTCCAAATAAACTTCGCGAATATCTTTAGTTGCAGCGCCCACTGTTTTTCCTTTGCGGAATTCGTATAACATAATATGACGCATATGATCTTTTTCGTTGTTCATCTTCCATGCGTCTTTTCACTAAGCAACTCAAATCAAAATGAAGTTATTTTATGCTTGATTTACAGTTCGGACTGTCACCTTTCCAACGATATATAATATGTATATATTTCTTTCACGAGCGCCACTCTCAAACGATTCGTACGGCATCCAGCGGAATCGGGCACGAACTTATGCACTTATCCAATATGTTGTATGTATGTACGTACATGTGTGTAAGCTGATCAGTCCTAGGTCAATCAGCAAGGCAATTTAGATATTTGAAATTTTGTAAAATTTGTGGGCAGAAAACACTTTTTGTTCTTTGTTCTTTAGCAAAAAGTTGACTTTATAATTTGGACGGTTTCTCAAAGTGGTAATTTTCGCAACAAAAATTGCTTCGAAATTGTGCGTAATTGCATTGGCGTTGAGTAAATTACGTTCAAAATTGAAGGCTTTAAAAATAGCTAAGAGTTTTCTGCTAAATTATTATAGGAAGTAGGTATGTAGGGTTGGAAGTTGATCTATTCTACAGCAAAAAAGGGTTTACATTTTAGTATCGTAATTTTGTTTTTAGTTTTCGTTTATTTTCTCATATTCAATATGACATCCCTGCCATTCCGTAGCATCGTTATAGGCTATGGGGATATCGCTTGAAGCAAAGACGAGGAGATGACAAAGCAAATGGAGCTGAATATAAAGCTATTACTTCGTCTTGCGAGTATGGTGCCAGCATTAAAAGACATTCACCGAGAGTCCTTCAACATCTTCCTGAACTCTCTTCCACTGAATGGCATTCCCCGAGTCAAACCACCACTTAAAAGGAGTAAGAAAACCGAAGAAAATTTGAAAACCCGAGTAAATCGCATTTGCGGCATTCGTTGCTTTTCTTATTTCATCAGAAGAAAAAAGCAGCTGAAGCTGGTAGAAACTTATGGTGAACATGCTCCAGTGATTAGAACATGTGAGACATGGTTTCGTCAATTTAAAAGTGGAGATTTCGATTTGACAGACAATGAACATCCTGGTGCAGCGAAAAAGTTCGCAGACGAGGAATTGCAGGCGTTATTGGATGTCGATCCAACCCAATCGGAACAAAAATTGGCAGAAGTATGGAAAATGGGTGCCACACCAGCTGAACGATAGACAAATGGAAAATCGAAAAACCGTTTGTGAAATACTGCTTCAAGGAAATCTTTTCTGCTTCTGGGGACGAAAAATGGATTTATTTTGAGAACACGAAGCGAAAAAATCATGGTTTTCCCTGGTGAAGCTAGCCCATCGACTGCAAGGACAAATCGCTTTGGACGTAAGACAATGCAGTGTGGTGTGGTGTACTACGAGTTGTTAAAACCTTGTGAAACGGTGAACACGGATCGCTATCGACAACAAATGATCAATTTGAATCATGCGTTGATCGAAAAATGGTCGGAATGGGCCCGAAGACATGGCAAAGTTATCTTGCAACATGACAACGCGCCATCTCATGCCGCTAAATTGGTGAAAGACACATTAAAAACACTTAATTGGGAAATATTATCGCAACCGCCGTACTCTCCAGACCTCGCCCCGTCCGACTATCACCTTTGCGCATCGATGGGACACTCCCTTGCAGAGCAGCGCTTCGGTAATTTTGAAGAAGTCGAAAAATGGCTCGTCGAATGGTTTGCCTCGAAAGAGAAAAAGTTTCTTTTGGAATGGTATCCATAATTTGCCTGAGGGATCGGGCGAAATGTGTAGAAACCAATGGTCAATACTTTGAATAAAAAAATTTGGGATTCCTCTAAAAATTAAGTGTTTTCTTTATCGAAAAAACCGGCGACCTGGTATACATATATAATTGGCGTTTTTTAAGCGCTGAAGTAATTTTCGGTCGAGGTCCTTTTCCGAATTGTGGTAGGCGTTTTGATGATTTGAAAAAAAAAAAATGGAGTGACCTATAGTTTATTCTGAGCCGCCTCGGAACGGATGATGGATTTTTATGAGAAGCTTTTAATTCATTTCAGCAATACATTCGGAGGGCTTGACATTCCCGGGTTTGGATGTTGGTCGAACCAGGATTCGAACCCTGGTCATCAGATTGGGAGTGCGGAATGCTAACCACGCGGCTATTGAGGCCGTCGTTAGTTAGTTCCTGCTAGGTGGGATATAACCATCTTTAAGAACCAGTCGAAACCACATTAGACGTGTAGTAGGTAGTTTGTACTGCCACGAGGAAGGTCATGAATTACTCCCTAGCCAACTCAATATACAAATTTTAGAAAATTATTTTAAAAAAGATTAGTTCTTCCGATGCAAAAGAAGAGCTCTTTATAAAACTCTATTAGCCGTACGGAGAGGGCTTTGAAAAAAACCGTAAGTTAGTTCATTTGATGGAAAATATTAAGACACACAGCACTCAAATTGTAGATGGAGCTCGGCCGGACATCGATATCTCAAATTACTGGTTTTCGCTCACCGGCGGGTTGGGTTCTTCGTTTATTCTTCTGACGCTGGTTTCAACTGCAAAACAAAAAATACTATCCTTTCAGTTTCTCTGAGGATCAGACGAAGATTAAGTCGGATTGAAAAACTTATCGTGTGGATGTCGGGTAGAGGAGAGCTATCACCTGGAGCAGACGCGAAGTGTAAGATCGAGTGACTTTTGCTTTAATTCCGAACAGTACAGACGCATTCGGCGAACGATAAGTAATAATTAACCTGAAGGCTGAAAGAGTCGACATTGAAGAATCCGATGCATAAAAAGGATATGCCGAGCGCATAGTGTAGGCACTACATGTGTCTGCCCGATAACATACTCGTCTTTGGAATTATAGGATGCGCAATGTACGGGGCAGCTGAGTCTCAGAAACTAGAAAATTTGTATAATTCGACGGCGCAAGAGTGGATACAACGCTTTTCACATTTTTAGGAGACCTTTAGATGAAAAAGTTAACAGCGAATAGATGTTACACAAATAAGTAGACCCGCACAGGTGACGGTGGATCAGATATGGTATGGTAGAGCATAGTGACGATCATTGCTACGTACTAAACACATAAATCTACATAACCCGCGTCTGGCACTACTGAAATGAGTTGGTACTGCGCTTAAATAAGTATTTAGCCTATCCTCACTACTCCTTTCCAGACTTTGAACTTGAAAGCTCTATCCTACAATTAAATCAATCTTGCAATGTTAACTCGGTTCTAGGCCCGATACTTTAGCGTATGTCCATCAAAAACCATTTATTATTATTATTATTTTTTAATTACATTCAAATAAAGTATGTACCTTGACCGCAAGCCCTTTCAAAAATATTTATTAATATTTTATTAAATCAAAATAAACGTTCTTTGGACTTTTTTAAATTTTCCAAACAGATGGAAATTCTTCTCGAACATTGTATCAGTATAAGTTTCTTACCATACATTGTTTTTATCAAAAATGGAAAATGTAAGCTAAATTTAATCACTTCTGCAGTAGTTGTGTCATGTTTTTTTTTAATAGGAAATTAAATAATCAGTAATAAAATTTTGTAAGAAAAGAATGAAAATTATTATCTTGAACTTTCAATATTGTATATGTTAGTACATATGTAAGTGCATAAATATGAATTTTAACTGTATAATCACATAAATATTTATGAATATATGTATTTTTTATGTGTTAAAATAATAATAAAATATGTACTTACTTATCCAATTGCTCGCGTAGCTCCTTCTCGAACGTTGGCGACACACAATGACTCTGTAATAAGAGAAAAACGAAATAAAAATATTTAATATGAATTTAAAATGTAATTATTCAAGGGTTAAGAATGTCACATAATCAAAGAATTAAAAATAATCATAAAATGCAACACTTTGATTGAGTGGTATTAAAAAAATGTAATTATTCACAGTTTTAAAAGTAAGTTCATGTACAATACTTGTATACATACCTACAGATACGAATATTCAAACAAAAAAAATAAAAAATAAAAACCAAAAACCTTAACACACTCTTTAAATGCATAAAAGAATATTACAGACATAATACATACATTTCATTATTAACTAAGCGTAATTATGTATGTAATGTGCATACTTCAGAATCGTAAAAAAATCGAAGAAAATATAAATTTGATGGACATTTATGAGCTTTAAAAATTAATGAAATTCAAACTAAAGTGTAAATTCTGAAAAATTCAATTATAAACGATAATAAATTTATGACTGTAAAATATTTTTTGACCATTAATGTTACGCGTATAAAAAAAGAAAAAAATAAATAAAATAATATAAAACAAAATAAAATGAAATAAAATAAAATAAAAATAAATTAAATAAAATAAAATAAATTAAAAAATAAAAAATAAAATAAAATAAAAGAAAAAAAAAATTAAAGTAAAAACAAATTTAAAGTAAAATTAAATCAAATAAAATATAATGAAATAAAATAAAATGAAATTAAAATAAAATAAATTAAAATAAAAGAAAATGAAAAAAAATGGAATAAAATAGAATAAAATAAAATAAAGTTATTTAAAACATAATAAAATAAAATACAATGAAATAGAATAAATGAAAATAAAATAAAGCAAATTAAAATATTATTATATTATACCCTAATAAATTCAATGAAAATAAAATAAAATAAAATAAAATAAAATAAAATAAAATAAAATAAAATAAAAAAAAAATAAAATAAAATAAAAGAAAATAAAATAAAATAAAATAAAATAAAATAAAATAAAATAAAATAAAATAAAATAAAATAAAATAAAATAAAATAAAATAAAATAAAATAAAATAAAATAAAATAAAATAAAATAAAATAAAATAAAATAAAATAAAATAAAATAAATAAAAAAATAAAATAAAATAAAATAAAATAAAATAAAATAAAATAAAATAAAATAAAATAAAATAAAATAAAATAAAATAAAATAAAATAAAATAAAATAAAATACAATAAAATAAAATAAAATAAAATAAAAGAAAAAAGTATAATTAAATTAAATCAAATAAAATATAATGATATAAAATAAAAAAATTAAAGTGAAATAAAATAAAATAAAAATCAAAAAATTACAATATAAACAAAATAAAAATAAAAAACTTTATTAAATGAAAAACAAATAAAATAAAGTAAAAAAATAATTAGAATATGATAACAGGATGTATTCTAGCTTCTAAAATAATAATCTAATTTCTACTATTATGTCCACGTCACGCAGCCTGGAAACGTGAACAAACCTTCTAAGAGATGCGGTCACCAGCCCGCGTGGAGCCTAGGGTCACGGCTGAAAGAGAGGAAGCTTCAGTGTAGCTACTCATGCAAATTCGGTTTAAGAATTCGCATCTGTTTTTCTGCGGAGCAGCTGCGAGCGGACTCGGTCTTGAAGCAAACGGTTCGTTTTTTAATTGTATAGCGCTGTAGTGCATAGGGTTTGGGAATCACCCCATGAAAAATATTCTTCAATGAAAAATCGAAATAAGCCTGAGGTGAGAGAATAGAGACGAGTAGGAACATATTAGGTCCTATCGAGCATACTGTGTGAGAATCTAGCGCCACAGCCAACAATCCTATTGGAACTTATCAATGTGGCTTTAGACCCGGTGAATAAACAATTGACCAGATATTAACCATGCGAAAAATCCTGAACCGTGAAAAGAGAACCGACATACACAAAATTTTCGTCGATTTTAAAGCAGCTTTCGACAGCACGAACTGACCTTAATTAACACTAAAAGCTTCGTCAGCATAGGGAAAGAAGTAGCCGAGCCGTTGAGTATACCTACAAACGAGGTTTCAGCCAAGGTGACTGTTTATCGTGTGTCTATTTTAATTTATTGCTGGAGCAAATAATACGAGCAGCAAAGCTCAATAGAGAAGGTACAATCTTCTATAAGAGTGTAAAGCTGCTGGCATATTATTGGTTTAAACAACAGCGTCTTGCGTTCTGCTTTCTCTAAACTGGAAGCGAATGGGACAGTTAGTGAACGATGGCAAAACGAAATATCTCCTGTCATCAAATAAACCACGACATTGACATAGTTCAGCGAATCAAGAGAAAACAAAATATAATAAAATGAAAAATAAATAAAATAATCTAAAGTAAACAATAAATGGTAACAAAAAATAAATTTAAGCAAAATAAAATAAAACTGGCGGAACATAAAAACGTTATTTTACATATGTATAAAAAGATTTGAAAAGAGCAGAAAACAATAATGAATAAAATTAATAATTAAATGACAAATTTAACTGCTGTTGTTGCCAAAAACAGAAATAGATTAATTTATTTGTTGAAAGTGAGTATTTTGTGCTTTTGTTGACCATGTTTAGCAATATTTACCATAAAATATTCAAATGACGAAATTCGAAAGAGATTAATTTGTGACTAACACGAATGTGATTTTTCTTTCCATTTTTTTCATAATACTATTTTAACACAGTAGGCTTTGGTGGGGGAAGTTCGTATTATCGGCTGTTGTGGTAGGAAATTTTTCATTAACAAAAATCCCCTACCAACATCTCATTCACAGAAATATAATAAAAGAAAATAAATAAGACGAGCTTTACACTGCGGTGCCGGATATCTTATACCTTTAATGTACAGAGGTTGATTTATTGAAAAAATATAATTTTATTTACTTTTAATATTTAATAAGTTTTAGATTTCTTTTTAACTTTTTTATTGTATAATTTTTATTATTTTTTAAATTATATTTCAACACTGGTCCGAAATATTAACTTGGAGACACGGATCCTATGTGAACTCGAAATCGTTTTCAACAGCAAAATAAATATGCTGATAAGTGTTTCTAAAAAAGCTTAAAAAACCGCCATTTATTTATATTATTTTTATAATCCACATATACTGATACGAATAGATTAGTTTCGACTTTGCAATAAGCCTTACACAATAACCAAATCTAAAAACTTCTATCGTTTCGGTTGAAACATTTGGAAATATTAACGTTACAGCAGTTATCCAAATAAATTTCCTTTCGTTTTAACTCGAAACGAATAGATGTCGTTAATGTTAAATCGTTAACAGATAATCGAACGCGACCAAAAACCGTATTTTTAAAAATGTTCTTAATGCGCTAATATATTTAATTCTATTTTATTCAATATACATATTTTTAAATTTAAAACTAATAGTGCATATTGATTTTCGAATGGGCACCCTGATAAGTATTTAATATAGAACGTGTATAAGCAAACGCGAATATGGACGTGTATACGCGTCAAACATTAACATAATATTATTTTATTTAATTCAATTTCAATTTCAATTTATTACAATTTAAGAAATATTTTCATGATATTTTTTTAAATTCTATTTTAATCAATTTTTTACTTTATTTTATTTTATTATATTTAATTTTTTTATTCTTTTAGTTAGTTTTCTTTATTTAATTTCATTAATTATTTTTTTAGGTTTAGATTTCTTTCGTTTAATTCATTTTTATTTTTTTCAGTTGTTTTTTTATTTAATATTATATTTTTCTTTGTGATTTTTGTTTTTTTATTTACATTTTGATGTTGGTTTATTTTATTTCTCCTCTTTTATTTTAATCTTTTTACTTTATTTTATTAAATTTAATTTTTATTATATAATAAATGGTTTATTTTGCTTAAATATATTTTATTTTTTATTTCATTTATTTTTTATATTATTTTATGTTTGATTTTCTCTAGTGACGGTATATATATTTAATGTTTTTATATTTTTATTTTTATTTTATTTGATTTTACAATAACTAATTTAATTTTATTCTTTTTAGTTTGATTTTAATTGATTTCACTTTATAAATGTTTACTGTTATTTTTTATTTTTTGAATATATATATATGCATTTATTTAATTTTTTATTAGTGTTTTATTTTATTTTATATCATTTTACTTCATTATATTTAATTTAATTTTACTTCATTTTATTTTATTTATTTTTTTTTATTTTATTATATTTATTTAATTTTAATGCATTTTATTTTGTTTTATTTTATTTTATTTTATTTTATATTATTTTATTTTATTTTATATTATTTTATTTTATTTTATTTTATTTTATTTTATTTTATTTTATTTTATTTTATTTTATTTTATTTTATTTTATTTTATTTTATTTTATTTTATTTTATTTTATTTTATATTATTTTATTTTATTTTATTTTATTTTATTTATTCTATTTTATTTTTTTTTAGTTTAAATTTGTTTAATATTTATTTAAATTTATTAAATTTTATTCCAATTGATTTTCTTTATTTTATTTAAATTTTCAATAGGAATCGCCCGAGGGGAAATAAAAATTGTGTCGTTAAGGTTGTAATCCGCTGCATATATAGAGAGTAGGTATGTATGTAGATATATAAATTTATAAATAGTTCTTATATCAGTGGACTCAGATACAGACATGCATAATATGCATGTACATATATATTTTTATACATATTTAATCAATTTAAGCTTTCCAGTGGCTGAATGAGTGGCGTTGTATTATTAATATGTATTTATGCGTGCATGTTAATGAGTAAGAGTGCGTAATCAAGCGGAAGTCAAGTAAGTTACAATAAAAGGAAATTTATGCAGAATTGTACAGGCTTATGATTACAAACACCCCACACTTATGTACATATATACATACACATGTGTGTATAACACGACAGACGACAACTGATGGACAATGAAAATTAATAAGAATTATAAGTGTACGAGTATATGTACAACAACAACAATTAATCGCACAAGTGGCAGCAAAGGAAAGTCATCAAAAATCGACAATATAAAATTCCTGCACGATTCTCTAGACTGACTGCCGTCGTTGAGGGCAAAGCGTGTTTTTTTTGCTTTTTCTTTGCTTCCGACTTACATGGTAAATGTTTTTCTTCATTTCTGCACATATTATTTTATCACTTTGTTATTCTTAATGTATTAGTTGTTGTTCTTATATTTACTTTGTTGTCGACTGCCACTGCGGCTCTTATTCTCGTAAGAATTTATTTGTTTTTTGCTTGGTGGTGGTGGTGTAGATGGCGCCAATGCTTTTTGGTAGGGGCAGCATTGGTGGCGCCGCAGGTTGGGTGTGGGCGCATTTACGGCTGCTGCTGTTTGAGATTAAACAAGACAGTAGCTAAGCAAATGACATGTTTGCTTGACATGACATGACAGCCGAGTCGGCAAGCCGCAAAGAAGGTTGGAGGTTGTTATGGCTACTTAGTTGAAATTTTTATTTAATTTTTCTTTTTCATCTCGTCACAGCTGCTGCTCTGTTAGCGTTATGTATGTAATCTTTTTTAATTTTTCTTTTTATTAAAATCATTTATGTGATGGGTAATATATTTAGATTAAATAAATAAATAAATTTATATTTTAGCAAAAAAAAAAAAAAAAAATTCTAAAAAATCTGGTTTTAGTGTTACGAGAAAGAGAAGTTTTCCACATATTAGTGTAGGGCAAGAGTTTTCTATGTTCCAAATATCAAGCAAATCGAGTGGTTAAATACGATTTTTCTCAGCAGATCTCCATATATTGATCTCAGCAAAGAGCCACCTACAAATGTTCCTCGTATTAGGCAAAACGGAGCCATCGATTCTGTTCAAATGCCATTTCCAGGAAGAAAAAGTGTTCACCATGTCAATTTGAGCCTAAAGCTACCTGTGTACCAAATCAAGTGAATCAAACGATGGAAGCAAACTTTTCGAATAGATCGGTCCCAGACTCACTTCCCGGAAAGTCCTTTCTTATAAGGTGCATACGTTATACGCAGAACATGTCCTTTAAGTTTCAAGTCTCCAAGAAGAATTAAAAACAGGGATGCCCTATCTGACATTTGCCGGCAGCGCGATCCCTTCGTCAATCACCTCAAAGAGGTTATTTTTTCATGGCACATACACCATTTAGCACCACGTTGAACAATCTCTGGAAGCACGATTTTCGGACAAACAGTAACATCATTGTAACTGAGCGACGAACAGCTTCTCCTTCTCGGTGAACTATTTTACGAGAGACTAAGCATCAGCTCATTAAAGAGAAAGACTTTCATTTGACGAGAAAACTCCGAAAAATTTTGGAACAATTGTGATATATATGAACTTCGATTTAATAACCTCACTTATACTCCTGGACAAGGAGAATATGTGTCTCGTTGTGCAAATGAATTGCAGGCGACATCGGGAGGCTTATTAGTCGAATGTTACTCCCAGTAAGTCTGTCTCATTAAAAGTGTAAATTTATATTTTATTCACTTTGACATTCAGGTCTAGCCGAATACAGACACGACAGTTGTTTCCACGCGATGACTACTGGCTGGTTCGTTAATTAGTAGAACGGGGAGATAAAGGTAGCTTTATGACCTGTCTGCAAACGGTCGCTTTTAAGCTGTTGAGTACGCTTATCGTGCTCCCCATGCTTATAAGAAGGAGGATTATCACGAAATAGAAGGAAAAATGTAACGCCAATGCAGAAGCACTTGCCAAAAGGTGCTGCTTTAGATTGAGTAGGAAATTGAGCAGAAAAATCCTCTCCAAACTAACAAACACCAAGTTGTATAATTCAGTGGCTTGGACTAGGACATCTTCTTCTTTTCCTTTGCCTTATTGGCGAATCAACAATAGCACGCCATTCGGTGTTTAGCGCCAGTTGGAAATATCAAGTGAAACCACATCGCTCTCCACCTGATCCTTCCAGCGAAGTGAGGAGGTCCCCATCTTCCTCTGCTTCCGCCGGAGGGCACTGCATGGAATACTTTCAAACCTGGAGGGCTTTCATCCATTCGGACGACATGACTTAGGCAGCCTAGCCGCTGTCTCTTCTATATCAATGTCACCGTATAACTCGTACATTTCTTTATTTCGTCGCAAGCGGTATTTCAAAACTCATTCGCAAAATTATTCTCTCCAAGACTCCCAGGGCTGACTAATCGGATGTCGACAGCGGCCAAGTTTCTGCACCATATAGTAGCACGGGAACGACAAGTGGCTTGTAGAGTTTAGGGTTGCTTCGTCGATAGAGAACTTTACTTTTCAACTGTTGGCAAGGGTGATTCTGCGCTGGATTTCAAGGCTGATATTATTATTAGTGTTAATGCTGTTCACAAGATAGACGAAATTATCTACGACCTCGAAGTTATGACTCACAAGAGTGACGTGGTAGCAAACCCATAAGTGTGTCGACTCTTTGTTTGAAGACAGGAGATATTTTGTCTTTTTCTCGTTCATTCACTTCGTTTCTTTATCAAGTCTGGAGAAGAAAGCGGAATTAACGGCGAGGTTATTAAGGTCTGGTCTTTAGTATCAATGTCATTGGCATACGCCAGCAGTTTACACTCTTGTAAAATATTTTACCTTGTCTATTTAGCTCTGTAGTCACACGATAAAGAGTCACCCTGTCTGAAAGTTTTTTTGGTACCCAACGGCTCGGAGAGGCTTTTCCAAATTCTGACGGCGCTTCTAGTATTGTCCAGCGTTAGTTTACACTGCCATATAGGTTTTGCAGAAGTACCAAAATCAGCAGCTAGTTGCTGTGCTGCCGAAGGCTGCTTTGAAATCGATTTAGCGATATTGACAGAGTTCTGCGTATAACGAGGCATCGGTTAGACTGGCTACGTAGTATCTGCCGGTTGATTGAACACACTCCAATTTTGATAGTTTTAATGAAATATCTGTTTTTTGAGGCTAAGGTCGGGGAAGTAGGAAGAACTCCACTTTATTGGAAGGAGCTGGTGCTGAGCGACCTAGCTTCAGTTGTTGTCTCCTCCGCATGCTCAGTTCGCAAATATAAATGACGCAGTTAAATGCAAAATATTTTACAGTAATTTATCATTACAAATAAACGTATTATTGAATGGTTTAAAAAATAGCCTGCAGTAAGGAACAAACCGACGCTAACAACCCCAAAAGCCAACCAACCACCAGCAGCCCAAAACAAACACTCTTCACCAAAATCTATGTTTCTATGTAAGTTAAATCTGTGGATCACTTCGTGGGGGACCAACTTATGGCAAACAAACACGCCGGAGATTTGGGAAATTCCACTTTGTCATTTGCTCAAATAAACTCATGAGTACGCATTTACCATGGTTGCCTGCTGGCATAATTAGCATAAATGAATCATATACCTACATACCTATATGTATATATGTATGTAGAGATGTGAGTATGAGTCTCACTGACGAATTGAATGCCAAATTCATAACCAATAACTTAAATTGCCGACGAACATGAATTTTCACTCACATATATACATATATAATATGTACTCGTGGACATGGTGTTGGAAGGAGGAGGCGAGCGTTGGATAGGAAAATTAAAATAAATTACAAATGTCAGGCGAGTTGAGATCCTGTGGACAGGCCATCAGCCAGTCAGTCGCCTGCGTCAACAAAGAAAAATAAAAAAAAGCGTGGAGTTTGAGGTTATGTGCGTGAGTATGATTATGAGTTGCGTTAGAGTGGGAGTATGAGTATGAGTATGAGTATGGGTATGAGTGCGAGTGTGCAGCTGCATAAATATCAATTTGATGAGTATTCAAATGGACTTCGCTCGAGCACTTGAAAGGCGTACCAAATTGCTGATATAAAGCAACAGGGGATGCCCTGATGCCCGTCGCTGATGTGCTCCCCACCGCTCGTTGTATCGTTTTTCATTTGTTATTCCTTATGTTGTTAGTGTAGTAATACAATAAGCCAAATATAAAAGACCAAAAAAAAAAAATAACGTAAGAAATTCGAATGCTGCCAGCAAGGGTTGCTGTTGCCAATTTTCAAACAGTTGCACGAATTAACAGAACAAATCCTAGCAACATGTTGCACTGGTGCGAACATAATGCCATGTTTTGACAAAAACCCCGCAGCACACAAAACATAAACAAAAAAAAAAAAAAGCAGAAAACGTCAAAGGAGCTCAGGCGAGCGGTTGGGTGGTAAAGAGTGATGGTACCATAAATCCGCTCGAAAGCCGACTTGGCTTGGCTGACTTTGGCAAACAGAGCCAGGAAAAAACTAGGCGGGGCGTGCTGGAAAGGTGGTAGTACAGTGTTGGCAGCAGAGTTTATATCCGTTTGCGTGTGGCATGTGCACGTGCGCTGCATGCAATTGCAATACAGCAGCGAGGCAGGGAGATTTCAACAGAAATATTTCTTCTATTCTTTATGTGTGGTTTGTATTTTCCGTGGTGGTGGTGGCCTTTGTCGTTTGGTTGGTTGCTTGGTTCGTTGGGTTTTCCACAACGGAAGGGCTTAAATTTTATATATTTTATTACTTGTTGTTCTCTGCACACAGTTGAGCTTGAGTAGATTTGCATTTACTTACTGCGCTCTGGCGGACCGAGTTTGAGGTGGAGATTTTCCGAAAATATGAACATGCGTAATATTTAATTAACATTAAGCATTAAAATCAGCATTGAGCGGGTGGGTCGGTGGGCTGGGTTGAACAGTCTTAGATGTAGCATTTGTTTCTATTGTTGTTGTTTTGTTTCTTTTCGATACACACAGTGATAGGACACTTGTAAGTGTGGATTCTCACAGTTTGAATTACAGGGATTTATTAAAAAATTAATAATGCATATCGTAGATTAGATATGAGTGTTCATACTGAAATGACCGAGTGTTTCCAAGCGTTTGATGTTTCTAAGTGGGTTTGACATGAAGTTTGAACGCATACTATTCTCAACTGGAAATACCTCTTTTCAGAGACAAGGGGTTTGTGTGAAAAGCAAGGTGGTGTAGTCTAGCTTCTGGGTAAGCAGTTACAATCGCGGGGATATACTCAATTCCTAGTCTTGTGCCTACGTCGCACACCTTGGACAAGTAAGCAACCCTTGTGGAGCCTTGAGTCACTGCTAAAATAGTGGGAGCTTTAGTGGAGCCACTCCGACATATTTGGTGAAGACTGGTTGCAGTGCGTCTGTTCACCTGACGTGCGGCTGCAAGTGGTTGTTGGTCTTGAATCAAGCGGCTCGCTATAAAAATGTGAGCTAAATTGAAACCTACGCCTCTAGCGACCTTGTGCGCCACGTAGTAACCAACTCCAATGAAAAATAGTCAACAGCCTCCTAATAGCGGCCCCCCTTTTGATGACGACCACTGCAAACGTACAAACGACTATGATTCAAGTCCATACACCTGGAATTGTGGATCTCTTAATTGGAAGGGTGCCGCTGTCAAGCTAATTGATGTTCTCGTGTCATTTAATACAACGGCTATGTGAAGGAGTGTAAATTTTATGTAGGTTTCTCTCGCCGAATCTCGGCACCCACCTCTTTCGATGATCGACATTATGGCGAAGGATGCCTATTATGAGCGCCATGAACGCTGCCCTCGCCACGATGGGAAAATTATGAATGGCGACTTCAACGACAGGGTGGGCAAAGAAGATCTCTTCGGTACAACTATGGGAAAATTCAGCCTTCACGACGAAATATGGTTTGAGACTGTTTGCCTTCGCCGGGGGCCTAACTTAGTTGGCTGTTCTAGCAAAAGAAAACTCTCCAAGCTATTTGACTGTCTCCAGATCGAAAAGCTCACAACCAGATAGACGATAGACATTTCACTTGTTCTTGACGTGTGTACGATCCGAAGACCTAACATCGATTCGGACCACTATCTTTTGGAAGTAAAAATAGGTGACCTGCTTCTTTGCGTAAATACGCCACCTTTCTGCAGCAAAGAACAACCGTCTAAGTTTAAACTAATCTGTAGAAGAGCCATCCGATTACCAAGGTGTTTGTTGAATTGTGAAGACCTTGAATAAGCTAATACATTTTCTCCTGGTACCTTTATAGCCTCTTGCCCAATACGCAAATCTAGGGCAAGAGTAAACTTATCTGAATGTGTCCTGACGTGGGGATTCTCAGAAAATAAATTAAAGAATGTTCCAAACTAACGAGCATAATAGAATCAATATCTTGCTGTTAAGATTATACAAAAATACTAAAAGACAAGAATGCGCGCGTGGCTTCTGTGAACGACTGAGGTTTGCGGACAGAGTTAATAAAGTCATTTAAGCTACCAAATTATTGCAGTATCTTCCAAGTCAAAATATTTGCTAAAAAAATGTTGAACTTGATATAAAGAGAATGGTTCATTAAGCCTTTCCTCTTAGACAACATGAAGTCGGCCATGGAAGGCGATGAAAAGAGTGGCTGAAAAAAATATGGGTTCACTTTTGCTGGGTGCCAAGGAGATAACGATGAACTGGCTAAAGAGATTGTTCTATTCAAACAAGACGTAACTATGGGCGTACCCATCCCATTCATGGAAGCGAAACATTGACAAGAAACTATCTCGCTTCGTCAGGAGAAAAGACTTTGGAAACGAGCAAAGGACTGCAGAACTTTGGCTTCGCCTGTTTGCAATTTAGGTCTGCACAGGAAATACCTATAATACGCGGACGCATTGCGGTGAACCGCGGCGTTCGACAGGCAGAGGTTAATCTTACTTGTCGAAGAAAAGCTGTAGGAGCTTAAGTCCGTAAGAAGTGTAGCATTATAGCTTTGGTATCGCCTAAGTGAGGCTCGCAAGGATTAGCTAGTGAAACCGATAAGCTAAAAAACCTTAATTTAATTCTTTCATCTTTTTGGTAGGTGTGGGTAATGAGGTTGGAATCGACCTTACCGAACGGACGACTAAAAAAATGTCTGTATTGAGGAAACGAGTGTTAATCATAGCTTTAACCGTCAAGTATTTGTTTTTCTTTGCAGAAATATTATTTTGACACCGAGTTCCTGCTTGGTCTGCTTCTACTACTGCTAAAAACGTCAGGGAGATAGCTTACCAGGAGCGAGCATATTGTACTTTTTGTGATCGGCTAAAGTAGTTACCAAGTAGTTTGAACCCACATTAGAAAAAGTTGGAGAGAGCTGAAGCCAGCTAAAGTTTAAACTTGTACACAGATGAATCAAAAATAGCTGGTGGAGTGAGCGCTGGGATCTATTGCGCTGAGCCAGATCTCATGCAACCGTTTTAGCTTCTAGAATTTTCCAGGCGGTGGTCTGATTGCTAAGGAAAGCTGCTAATAGACGGCAAGTAAAGCTATAATCTAGCAACTTACTTAATCAGAAATATCCATGGAAGCAAGAAGGAAGTAGTGTATAAGGTGGCTGCCGGGAAGCAAACGGAATATCTAATGGGTTCCAGACCACAAGGGTATTGCGTAGAATGAAATAGTTGATGAGTTTGAAAAAAATAGGCTAAAGCCTTAATACTATAAAATTCACGAGAGAACTGGTTGAAGGATTATGGTGAAATGGAATCATTTAATGGAAGGAAAGAAGGAAGAAATACACAATTAGCGATAAAAATAGGTATTAGTGGCAGTGATACATGCAGGAACTGTATGGGGTAGAAGGCATGAGTGATATCTTGGAACATCTCCTTGGTTTCTTTACGGCCTTACCTAGAACATGTCTTAGAGACTTAGAAGTTTCACCGCTAAGAGGGCTATATGAAGTTGTACATAGAACTAGATATCTTTGAGACATATTGAAGTTCTTTGAGTCAATACCCATATGGAGCTATAAAGGACCAACATTAGTTTGTATGTAAGGCGTTGCAGCTAGCTGGTGGAACCTAACCTAACTTAATATTATATGTACGTGTATATCAATAAATCATATTTATTGTTTAAAAAATCATATTTATTCGTAAATCTTAATTATTTTTGCTGAAAATTTTCTACTTTTTTGATTTCATTTCCACGTTATTATATTGTATATACATTATATATTAAATTTTTTTTAAATTCTTTAGGTTTTTTGAATTTTTAATTTTTCTTAAAATATATTTCTGTGAGATATTATGCATGCGAAATAATGTAATTTGTTTTAAAAATACATAATTTATTCATTGATTCTCGTATTAATTAGTTGTTGTTCTAAAGAAAAGTGGCACATGGTAGGGAGGACCATGGGTGGCGACCACTGTCAGCGGGTGATAATTATCTAAAATCATTTAGTTTGGTCTACAAAATGATTGATTGCCCTTGAATGCAACTTAACCACAATTTCCTCCATACCAATGCCAAAAAGTCTGCAGAAAATCTATGAATTTATTGCATTAAAACATTCAACTCACCACATTGCAACCGAAATTGGCATATTTCAAGGGCTGATGGCAAAAACGTGGCATAGTAAACATAACACAGCTGTAAAATTGCAAAAATCACCAACACGATTTTTTTCTAATTTTCTTTTTATTAATTTTTATTACTTCTACACATAAACTTTTTTATTTTTTACTTTACTCGCGTTCACCCTTTTTTATGCCAGACAAATTATTGCGCGAACATAAATATAAGTATAAATAAATAAATAACTATAATAAATAACACGACGAATGGCACAAAATGAGAAAAGCCCTCAAAAGGAAATTAAAAAATCCAATACAAAAAAAAACACGAAAAAATATCAACAATCAAGCGCAGTGAATGCTAGAAACAAGTAGTGCGCTTTGAAAAAAGGCCGCTCACCAACTGAGCAATGTAACGATGAATCAAGAGCAATTTGCACAAGAGGTCGTCGACGTAAAACTACAAACAAATACGAGCACAAAGGCAGCTTTATGGT
Source organism: Ceratitis rosa (assembly GCA_037013455.1). NCBI lineage: Eukaryota > Metazoa > Arthropoda > Insecta > Diptera > Tephritidae > Ceratitis > Ceratitis rosa. The sequence continues at coordinate 3,265,313 of JAWMAG010000005.1, read as the reverse complement.
TGGATGAATGGATGGATGGAATTATGGAATGATGGAACAACCCTCTCGGTGTTTGGCTGGCCGCGGAAGTCGCGACATGTCATGCAGTAGGCCGACCAGCCGGGCGACATCTCGTGACCACTCAGGCTCATAGACGCTTTCTGTCTGTCAGTCAGACAGCACACAAAAAAAAAAACAAGCTCGATGGATTGTTTTCAGCTGTTCGTGACAATGAAATATTATTTTTGTTGTAGAGAATAGTTTAGGGAGAATGCAGCAGTTTGTTTTTTATGTTTTTAAACGTCTATGCATTTTATTGATGTGGGTTCGTTAAAGGGTTAAAATGTTTGGGTGGTCAGCACACTGCTATGATGAACTGGTGTAGAGGTGATCTGCTGCACGTAGAGAAAATTAAGAATAACAAATTTTGAGTGTTTTGTCTACTCATCTTAATGTCATTCTCTTTTATTTCATCTACATACATATGTATATACATATATACATATGCACTTCTGCAACATGATATGTGTGTTTAATCATCATGAAATCATTTCAGCTTTAAATTGAAAGCTGTCAAAATTTTAATTAGAACTTTCACGCCTCCAGCTTAGTTCATATATGTAAAATATAATATATTTAATGTACATACTTACATATGTAGGTGTATGAGTTATACTTGTTTACATATAAACAGGTATCAAATTTATTTTGGCTTATACCAGGGGTGTTAGTTGAAGTTTGCCGGTTTTACTAGTAGATGTCGCTAGCAATATGTATAAATATCTATGATTTGGCATGTATGTATGGTAATTTTTTTCTATTGACATTAACCTACAAAAATACGCAAGTCACAGAAAGAAAGATCCAGAAGTATGGAAAATGGGTGCCACATCGGCTGGACGAAAGACAAATGGAAAATCGAAAAACCGTTTGTGAAATGCTGCTTCAACGATTCCGGCAAATTTCAACTAACACCCCTGGTAGAATTATGGGCTAAAACTTGTAAGTAGATTTCCAAAGAGCTTACTCAAATTGAAAATGCACGTAAACATTAGGGTGGAACAATATTTTTAAACCTTGAAAAAGTGAAAGTAAGGACGCTTCACTTCTTTAAAGTACTGTAATCGCAAGGCAAATCAGAGTACCGTGTAGAAACATTAATCCAATATAAAAGTTACTGAAAGGCATAGTGTCAAACATACTTTTGTCTAATGCAATATAATTTTACTTTATTTTATTGTTTTTATTTGATTTTTATTAATTTAATTTATTTGTATTTAATTTAATTATAATTAATTAATTAGTTAACAATTTAATATGCTTTTTATGGATAGTGAAAAATTACAACAACACTTTAATTGATTTTATTTTAAATTAAACTATTTTATTTTACTTTACTACGTTTTATTGAATTAATTTATTTTATTTTAATTTAATTAATTTTATTTTAGTTTGGTTTTCTTTATATTTTCATTAATTTTCTAAAAATTAATTATTATTTTCTTATAATTGTATTATTTACTTTATTTTATTTAAATAAAGTATTTTGTAAATTATGTTATTTTATTTAAATTTATTTTAATTTTATTCTTTTTATATTATTGTTTTTTATTTAATTAATTTATTTTTTAAATTTTCTTTATTTAATTTTATTTTATTTAGGTTATAATAATTTATTTTCTATTTTAGGATTTTATAATAATATAATTTACATTTATATTATTTACTTATTTATATTATATTATTTACTTTACGTTATTTAAATAAAGTGTTTTGTAAACTATTATCATTTGTAATTTATTTAAAGTTATCTATTTTTTAAATTTTTTAATTTATTTTTATGTTATAATATTTTAATTGGTTTTATTATATTTTATTTAAATTTATTATTTTTTATTTAATTTATTTTAAAAATTCTCTTTATTTAATTTTAGTTATTTAGTTTCTATTTAATTCAATATTGTTTTATTTTAGTTTATTTCTGTTTATTTGTTTTATAGTTTATACTAATTTATTTTCTAAAGTTTTCTATTTTTTTGTTTTTTAATCTATTTTAATTAATTTTTAAATTATTTCATTTTATTTTATTTTATTTTGTTTTAGTATATTTTATTTAAATTTAATTTAAGTTTATTCTTTTATATTATTATTTTTATTTAATTAATTTGTTTTTTAAATTCCCTTTTAATTTTTTATTTAATTTTTAATCATATAGTTTCTATTTAATTCAATATTGTTTTATTTTATTATAGCAATTTATTTTCTATTTGTTTTAGTTTGTTATATTCTACTTTATATTATTAATTTTTTTATTTGTTTATTTTTTTTATTTTATTTAATTATTGTTTTATATCATACCATTTTTATCCTCTTATTAATTTATTAACTTTTTATTGATTTTGATTTAATTTGATTAAATTTTAATTTCTTTATTTTATTTTATTGTTATTTTCTTTTTTATTTTTATTAAAATTGTTATGATGTTTTATTCTATTTGTATTTTTTTTTACTTATTTGGTATTTCTAGTATTTTACTAGGAGACCCGGTCACCCGTTGTTGGGGCTTTCTGTATTATGTTCTAATTAATATTATTAATTAAGCATCATGTAATAGAAAATATTAAGTTTTTTTATTACATTACTCATCTAGCTCAGGGAACGAGCGCAGAAAAATTTATCGAAAGGGGATTTCGGGTAAGGGGGTTTTTCAAAACAGTTGATTAAATTTTATTAAAGAGTAAAAATACCTTGACAAAGTGTAAAATCAAAAAAAAAGTGTAAATCATTTTCCCAATAAAGCAAATACACTTTTTAGACAACAAAGCGAAAGAAACAACCAACGAGGTAACCAAAAAACTATCAAGCTTGCCGCACAGGTTCTTTGACTCGGTAAAACAATAATCTGTTAATTTTACAAAAGTGAAAACATGTACAAAGTTGCCAAATAACGATTAACGAATTAAGAATGCCAGTCCGAACACACCTGTTATATATTCATATTGTTTATAATGGTAAAGACTGCACACAGGCGTCTTTTTACAGATATCAATAAGCCTACTACTCTACTCCTTCCAAATTATTCGAAAAATTCTGATATCCTTTTCTTGCTCATAACATGGTGATACCAGAAAATTAATATCTTGATCTGTGTACTTAGATATAAGGCTCACGGGCTGGAAAATGTACATAAAAAAAATAATAAGTAATAATAAAATGTTATATCATATATGAAATTAAAAGTAGCCAGCTTTGATTAGCTTTTACACAAGAACTCTGGGCTAAATCTAGATTACAAAGTACTCACAGAGGTTCCCGTGCAAAACTCTAAAGGTCGCACCGTAGTACGTAAACCTACATAAAGACCTTGGTACCATATTGGTTTAGCCTGAAGTTAAACGGAGTGAAACGAAATATCCTCATGATACTGAGATAATCATCCCAACATTATTTAGTTAACCCTTTGTGCAACTCAGGAATTGCCGGCTGCAGGGAAGAGATATTCTCGCCTACTAAAGAGAGCGTCTTAGTTTGAAAAGGTCTCTCAGTTAACTCGAGCTAACACGTTTTTAATTTAGTTTTAAGATTTATACACTTGCTGTTAGGTTTGAGTTGATTTAAACAGATTCAGTAATGCATTTTTTAATAAAAAAAAATTTTATATTAATTTTCTCCTTTCTTTTTGATTTATTTTATTTTTAGGTAGTTTATTATTATAATTTATTTTTAATTGTTTTGTTTTGTTAAGTACTTTTTTATTATTTCTTTTCTTTTTAAGCTTTATTGTTAATGTTTTTTTAATTATATTTTATTTTATTAGTTTTTAACTCGCTTTTTTATCTTTTTCAAGTTGTTTTTTTTTATTTTAATAAATTTTATAATTAACTTTTTTTGATTCTTTCTGTTTTTAATATAATTTAATTTTTAATTTTAAATTACTTCTTTGGTTTGTTTGGTATTTTTTATTACTTTATTTTTTTCAATTTAAGTTTGTTCATTTTTTATTTAATTTTTGGGTTTGACTCTATTTTAATTCATTTTTTATTTTATTTTGTTTTTAGTTTATTTAATATGATATTAATTTTGTCGTAAATATTCCTTATTTTAATTTGTTTAATTTATTTTATTCATTTACTTTTATTTATTTATTTATTACTTTTATTTTTATTTTATTTACTTAAGTTTATTAGTTTTAAAATTTTATATAAATATTTTTTTTGTTTTAATAAAATTTATTTTTTTTAGTTAGTTTTATTATTATAATTTTTTTATTTTTTTTTTACTTAATATAATTTTTGATAATTTTTCAAATTTTTTTTTTTAGTTTGGAATATTTTATTTTAATAATATTAATTTAAATTTTATTTTATTTTGTACAGCATAGCTAACTGTAAAAAGTCAATTATAAATATTTTTAAGTCAAATAATTTTTTTTTAAATTTGTCCGCCCTAATAATGACTATAATGTAAATTCGTACGGATAAATAATAAGTAAGTATATGTAATACATATACATATATACGCACATATTTATACTGAATTAATTGTGTAAACTGATATTTTGCATGACAACTGCTTTTATTACAAATTCTCAAATTAAAATTTTTAACCATTCAATTCAAATTCTGCCAACGAGAATCGGATTTCAAAAGAATACAAAAGTCATTTGTGTAATTTTCTAGATTAATTTTAATTTTGTTTCTGGTCACATTATTCTGAAAGATCACGAATTTCCCTGATGTTTTCTACAATACTTTTGTTATATTCAAGAATAAAGAAGAATTTTCTATTTCATAAAAAAAGTACAAAACACATACCGTTAAAGACGGTTGTTGTTTTATATCACGTGCTGGATAATAGTAAAATACAAATAAAAAGTTTTATTATTTTTTTAAATCATAGCGCAAATACACTTACATATATTATATAACTGTATTTTATGCCCCCCCCCACTACTGGAAGTTTTATTTTGTATTAAAAACTCTGCAGAAACTACTTAGATCAACAGGGTTGATTAATATTAGTGAATATCCCCTCTATGTCAGAACAAACCCCTTTCTTTATCTCCTTTGCATCGCTCAAAAATCAATAACTGATTTCACTTGGTAGTGGGTGTCATGTAGTTTGTTTGTTGTCACGACGCGCATCAGAAAATTTTTGCATTTAATTTTAACGCTCTTTAGCAGTTTTATTGAATAAAGAGTATGGTGTGTAAGAATTGAAAAAAAAAGAAACGAACCAAATGTGAAATAACAACTACAAACAATAATGCAATCACATTTATCAAAATTAAGGGGAAGCCGCTTTCAATACCAAGTAAGGGTAGTTTGTAATATTAGGAGGGTTGTTTTGAAAACGACACCAGACGGTGGTAATATGATGAATCATAAGTGCAAATAAAGAACGAAAAAAATCGCACGCAAACTATAGTCTGAAATGGAAATTAAATGGAAGTGAAATTTTTGAAATTCTAGTGTGATTTCTAAAATTATGGTTTTTGATTTCTAAAATAATTTCCTAGATCATAAATCCAAGACCTGGAAGCAAAGTCCTTGATTGCTGTGAGCTGGTCTGAAATTTAGTGCGATTTATGAAACCTACAACCTGAGGAAAGTTCTGCAAGGCAATCGAAACAAACACTTCCGATGTTGGGCTGCACTGAGGGGTGGTCAAGTGCAGAGACGATTGTCATCTACGTTTCTTCGAAACACATTAGAGCAGTAGCTCATCAACCTACCGTGAGTCGCTATCAGGAGGTTAATACGCCGATTGTGAAACTGGTAGAGCGCTGGTTTACGGAAGGTAGACACTTCCTTCTATTTCCTTCGATAAATGGCCAGACATATCAGGTTATATTGCATATAGTTTCACATCTTCATTTGCTGAAGGTCGATCTTAGCAGGCAAGGAAAGATATATGCTTTTGTTCAGTGCAGAATCTATCACAGTTAGACAACTTGTCGGCCTCATAGTTATTTGGATTGTCTTTGCGTCCGGGGACCCAAGCCACGGATACTTCACATACAGTCTCGACTCAGCTGGCTCTCAGAACAGATTGTAAACTGCAGAATTGAGTAACCACCGATTGGTTTCTATTATTGCAGTTAACTATGCTAAGGCGCTGAAGTGATCAGAAAATCTCTTGCTCATTCTTTTGCTCAGATATCTTTTCAATGTTTTGCGAACTCCATAATTTTTTCTCAAACTGGAGGTGGAAGAAAATATTAACTCAAGACTCAGGTTCGCTAAAGTAGCCAACTTTCTGAGATCCCATGAATCGGCTCCATTGAATTAACTCGGAATTTTTTGCCGAATGCTACTACTGTCAATCAGAAGCCAGAGTTAGAAGTTTGCCACTTAAATATAATCTTCTAACGTTCCTTTATCTAAACTCAATGGTTTTTTGGGCTTTCTGTCAATTGAAATCGATGCTAACCTCAAATCTACTCGCTACGAAGGGGTGTCAGAGGAAAATGGAATTATCGATCGAACTGAAGGATGATTTTGGTCTCCATATATTGTGACCAATAAATATCTCGGTAGTTAAGAATATCTTTTGGAAGACTAGAAATCTATTTTGAATTGAATGCGACCTAGCTTCAACTGGTGTCTTACTGTCTTTCCGGACATAAATATTCCATTTGAAACCATTTATTACCACTGATATTTTTTCTGCAAATTTTGTTTTTCCAAAGCCCCAAATTAAGACACCGCCAAATTCTCAAACAGAGTAATTAGCTGCTACAACACCTATTACATGTCTTCAACGACGGACGCCATCACCATCTCCATCATTAACCCACATCATTGTCATCCGCTCTACGTATTACATATGTATGTATGAATATTTTTTTTTGCGTAGAGTGTGGCTTGTCGAGAGCATTCTTTTGCCACACGCTAATTAACTAAGCTGTAAATTATAATTAGAGACAAAAATCTTAAAGTATGCGAACACACTCTAATGTGTGGCATGTCGCATGGGACCTTTCATTTATTAACCACCCACCTCAACGCAATGCATAACTGTGATTACATAACAGTATACATATACATATGTGTATATGTATGTACGCATACATTCTGTTGCATTTTGAGTGCCAAAAGAGTCACTTGAATTTTTCTGGGACATTAAACTGAACAGATACTTCAAATTAAGATGCTTAGAGAGGCGGGGAAATATAACAAAAAAAAAAATTGTAAAAATATTTTTGATTGCAATGCGGCAAAATGCCCTAATATCAAAAGGAAGTAAAAAAATTAAAAACAAAAAACAATAATCAAGCATAAAAGCAGTAGAAACTGAAGTTGTACTCGTACATACATACATATGTACATATATGCCTAAAGCATACACTTCAGCTCGATTGTGAATGACGCGAAATTAGCTTTCGCTTTTCAAGTGGCAACGGCATATGTTTGCTCAAACACGCCTACTTGCATACACTTAGAAAACCAAAAACAATAGGTGTATGAAAAATTTCGAAATAAGAATTTATTAAGTAGCATACTTTGAGTAGGCAGGTATAAGCAATTGTGTACATACGTTTATTAGGACGATCCAATATATTATATTGTTTTATTTTATTTTATTTGATTTAAATAAATTTTCTTTAATTTTCTACTTTCTTATTATATTTTATTTTGAATTCTTCTATTTTATTTTCATATTTGTTTTATTTTAATATATTCAATTTAATTTAATTTTATTTCATTTAACCATTTTAATTTAATTTTCTTTAATTTTATTCTATATTAATTTTTATTTTACTTTATTTTTTTATTTTATGTTGTCCTTTCATTTTCATTTCATTTTATTTTATTTTATTTTATTTTATTTTATTTTATTTTATTTTATTTTATTTTATTTTATTTTATTTTATTTTATTTTATTTTATTTTATTTTATTTTATTTTATTTTATTTTATTTTATTTTATTTTATTCGATTTTATTTAATTTTATTTGATTTTATTTAATTTGGTTTTATTAAATTTTATTTCATTTTATCTTATTTTATTTTGATTGATTTTTTTTATATTATATTATTTTATCTCATTTTATTTAATTTATAATAATTTTAGTTTATTTTTTTAAATCTGTTTTAAATTTTTTTAATTTCTTTTAGACCTTTATTTTATTTTTTTGTTTTATATTGCCCTATTTTGTTTTATTTTATTTTTTTTTTAATTTTATTCTATATTATTTTTATTTTATTTAATTTATTTTAATTTAGTTTAATTTAATTTAATTTTATATTAATTTGTTATATTTTATTTTATTTTATTTTGATTAATTTAATTTAATTTTTTTATTTGATTTTATTTTATTTTGATTTTATTTCTTAATGCTTTGTTTTATTTTATTTTATCTAACTTTATTTTATTTTGTTTTATATTAATTTATATTGGTTTACATTATTTTATTTTTTTATTTCATTTAATTTAATTTAATTTTATTTTTTTATTTCATTTAGTTTAATTTTATGTTATTTTATTTTAATTTAGTTTCTTTTATTTTATTTTCTTTTGTTTTATTTTATTTCATTTTAGTTTATTTTATTTGTTTCATTTTAGTTTATTTTATTTGTTTCATTTTTGTTTATTTTATTTTATATAACTCTATTTTATTTTGTTTTATATTAATTTATTTTGTTTTATTTTATTTTATTTTATTTTATCGAACTTTATTTTATACTAATTTATTTTATCTTGTTTAATTTAATTTTTTTATTTCCTTTTATTTCATTTTGCTTTGTTTTATGTTCTTTTAATTTATTTTAGTTTATTTTATTTTAAGTGATTTGATTTAATTTTATTTAATTTATTTATTTTTTTTTTTCATATTTTAATATTATTTTCAAACTGAATGAAGTAAATTTTTATATAAATTTTTGGAACCCCCTAAAGCATATGCAACTCTGCATAATGCACTCAAGTACTCAAGACTATGAAGAGTCTTTTATTTATTATAAGCGTGATGCAGAATCGAGCAGAGTGACAAAAGTAAGTACGCCAATGAGCTTACAAGAACACTTATTTACGAGTACAACTGCACTCCGCACACAGAGTTGCATAAAGTCATATATTGAGTTCATACTTGTAAGATCAGGGCACAGTACGGCAAGTTGATTTATACACTAACACGCATATATATAATATTTACATACAGTATGTAAAAAAGGAAGCTGCGTTCTCGGCCTAATTGGCGACTTTATAACCTTTTGTGAAGAGCTTCCTTTCGTCCTTCTTTCACTCTGCACGCAAATAAACCCAATTTTCTTGTAAACTCGTACAACGATTCTTGTGTCGTGTTATGTGCCTTAAGGACTTTACATTATTATTCATCATTGCTATTAACAAGCAGGTGCTGATACTTCAAACAACAAACTCATCATTCACCATTCACTGCTCGACTTCAATGCCCTGCCCGTGTGGCTGTGCTACTTTGAGTCTGTGTTTAATGGTGCCGTTAAGTTGTTGGTTGGTGGGTGGTTAGTCTTCGGTTTAACAACTGAGCCACCCTTAAGTATATTAATAACTTGTACGTGTAGTTACTTACGAAAATGGCAATAAAAGTGCGCTCTATCCCCTTGTGGTGTTCGATGCACTCCAACTCCGATACGAAAATTATGACAAGTTACATTAGTGGAGTCTAAACAACAAGCTGTCTTAGCTTATTGGGTACTTAGCTGTTGTTTAAGACTTTTTTTTTTAGTTATAAAAAAAAATTTTAAGGGTGGAAAAGTGCGCATAACCTCACTTTTGGGATATTGGTTTAATAATTGTATGTCAGTTACCTTAGTGACATTTCATTAGATATGCCATTTTTGAGGTTAATGGGTGGAAATTCTCCGCTCTATTATGTTGGAGTAGGTGAAGATTATGTTCTAGGCTGTAAAGTGAGCTAGGCGCAAAGTGTATTATGAATTTTAAATTAATCAAGCGTAAAACCTGATTAGTTTCGAAATGTCTCAGTAGCGTTCCGCAAAACAATGTTTAAATAATTAATTTATTAAGTAACGCGAAGAGCGTTTTTTTTTAATAATTTCGACACTTTATGAAAGGAGTTTTGACAAGAAAGTTTCAGACACCGGTACTTTACACAGAAACCTTTTCGAAACCAAAATTAATAGCTTCCATAAACTCCATAAGTCGAATCCTGATGTAGATCTATCGTTTGAGAAATAGTTTTCTTAAATTTGTGTCCGGTTAGTTTGAGAACGATGATCTTGGACTGAAAAGAGATCATCAATTACCCTTTAAAACAGTTCGTTTCTTCATTTTCATAACTTCTGTAAGACTCCCCTTGATTATTGTTCTGGTACCACTAAAAGGTTCTAAGGTGCTCAACGATTAATGTTTATAGCGAGAACATCCAGCAAAGTAATCTTCAGAATTCAAAGTCGGAACCAATGTAATCCAGAATTTTTGGTTGAAAAGTAGCGATAATTCTTGACTTAGCCATTTTTTTTAAAGAGTGACAAACAATGTATGTAGATCTCGGGATCGTTTTTCGGAAGGACGGAACTTTTGTTCTTTTTACCGAAACGGAGGATGAAACCAGAAAGCGCTGGCTGAGTTCCCCGTCCAGTACGCATGATGATGAGGTACAGCCAACACAAATCTTTCATAGATTTAAGGCCGACACTAAGAAAGAAACCTTATGAATTAATACTGGGTGAGGGACTTATCAATTTGCTGTAGGAAACATGATCAAGAGTAGGGTACATAAAAAATATTTTGGGCAGTGCAAATCAGAGAGTAATTTGTCCAGAAGAACAGATGTTTCTTGAGAACACTTAGGCCTATCAGCCTAGACTCGTTCGGCTTGAAAAGTTATGGAGCCTTATTGATTGGCTTATAACAAACAGCATCTCTCGAAGATATTTGTCAACGGCTCAACATGCTACAGCATAAGAATATTGGTAGAAATTGCGAAGGCGCCCTTGGTGAGAAACAGGAAGAAAATTGGCTTTATGATGCCATTGTTAAGACTATGACACTTTTGTGCGATTTTGTTTGCTGAAGTGCGGACCGCCGTTAAATATGACACTTAAAAAACATTTTTACAGATGATAAGTCGCATTTTTATATTAAGGTTAAGGCTCTAACTGGATTTGACTGCACCCATTGGAATTCGGGATAATCTTAAATAGCAAACTCAACTGGAGCCGAAGAAAGATTGAGAAAAGCTATGTATATCTGAACTTTACGCTAGCAGGGCTACCGTTTGACGGAGAAAGGCTTGAAAACTGTTAGATACCACCGTCTGGTGATCGGTATTCGAAAAAACTACCTTCAGCGGCCGGCAGCCACCCTCATTATGGTATTGATTACGGTGACTTTTGTGCGTGAGAACCCATAGGTATAAGTGGCAAAAATTTATTTACAAAAGGAGGGAGTCTCTTGAAGACGAACCGAAGCCGGACTGTAGCATCGAGGTGACTACATCAGCACTTATCCAAGAATTGAAAAAATCTTACTTGATGATGACCGACAAAAGAAGAAATAACTCGTAAAAATAGTTGGAGTGACCGATACAATCCTGCACTATGATCTTTGAAAGTTCGATGCCGAGAATGCTCAGGGATCCGTAAAAACAACAGTGTGTACGGTGCTTACATGTATTTTTGGATCTCCATAATGAAGGGTAGGATGGTGTATTGGGTCGAATTGTTACTGGAGACAAAACTTGGTTTCATCAATATGAACCTGAGCTGAAACAAGAATTCATGCAGCGACATAAAGAGAGCGCAACATCTCCCAAGTAGATTAAGGATGCACAGACAGTGAAATTTATGGCGACATTCTTTTGGGACTCTGAAAGAATATTATTGATCGATTATGAAGATAAAGAATACTACGCTTTAATATAAGAGCGACTAAGAGAAATCATTAAATGAAAAAGACAGAGGAAATTGCCCGCCCAAAAGAGCCGCGTTGCATTGGCTGTTGCTGCATAAGATGCGCTTCGATACATTGAAACACCCACCACACAGTTCAGGCCTGAACCCAAATGATAATAACCTATTTACAAAAATGAAAAAGAGCGGTAAAAAATTTGTCACCGATGGTGAAGTCAAGGAGATAGTTTCGGCGTATTTTAGAGATAAAGAGGAAAGTAAAAAGTTCGTTCGGTTTTTTTTTATTGATTTTTCAAAATATGATAACTCTGTGTACATTTGTCCGATTTAAGTCAAATATGCCGTTTTGTTCATAAACTTATTGCCAACAAGATGCCAATTTCATTATGCCCCTCTCGTAGAATTCTGCGTCCCTATTGGCAAAAACCTCGGAGAGCCAATTTTCACAGGCCTCTCTTGAGGCCAACTTCGCACCATTAAGCGCGTTTGCCATGAATGGGAAAAGATGGTAATCACTTGGTGCTAGGTCTGCACTATAAGGTGGGTGCATTAGGACCTCCCATCCGAGCTCCTGGAGCTTCTGGCGCGTCACCAAAGACGTGTGTGGCCTGGCGTTGTTCTGATGGAACACCTCTGTTGATCAAAGATGACCTCTTCTGGATGAGTGCTGCCTTCAATCGTTCCAGCTGTTGGCAGTAGAGGGCCAAATTGAGCGTTTGGCTATAGGGGAGCAGCTCGTAGTACATGATTCCTTGCCAATCCCACCAAACACACAGCAAAACCTTCCCGGCCATCAATCCTGGCTTCGCCACCGTTTCCGCCGGCTCACCGCGTTTCGACCACAACCGATTTCGCTTGACGTTGTCGTAAGTGATTCACTTTTCATCGCCAGTCACCAAATGCTTCAGAAATGGGTCGATTTTGTTGCGATTCAGCAACGATTCGCAGATGGAACTTCGGTTCATCATGTTTTTTTGCGTTAGTTCGTGTGGCACCCAAGGATCGAGCTTCTTTTTGAATCCAAGGTTATCCAAATGGTTCCAAACGGTCTTCTGGCTTATCTTTAGTTTCTCAGCAAACACCGTTAAACTTTTTAACAAAAAGGGAATTTCGTGAATAAAAAAATTAAAAATGGATAACCCTGTCAAACAATACTCTAATGATGAGGCTCTCAAGAGATAGTCCCATAGATTTAATAAAAAATTTAAGTTAAGTGAAAAATAAAAAAAAACTTGATAAAAATTACTGCGAGCTACTTTGGGCTCAGCGTTTTTCATTATTGCTTCAGCTAATGCCAAATTCTCTCTTCCCTTTACCAAGAGCTTTAATAAGTGAACATTTCTATTCACTACTGCAGATATATGTATGTATATGGTAAGTACAGCCACAAAGATGATTTTTATCGAATTAATCGACTTGAATACACACAAAGTTCTTAATTTCAGTAAGTCCTTTCAATCTCATTTTAATTAAAGGATTCCCCAACGTTCAGTGATTATTAAATTGTGAAATTGTGTCAACTGGCAAAGTAAGGAGATGTGGCAAACAGATTGTACGAGCGCATCCGCAATGCTGATGCCAACTCTACGACACGACGGACAATTGCACAGAGGATAACAAAAAATGAGAAAAACCGAAAATGGATCGACTTCCGCTGAAAAGTTTGGGAGCATAACAAAAAATGTGGGATGCCATCCCAGCTACACATAATCGTTATTTACCGACAGACAGATAAAGGCTGGCAGGAATGCGCAAGCGACAAAATGCGCAACGCACACAATCGAATTACCGGCCACCGAGAGCTGGTGTGGCGAGTCTGATCCACATGGCAAAGCGCCAAATTAGTGAAACAGCAGGGTGCTGTCAAATAACACAAAAAAGATGGAAAAAATGTAATATAAAATAAATTTTATAAATGTAGTGAAATAAAGCGCCGAAATTGAAGGAGGAGGTGGTACAGAAATGATAGGCGAATCACTTTCTGGAAATCGATAAGCGTAGCTCATGGCCCGTAAAAGACAATAAATTTCCGTTAACTCCCCATCCCTACGCCGATACTGCTTATACCCGGTCGCTTGTGGGCAACTAACTGTATTGATGTGCTGAGGAATCTGTGTAGAATGACAGTCAACATCAGGCAGAGCCAGCCATTCGCTCACCCACACGCTTAACTATCTCAACTGGTACAATGTGATACGGAGCTATTCGCTGTTCGCTATGCGTGTATGTCTGGCACGCCCTGAGAAACACACACCCTTAAAGGCAAGATAAAGCGTGTCATTGTTTGGCGCTAATGGAATTGAAGGAGCATTGCAAGAAACTTTGCTTTGTACAGGGTTTTTCGATTAAAAGTGTGCGATAACCGGACACGGAGTTGCTCTTTGACATCTCTTGCTAGCGGTTCTGGACCTCAATATCGGTTGAAATAGATTCAGCTATGCCGAAAAACACTCTCCATTCTTTCCTATATCTCTAACCTCTCTATTAAGCGATGATTCCAGGGTGTTCCAATGATGTTCCTCAAGAAGATAGATTTTTGAAATTGTTAGGAACAGAACTCTAAAAGAGAATCTCTCTTTTACTCCGATAATCAATCAAAGCCATAATCGTCTACCAATCACAATGGGCTTCGACCCGACATGATCAATGCTCGTGCGTCGCTTTGGTAACAACGTCGAAGATTGTCCAACCTTAGCCCGAACTGAAAAATTTAAACTCATTTTGGGAATTGGGGTCATAGGCGTTCTATTGATCACTCTTTTTGTTATGTATGTGTCCTTCCGGCGAGTTCTTGGTCACAGTTGAACAACACTGGTATGATTCTAGAATAAATGAAGGCGACTATCTAAATTTAATCTATAATTTAAAAGCTGAGCGACCAGTTCGAGGTTATGAGGTATTAATTTTTAGAAATTACGGGAGTTATTATTTTAAAAAAGTGGAAAAAGTAAGATCCATACTAAAATTCGTCAAAAGTGAAGAACCCTATATTGTGGTGAGTTCAAATCAGGCCCTCCATTCTAACTGTCTAACTATCTGCTGGTTGCGAGCTTTTTCACATCATAAAGTTTTGGCATAGCGGCCTGAGAGCGTGTAAAATACGTAGCCAATTTTGGTAATTGTGGGTGGGTAAATTCTAGAACACTTGAGTGGTTATATGTATGTATAAGTACATGTACTTTTACACATAAGGCAGTTAGTTGATTTTCACTTCGCCTCGGTTGAGCGGCTTCTATAGCTCTGAAATCGCACTCGGCACAGCCACTTTGTTATTCAATTCAATTCAATTACTGAGTTGAAAATGCCTTAACATCGATGGGATTGTCAATGGAGACTGTTAGGAATGTGTTTAAATATTTTCCTTACATTTACTTCCGCTTACGTTGTCTTTCAATGGGACGTTGGCTGTGCTGTTGCCGCAAGGTGTTTAGAAGACTTTCGAGAATTAGTGGTAGTGGTAATAGAATTTGGTTAAAAAATTAAGCAATTTGTGGTATTTTGCATAACACTTACTAGTATTAACGAGTGAAATGCGAAAAGATAAGACTATACACTAGAATAAAATAAATTAATTAATAAATCAAAGATGAAATAAAATAAAATAAAATAAAATAAAATAAAATAAAAAAATAAATAAAATAAAATAACATAAAATGAAATAAAATAATATAAAATAAATTGAAATAAAATACGAAAAACTAAAACAAAATAAAATAAAATAATTTTAAATAAATTAAAATAAAATAAAATAAATATTATGAATTAAAATAAAATAAAATAAATAATTTGAATTAAAATAAAATAAAATAAAATAAAATACATTAAATAAAATACTTTAAAATAAAATAATATAAAATAAAATAAAATAATATAAAATGAAATAACACAAAATAAAACAAAATGAAACAAAATAAAAATAAAATAAAATAATATAAAATGAAATAACACAAAATAAAACAAAATGAAATAAAATAAAAATAAAATAAAATAAAATAAAATAAAATAAAATAAAATAAAATAAAATAAAATAAAATAAAATAAAATAAAATAAAATAAAATAAAATAAAATAAAATAAAATAAAATAAAATAAAATAATTTAATAAAATAAAATAAAATAAAATAAAATAAAATAATTTAATAAAATAAAATAAAATAAAATAAAATAAAATAAAATAAAATAAAATAAAATAAAATAAAATAAAATAAAATAAAATAAAATAAAATGAAATAAAATAAAATAAAATAAAATAAAATAAAATAAAATAAAATAAAATAAAATAAAATAAAATAAAATAAAATAAAATAAAATAAAATAAAATAAAATAAAATAAGATAAAATAAAATAAAATAACAAAAAAATAAAATAATATGAAATGAAATAAAATAAATTGAAATAAAATACCCAAAACTACAACAAAATAAAATAAAAAAATAAAATAAAATAAAGTAAAATAAAATAAATAATATGAATTAAAATAAAATAAAATAATATAAATTAAAATAAAATAAAATAAAATAAATGAAGTAAATTAAAATAAGATAAAATAAAATAATATAAAGTAAAATAAAATAATATAAAATAATTTGAGGTAAAATTAAAAAAAAAAACAAAATAAAATAAAATAATTTTAAATAAATTAAAATAAAATAAAATAAATAATATGAATTAAAATAAAATAATACAAATTAAAACATAATAACATAAAATAAAAAAATGAAATAAAATAAAATAATATTAAATGAAATAAAGTAAAATAAAATAAAATAAAATAAAATAAAATAAAATAAAATAAAATAAAATAAAATAAAATAAAATAAAATAAAATAAAATAAAATAAAATAAAATAAAATAAAATAACATAAAATAAAATAAAATAAAATAAAATAAAATAAAATAAAATAAAATAAAATAAAATAAAATAAAATAAAATAAAAAAAAATAAAATAAAATAAATTAAAATTAAACTAAATTAAATTAAATGAAATAATATAAAATAAAATAAAAAAAAAAATAATAATATAAAATAAAATAAAATAAAATGAAATAAAATAAAATAAAATAAAATAAAATAAAATAAAATAAAATAAAATAAAATAAACTAAAATAAAATAAAATAAAATAAAAAAAATAAAATAAAATAAGAAAAATAAAAATAAATAAAATAAGATAAGAAAATAAATGAAATTAAAATAAAATAAAAGCAAATGAAATAAAGTAAAATAATATAAGTAAAAATGTATAAGATAAAATAAAGTAAAATAAAACAAAATAAAATTAAATAAAATAAAATAAAATAAAATAAAATAAAATAAAATAAAATAAAATAAAATAAAATAAAATAAAATAAAATAAAATAAAATAAAATAAAATAAAATAAAATAAAATAAAATAAAATAAAATAAAATAAAATAAAATAAAATATAATTAAATAAAACAAAATACAATAAAATAAAATAAAATAAAATAAAATAAAATAAAGTAAAATAAAGTAAAATAATATAAGAAAAAATGTATAAGATAAAATCATATATAAATAATTAGAAAAAGTAAGAAAAGAGAATAAGATAAAGTAAATAAAAAAAATAAAAAAGCAATAAAATAAATTAAAATACTGAAATAATAAATAAAATGAAAGGAGAAAAAAGTAATATGAAATAAAATATCGTAATATAAAATAAAATAAAGGGAAATAAAACATGAAATAAAATAAATAAAAGAAAAATACTGTTAAAAAAAATTAACAAAATAAAGTAACATAAAAAATAGAGTAAAATAGAGAAAAATAAAGTAAATGGAATGAAATAAAATAAAATAATATCTAATTAAAAAATAATAATTTATAGAAAATAATAAAAAATAATATAATTAAAAAATAATAATAAAAAACGACGGCATTGCAACTTTAATGAAATAATTTTTAATCAATTTGATATGAACTACCGTTTCTTTATAAATAAGTATCCGATTTATATCTTAGTACGCTCCATAGCGTTTAACTCCATTTAAGCTGGCAATAAAACACGGAATTGAATTTTCCCAGAGATCTACTTTGACCGATTATGGCATAAGTATACTACCATATGTAAGTTTATTTAGCTATGTAAGTACATACATATGTACATTCATATATACTTTAATGTGTTAGTAATGGCTTTCCATAATGTGCCATTCTGGATAGCCAACTGGGTGGACTATCACCACTAGATATTTAATTTCTCATTGCAGACGTTAATTCGCAACAAAACATGCGTATAAACAATTGACAAATGGCATGGAATGGTGGACTGTCAAAAACAAAAAAAAAAAAAAAAAAAATACAACAAAATAAACTGGAAACAATACTAAATGATAAGTAAAGAGCGCATTAAAACAAACAGTAAATAAAACAAGTGACAACAAAAACAAATACCTACTTAAATAACAAATCGTATGAAAATCGAGCAATAAGAAGAAGAAGCAGACGCAATAAATAGTTAGTTTAGTAACCAAATACCAACAAAGCTATCCAAGGAGCAGACGATGTCGGCGAACTAAGTAGTTAGTAAGTTAGATGGGAACTGGAAACCAACCAAGCGGGCAACCATGCAACCATTCAATAATATTTATGTGGGGAAACCGACATGTGAGCTTAGCCAAGGGTTGCCACACATACTCGTATCTTATATGTATATATGAGAATGTATGTATATATGTACGTATAAGTAATTTCAGTGTTTTGCCAAAGCATATTGCATACATTTCCTGCTTCAACCCAAACATTAAATTAAATCCCAATGAGTGGGGTGAAGGGGGTCCATACAAACGAAAGGCACACTTTTGGTTATTGGGCTTGACTGGGCGTTGGAATATTGGCTCGAATCGAGTAAAAGCAGTAATTTACCAAACCAAACTCTACTGCGAGCATTCCAAAGGGGCGCGCTGTGGGTTGGCTGTTCGTTGCCATTCAGAGATGGACAACTAAATTTGTTGCAAATATCTGCAGTTGGAGCTAAAGAAACAAATATACTTACATATACATACATACATACATATACACAATATATTGTATTAGGTACACTTGATGCGCAGATGTGCTTTAGAGGGAATTCTTCTGTCTGTTTGTTTGTGTATCGGAATGTGGTTGGAGAGTAATGTCCGTTTCAGGAAATTAAGTTGCCACTTCGGCTTATGCTGCCGCTCTAACTGTCCAATAACGTTATATGAGTAAATCTTCTACATTCAAAGCGGAGACTGACTGCCCGACAGGGTGGCAGTCGAATGACCATTACTTGTTCAAAAGTACTTCAGTTGGGCCGAATAAAACTTTTGTAGAGCATTTAAGTTTATTTTTATAACATATGTCTTATGCGAGCTAGTTACCAAACTAGTCCTTTTCGAACTATAATCGGTCTGGTTGTTAAGTGATCAGTAAAATTAATAAAAAAATGCATGAGCTCGGCTACTATTTTAAAGAGAAGTAGATATGGTAAACTAGTTACCGTACTATATGTTTATGGGCTAAAAATCATCCAAACGACGAATAATCGCCAAAGTTATACTTTTTTCTGATAAAATTGTAAATTAAATTAAAAATCGAAGTAAGGAATACTAGTTTTGTGTTATATTAAGTGCAAGGATCGGGCAAAATAGGTCTGCTATGTGGAAGGTGAACTTATTTCTGGACCTAGGTCAGCCATTTTAGGTACCACTTTAGTCTCCGTTAAAACTAAGGAAGCTACTAAGTTGTTATGTTCAAAATTCTTGGGCTCGATTGATGGGCTCATACCAGGCTGTGGTAATTATAAGTGTCACGCTACATCAAATTCTGTCCTCTGTCCTCTGAGATATACTTTTTGACTCAAATGAATGCTATGCCACGCCCACCCGTATTTTTAAAAACCTCATATTTTACCAATAATGAGATCGGCTCAAACAAAGATGACTTCAATTGCCTATTTAGTTAGTGAATTATCGAAACATCCATGCTTTTCAAAACTATCATTATATGGGAGGTAGGCGTGAGCTTGGTCCGATTTAACCTGCAATGCAATAGCGTCCTTACTTGTCACCCAAGTTTCATCAAAACATTTAAACCCGTACTTTAGAAATCGTGTACAGGAGCATATGAACAGTCAGACGGATGAATAGACAGACATCGCTAAATCACTTTCAGTCGTCATTCCAGGAAGTTTGAGATATTATTATATATATATATAATTGGCGATTTGTAACCGCTGAAGCGATTTTTCGGCCGAGCTCCTCCTCCAATTTGTGGTTTTGCGTCTTGATGTTTTTCCAACAAATGGAGGGACCTACAGTTTATACTAAGGAGGAGCTTTATCTCATGTCCGAAATACACTCGGAGGGGTGGACATTCCCTGCCGAGGGGCGACCGCAATTAGAAAATTTAACTTAATTTTTTATTTAAATTAATTTTCTATAACTTTTGGATGTTGCTGGCACTGGGATATGAACCCGAGCCTTCCGAATGTCAGTACGCAATATTAACCACTCGGCTATCGCGGCCGCCATTGAGATATTATTGGTCTAGTAAAAATTAATTAAATATTTTTGCAACAGATGGATTTAGCGATCTGTACCTCACGTTCTATAAGTACGATTTGATTACGCTAGATGGCGTTGTTGTGTATTTTGTGGGATTACCAAGAAAGCGTCTACTATGAACTGCTCTTCTACGGCCAAACTTTTGATTGAAAGCTGTACTGTCAGGCATTTGGAACGCCTGAAGAAAACAATCACCAAAAAGGGCTCAGCTTTTATTCATCAGTAGAACGCCAGACCACAAACATCGATAGGTATTCACCAAAAGCTCCGAGAGTTTGGTTGGGAGATTCTTATGTAACCACCTTATTTATAGTCTGGACCTCGGACCAAGAGATTACTAACTGTTTCTGTCTATATCGAAGGATTTGGCAGGTGACGAATCGACCTCAGGAGAGGCATATGATAAACGATTATGCCATTTTTTTTGCCAATAGGGACAAGAGTTTCTACGAGAGAGTCATAATGATATTACCTGCAAAATGGTAAAAAGTTATCGAGCAAAATGGTGCATATTTGAGATAAATCGGATAATTCGAACTGTGGTAAATAAAGCCTTTGATTTAATGCAAAAATAATTTTACTTGGCCATATTATTTGATATGCTATGTCCATATGTATCTTGATTTTTTTATGCCGCTGCATACATACCTATAAACGTTGAGTTGAGCAAACTTACTGTACATAGTCAATCTTGAACGTCTAAAGTGAAGCCTGCTGGTCTTCATGGTAGAGAGCACTTGTGTTACTCTAGGTAACAATTTATTTTACTACTGGGTATGCAAATGGATACAAAATAATGAATCCACATGGAGTAAAGTACGTATGTATGTATATGTCCAAATTTGTGTGTTTGTGCTTTTATTTTCATTTTAATTCAATTTCAACTTTGGCAACTTACGAATAAAAACGAGTTTCATTGACTGTCAAGAGTTTAGTTAGATCCGTTTTGTATGTTTGTATGTCTGTATGTTAGTATGTCTGTTGTTATCTATCCTTTATGCGTACTTTTGTACATCGTTCATCGCCTTTAATATCAGCTTTATTGACACTTTGACGTGACAGGCAGGCGCCCCAAAAGAGCAGAGAATTTCTATGGATTCTGAAGCGAAGTTCGCCGCTAGACTATTGACCGCTTAACCTTTGCTGTTAGTTGTCATTTTGGTTCTTATCTTTATTTTCCTTTTGCCCTTTTCTTTTATTTTATCACCAACCATTACGAACAAAAACTACGATACTCACATTATTAAATCTTTCCTGGAGTAGGGAAAGCGCTTCTTCGAGTTCGACAATCCGATTTTCCAGTACCTCCTGCGAAGAGAGCAATAAAAAAGAAGAGAGAAAAAAGAGAGTGCGAGAGATAGCAAAACAATAAACGATGAATTTAAAAAATTTAATTTTGTTACACAAATTAAATTATTATAATTTTTTTTTATTTTTTTAATTATAGTTTATGATTTTAATTACATGTGCGTTTTAGGTAAACATTTTTTTTATTATTATTTTTTATTTATTTTTAATACACCAATTGCTGTTACGTAAGTTTAGCCATATTTTAAATAATTTCCCAATGTTTATGAGTGTGAAAAACTAAGCTTAGTGCGAAAATGATGATTTATGAGGATGTTTTTGGGCGAGTATTTATGTATATATGACGAAAGGTATAGATGAGTGAAGCATGTGAGGTTATACTTGCTAAGAAATATTACGATCTTAAGATGGTATCTACTAGTTACTGGTATTTCTAACGGTAATTTCAATTTATAAAATTGTAGAAGCGTCGTAAATTATAAAATTTTGTGTCGATCTTTTGATATTTGCTAGTTTTAACGATTTTAACTACAGGGTTAACAAATGAACTATATTTACTGCTTATTGAAAAATTCCTATCGAAAAATAATAATTATTTTTTTATTTTCACTTAAAATTTAGAAGAAAAGTCCCGTTGAAGCTTATTATAGTGTGAAAATATTCTTGCTTTAAAGACATTTTATACAATACAAATTAGATTAGTGTGGAGCCCACTAGACCAGGTAGAGTTAGGTTAGGTTAAGCTGTCTGACCCATTGGGTCTCATATAGATGATAATACATCCATAGTGTTGCTAGGTACACTACATTCGTCCAAGATATACTCCTAGCCTCTAGTGTGAATAACATTGCTGTTCTTTTCGCGAGCTTAAGTAGTCGTTCTGGCCACTTAGCCATTGCCGATTGAAGATTCTGTCTTCCGAATGCCGGACATTCACAGATTACGTGCTCCACTGCTTCCAGACATTCCTTGGACTTCCTAAATTCGTTGTCCCCAGTCAGACCTATATTAAACGCATGCGAAACCAAAAGTTAATGCCGTGTTAGTAGACCTATCAGCAGCCTGGAGTCCGGCCTCTTTACACAAACTTCGTGAGTTTTGCGATTCTGGAACCCTTATTTCGTTCACAGAGTCTATTCGCCGGACGAAGTAGTATTACTTCTTGCTTCTGCTTAACTTCCTTGAATGAAACTGGGAGGTTCGCTGCTGCGTCCTAATCTAAATAGACACCTTGATTCACAAGTTCGTCAGCGATCATTACCTCCAATGCCCGCGTGACCTTGTACCTAGCAAATGTACACTCCTCTGTTTTCAGACGGACATAATGCGACCACAGCTGACTTCGTGTTGTATGAAATTAAAGCCTTTATGGCCGCTTGACTATCCACATAGACTTGTTGTCTTTTCCTTTGAAAGCCGACATAATGCAGTAGCTCTGAAGCCCCCACTCCTTCGTTCATTTTAGAACCATCTGTGAAAACGTGTAGAGCACATTTAAGACCTTTGCTCCAGCCATTTGCCTCTATTGCAGCTGAAAAGAGTTTCCTGAAATTCAGGCGAGGGATTACGTAGTCCTGACTTTCAGCCGCCGGGAAGCATATAGTCTCGCAGTAGCTAGGAATGCTCTCTTTTTAGCTACCAGGTTTGCTGGAGTAAGCGAATCAAAGATGACGCACTGTTTTAAATTTATAAATTATTCTAAGCCACCTCTGAATGAGCGATGGACTTTTATGAAAAGCTTTCATTTCATGTCTTTAATACACTCGGAGAACTTGATGTCGAGGTACGACCGCTAGCCGAAGAGGCTATAGGTCTGCGACAAGGTCGCAAGAAAAGCTGGGACGATGACGAATGTTAGACCGCAGTGGAAAGAAAAAAAAGTTGCCTACATCGCAATGTTGTCTTCAACCCCACCACACGCTGAAAGATACCAAGAGTTGAAGAGCGAAGGTAGAGGTATATGTAGAGAAAACAATTAAATGCCGAAATGCTATAGTATGTACACTGCGCGACAACCGATTAGCACACCCTATGCTGCTCGTCTTATAAACTTAATATCAGGAAAACTAAAAAAGCGTTTCAAATAAATTTTTTTACCCTTAAAAGAATATATAATTTCACACGAAAATTAAAAGAAGATAGGATACTAACTTAATTAATAAGATTTTAAATTAATGTAAACAAACATAACCAACAAAATTCACTATTATTTTTGCGACAGCCGATTAGCACAGTCACTTAAAATAACAAAAGAAAATGGGTTCAAACTTAAGTCAAATTGTTTTTTAATATTAATTTAAATATTTTAGAGGTTTTCTGAAAACAAATTAATAATGTGTTGAGCCACCACGGTTAAGTATGACTTCATACATCCGGTGAGGTAAGGAGTCATATAATTTTTTTATATAATTGAGTGAAACAGCCTCCCAGGACCTTTTTATTCCTTCAATAAGTTCTGCTTTAGTTGAATACTGCTTGCCCGACTCGTACACCTTTCGTGCCAGCCATCCCCAAACATTTTCTATAATGTTTGGGTCGGGAGAGTATGGCGGCCAAGTCAGTAATTCCACGTTTTGACTATCAACCCAGGACTTTACAACCCTGGCCGTGTGGATAGGTGCGTTGTCCTGCTGGAATTTCCATTTCAAGGGTCCAAAAATATCCTTGATTGCAGGGAAAGCCGTATTCAGTACACCTTTGTACGCAATGGCATTCATACGGCTGGTAAGAAACTGCAGTTCTAAAGTGCCAAAGTATGTAATAGCTCCCCACACCATAACACCACCCGCACGGCTGTGCAATCGATCTAAAGTATGCTCTTCCTTTCTGAGATCATGAAAGTAGTAGGCATAGCCGTCAGGACCCTCAAAATTGAACTTTTTTTCATCTGAAAAGACTACACGCTCCCACTCCTTAGTCCAGGTCATATTTGATCGACAGAAATTGAGTCGTTGCATCTTTCTAAGTTGGTTTAGAGGTGGTTTTTTTTTTTAATTTAGTAATTTTAACTGTTCAGCATTCGAAATAACTCTTTGCACAGTCCGTACGCACGCTTTAACACCTGTTTTTTCCTTTATTTTGGCGGCTGAGTCGTGGGAATTAGATGCGTGGCGTAGTATGATTCGCTTGTCAGCTGCTGTTATTACTGATGATGGCCGACCTTTTATGTTTTTCCCATATGTATCCTCATTACTTAAATATGCGGTAATGACTTTACGGCTGCGCTTAATATTTTTTGATATTTGAAGAATAGAGTGCCCGCACTCCCTGTAAGCCTTTATTTTACCTTTTTCAGACTCGTCCAACGGTTTTCCTTTGCCCATTATTACTTTATTTTATTGATAATTGGTCCCAATAAATAAATAATAAACTTAAATACCCTATCAAGGCAGCTTACACGCAAAAAGTGACAAGAAAGCGAAAATGTGCAAATCGGCTGTCGCAAAAAACATGCTTGCATTTTTGTCGCACTTCAAAGAAAAAAACAAAGCAAAATAACGGTACACTTCCACAGCTCACAGTTATACTTAGAATGTGCGAAAATGATACAGAATAAAAGGAAAAATAGAATGCACATGAAACATATTCAGAGTAGGGAGTTATTTGCCTTTAAACTGATAGGTTATAGAGTGTGCTAATCGGTTGTCGCGCAGTGTAGAACTTGAGAAGCTGACCGAAATGCGGGCACGCAAATTCTATAAATAAAAATCAGTGAATTACAAAAGGCCCAAGCATACTCAATTAGGGCCCAAGAAGGGCCCGCTGATGTTCAGAGTATACTGGAATTATGAGGGCATACTTCTCCAGCCTCCTGAATGGCAATGAAAATAAAGCTCTAGGAGACGTCAAATCCGGTTTCTCAATCGATTACGATGGAACAGACGTTTCATTATGAAGAAGGCCGAATAGAAATATAGCGGCGAAGAATTAACAAGCCTCATGCATCAGCTTCTTAGCAGAATGAAGTCGACTAGTTATGGTCTGCCCTTTCCACAATCTGCGACAACAATCCTGGGTTAGGTCTCCACAATATCGCATATACAGTCCTATCGGGGGAACTGACTAGGCCTTTGGAAAGGAGCACTGAGCAAATGAGCAGCACACACCACCTGCAAATGCGCCTAATATCTGTTAACAGTTTGGAGTTCGTATACAGATAGGCAAAAAATTTCAATCGCGGTCTCTCAAGTGCAGAACAGTTTAAAAGAAAGTGGATATATACTTCCGTCTGAAGAAATGTGAAGAAGGCTTCATGGAATTTTGTTAGTGGAGTTCCGGCAAAAATTCGAAGTCTTACAGGGAGAATACATAGCTGGTTTCCTACTTGCAGTGAGATATTGGATCCTGGAATGAAAAAATGTTTCCCATGACTATTCGGGGCTCAACTTGAGAGTCTTCGCAATGTGAAAGTATTTACTAAACCAAAACTCGCTGAGCTGATTCAAGGCCCACTTGCTAGGAAGAAGACAATATATTGACAGAGGAGCACTTGGGATTTCATCCATATGTGCAAGCTTACCAGTGCAAACTGCGACCCCGTACCCATATGACGATACATAAAAAATGATTCCCTTGCAATTTTCGAACTCACCATGAGTAAGCCCAGTAAGAGCCTAAGTAAACCAACACCCTCCGAAGCAGTGTGTCTACCGCTTCTTTAACGGCAGTAAGCTTAAACCCCTCGCTGATGATTAGTTCGCAACAAAAAAAGAGCCACTCGATGGCAACTTAAACATACGGTAATACTTAAAGTTAGGGATAAAGACGAGTCCCTAAGTAATAACCGTAGTGCCTTTCGCTTCACACGCCCAGAGAAGCGTCCCTAACCAATTGACAAGGTTGGAGTGATTCGTAAAGCAGTATATATGCTAATTTGATCCGGGTATTGGTCGATTTATAGCTGCTCTCTTTCTAAGCAGCAAGTACTTAGTACTTATTGGCAAGACTTATCTCGCAACCCTCTCATATGGGCACCTGATTTTTGATTTTATCGAAACTCGAATACCCGATTTTTCACATTTTATTGATTTTATACTTATTTTTCATTCAGTTTTCTGTGTAAATACTAGTAAACTGCTTTGTATTATTTCCTCCAACCATAAATGGCTAAAGGAAGTATTAAGATGTAGTATTTGCACACACATCATAAATATTTATAAGCACTTACATTGTCAAACACACATACATATGCACACATATACTGATTTATATGCAATTCTATTCCAGGAGCTGGAGCTGGAGCTGGTTTACAGCACATACTGCACATGCGCACAAGTGGTCGACGGACGTTTCACATGCGCAAGAACAACCACCAGCAGCAACATGTTCGCTATGCGGCATGGGCCGACTCGTCACGCTCTGTTGCACTGGTGCGGCGAGTATTGTGCGTCAGAAGTGCAATGAACTTGCATTCGCAATCAAAGTGCGCAAAGTGCGTCACAAAAATGGGCAACAGAGTTGTAACACTACACTTGGCTGGCGAGAACGGCAAAGTCCAATCAGGTTCAGTTCAGTTCACTTGCCATATGGCTATAGAGTGAGAATATGAAAAGTGCAACCAAGTGCCACAGTGGGAATCAAAATAAACACAAACACGAGAAAAAAAAAGAAAAGAAAATAAAAAAAAACTGAAATTGCAGCAGTAGCAAAAAGTGTTTGTGACTCCTGCTTATTTGGTGTGCCGCGAACGTGACCGCGCATTTGACGCTGCTGCAACGAACGCAATGTGTAATTTTCATTTTCGAAATTTTTGCGTGAGGGATTTTAATTCATACTCAATTGTAGAGTGACTTAGAGCCGAGTGTTGAACAGTGTGATCTAAATATGTTCTCCTCACGGATATTTGCAGCAAATACAAATGGGGTATTTTGCATTTGGACTTATACCTCCATATCATATAATATATAAGAAAAATTTTCGCATTTGGGGCACCAAGTATCATCAAATAATTGAGGAGAGTCCAGTATACCCAAGCAAAAAAACCTACTGTTTGATGTGCTCTTTAGTCCGGAGGTATGATTGGACTTTACTTCTTTGAAAACAACAACGGCGAGACTGTCAGTTCGGAGCGTTTTGGTAGTATGATATCCGACCACACAACACTAGCGAATATGGCGTTTTTCC